>CM075729.1:0-5000 GCA_037974335.1 Prionace glauca
TCACGTGCTCACTGTGTCGAACCCGAACCCGAACCCGAACCCGAACCCGAACCCGAACCCGAACCCGAACCCGAACCCGAACCCGAACCCGAACCCGAACCCGAACCCGAACCCGAACCCGAACCCGAACCCGAACCCGAACCCGAACCCGAACCCGAACCCGAACCGACCGAACCCGAACCCGAACCCGAACCCGAACCCGACCCGAACCCGAACCCGAACCCGAACCCGAACCCGAACCCGAACCCGAACCCGAACCCGAACCCGAACCCGAACCCGAACCCGAACCCGAACCCGAACCCGAACCCGAACCGAACCCGAACCCGAACCCGAACCCGAACCCGAACCCGAACCCGAACCCGAACCCGAACCCGAACCCGAACCCGAACCCGAACCCGAACCCGAACCCGAACCCGAACCCGAACCCGAACCCGAACCGAACCCGAACCCGAACCCGAACCCGAACCCGAACCCGAACCCGAACCCGAACCCGAACCCGAACCCGAACCCGAACCCGAACCCGAACCCGAACCCGAACCCGAACCCGAACCCGAACCCGAACCCGAACCCGAACCCGAACCCGAACCCGAACCCGAACCCGAACCCGAACCCGAACCCGAACCCGAACCCGAACCCGAACCCGAACCCGAACCCGAACCCGAACCCGAACCCGAACCCGAACCCGAACCCGAACCCGAACCCTAACCCGAACCCTAACCTAACCCTAACCCTAACCCTAACCCTAACCCTAACCCTAACCCTAACCCTAACCCTAACCCTAACCCTAACCCTAACCCTAACCCTAACCCTAACCCTAACCCTAACCCTAACCCTAACCCTAACCCTAACCCTAACCCTAACCCTAACCCTAACCCTAACCCTAACCCTAACCCTAACCCTAACCCTAACCCTAACCCTAACCCTAACCCTAACCCTAACCCTAACCCTAACCCTAACCCTAACCCTAACCCTAACCCTAACCCTAACCCTAACCCTAACCCTAACCCTCCTAACCCTAACCCTAACCCTAACCCTAACCTAACCCTAACCCTAACCCTAACCCTAACCCTAACCCTAACCCTAACCCTAACCCTAACCCTAACCCTAACCCTAACCCTAACCCTAACCCTAACCCTAACCCTAACCCTAACCCTAACCCTAACCCTAACCCTAACCCTAACCCTAACCCTAACCCTAACCCTAACCCTAACCCTAACCCTAACCCTAACCCTAACCCTAACCCTAACCCTAACCCTAACCCTAACCCTAACCCTAACCCTAACCCTAACCCTAACCCTAACCCTAACCCTAACCCTAACCCTAACCCTAACCCTAACCCTAACCCTAACCCTAACCCTAACCCTAACCCTAACCCTAACCCTAACCCTAACCCTAACCCTAACCCTAACCCTAACCCTAACCCTAACCCTAACCCTAACCCTAACCCTAACCCTAACCCTAACCCTAACCCTAACCCTAACCCTAACCCTAACCCTAACCCTAACCCTAACCCTAACCCTAACCCTAACCCTAACCCTAACCCTAACCCTAACCCTAACCCTAACCCTAACCCTAACCCTAACCCTAACCCTAACCCTAACCCTAACCCTAACCCTAACCCTAACCCTAACCCTAACCCTAACCCTAACCCTAACCCTAACCCTAACCCTAACCCTAACCCTAACCCTAACCCTAACCCTAACCCTAACCCTAACCCTAACCCTAACCCTAACCCTAACCCTAACCCTAACCCTAACCCTAACCCTAACCCTAACCCTAACCCTAACCCTAACCCTAACCCTAACCCTAACCCTAACCCTAACCCTAACCCTAACCCTAACCCTAACCCTAACCCTAACCCTAACCCTAACCCTAACCCTAACCCTAACCCTAACCCTAACCCTAACCCTAACCCTAACCCTAACCCTAACCCTAACCCTAACCCTAACCCTAACCCTAACCCTAACCCTAACCCTAACCCTAACCCTAACCCTAACCCTAACCCTAACCCTAACCCTAACCCTAACCCTAACCCTAACCCTAACCCTAACCCTAACCCTAACCCTAACCCTAACCCTAACCCTAACCCTAACCCTAACCCTAACCCTAACCCTAACCCTAACCCTAACCCTAACCCTAACCCTAACCCTAACCCTAACCCTAACCCTAACCCTAACCCTAACCCTAACCCTAACCCTAACCCTAACCCTAACCCTAACCCTAACCCTAACCCTAACCCTAACCCTAACCCTAACCCTAACCCTAACCCTAACCCTAACCCTAACCCTAACCCTAACCCTAACCCTAACCCTAACCCTAACCCTAACCCTAACCCTAACCCTAACCCTAACCCTAACCCTAACCCTAACCCTAACCCTAACCCTAACCCTAACCCTAACCCTAACCCTAACCCTAACCCTAACCCTAACCCTAACCCTAACCCTAACCCTAACCCTAACCCTAACCCTAACCCTAACCCTAACCCTAACCCTAACCCTAACCCTAACCCTAACCCTAACCCTAACCCTAACCCTAACCCTAACCCTAACCCTAACCCTAACCCTAACCCTAACCCTAACCCTAACCCTAACCCTAACCCTAACCCTAACCCTAACCCTAACCCTAACCCTAACCCTAACCCTAACCCTAACCCTAACCCTAACCCTAACCCTAACCCTAACCCTAACCCTAACCCTAACCCTAACCCTAACCCTAACCCTAACCCTAACCCTAACCCTAACCCTAACCCTAACCCTAACCCTAACCCTAACCCTAACCCTAACCCTAACCCTAACCCTAACCCTAACCCTAACCCTAACCCTAACCCTAACCCTAACCCTAACCCTAACCCTAACCCTAACCCTAACCCTAACCCTAACCCTAACCCTAACCCTAACCCTAACCCTAACCCTAACCCTAACCCTAACCCTAACCCTAACCCTAACCCTAACCCTAACCCTAACCCTAACCCTAACCCTAACCCTAACCCTAACCCTAACCCTAACCCTAACCCTAACCCTAACCCTAACCCTAACCCTAACCCTAACCCTAACCCTAACCCTAACCCTAACCCTAACCCTAACCCTAACCCTAACCCTAACCCTAACCCTAACCCTAACCCTAACCCTAACCCTAACCCTAACCCTAACCCTAACCCTAACCCTAACCCTAACCCTAACCCTAACCCTAACCCTAACCCTAACCCTAACCCTAACCCTAACCCTAACCCTAACCCTAACCCTAACCCTAACCCTAACCCTAACCCTAACCCTAACCCTAACCCTAACCCTAACCCTAACCCTAACCCTAACCCTAACCCTAACCCTAACCCTAACCCTAACCCTAACCCTAACCCTAACCCTAACCCTAACCCTAACCCTAACCCTAACCCTAACCCTAACCCTAACCCTAACCCTAACCCTAACCCTAACCCTAACCCTAACCCTAACCCTAACCCTAACCCTAACCCTAACCCTAACCCTAACCCTAACCCTAACCCTAACCCTAACCCTAACCCTAACCCTAACCCTAACCCTAACCCTAACCCTAACCCTAACCCTAACCCTAACCCTAACCCTAACCCTAACCCTAACCCTAACCCTAACCCTAACCCTAACCCTAACCCTAACCCTAACCCTAACCCTAACCCTAACCCTAACCCTAACCCTAACCCTAACCCTAACCCTAACCCTAACCCTAACCCTAACCCTAACCCTAACCCTAACCCTAACCCTAACCCTAACCCTAACCCTAACCCTAACCCTAACCCTAACCCTAACCCTAACCCTAACCCTAACCCTAACCCTAACCCTAACCCTAACCCTAACCCTAACCCTAACCCTAACCCTAACCCTAACCCTAACCCTAACCCTAACCCTAACCCTAACCCTAACCCTAACCCTAACCCTAACCCTAACCCTAACCCTAACCCTAACCCTAACCCTAACCCTAACCCTAACCCTAACCCTAACCCTAACCCTAACCCTAACCCTAACCCTAACCCTAACCCTAACCCTAACCCTAACCCTAACCCTAACCCTAACCCTAACCCTAACCCTAACCCTAACCCTAACCCTAACCCTAACCCTAACCCTAACCCTAACCCTAACCCTAACCCTAACCCTAACCCTAACCCTAACCCTAACCCTAACCCTAACCCTAACCCTAACCCTAACCCTAACCCTAACCCTAACCCTAACCCTAACCCTAACCCTAACCCTAACCCTAACCCTAACCCTAACCCTAACCCTAACCCTAACCCTAACCCTAACCCTAACCCTAACCCTAACCCTAACCCTAACCCTAACCCTAACCCTAACCCTAACCCTAACCCTAACCCTAACCCTAACCCTAACCCTAACCCTAACCCTAACCCTAACCCTAACCCTAACCCTAACCCTAACCCTAACCCTAACCCTAACCCTAACCCTAACCCTAACCCTAACCCTAACCCTAACCCTAACCCTAACCCTAACCCTAACCCTAACCCTAACCCTAACCCTAACCCTAACCCTAACCCTAACCCTAACCCTAACCCTAACCCTAACCCTAACCCTAACCCTAACCCTAACCCTAACCCTAACCCTAACCCTAACCCTAACCCTAACCCTAACCCTAACCCTAACCCTAACCCTAACCCTAACCCTAACCCTAACCCTAACCCTAACCCTAACCCTAACCCTAACCCTAACCCTAACCCTAACCCTAACCCTAACCCTAACCCTAACCCTAACCCTAACCCTAACCCTAACCCTAACCCTAACCCTAACCCTAACCCTAACCCTAACCCTAACCCTAACCCTAACCCTAACCCTAACCCTAACCCTAACCCTAACCCTAACCCTAACCCTAACCCTAACCCTAACCCTAACCCTAACCCTAACCCTAACCCTAACCCTAACCCTAACCCTAACCCTAACCCTAACCCTAACCCTAACCCTAACCCTAACCCTAACCCTAACCCTAACCCTAACCCTAACCCTAACCCTAACCCTAACCCT
>CM075729.1:12500-421513 GCA_037974335.1 Prionace glauca
CCCGACCCCGACCCCTGACCCTCACCCTCACCCTCACCCTCACCCTCACCCTCACCCTAACCCTAACCCTAACCCTAACCCTAACCCTAACCCTAACCCCTAACCCTAACCCTAACCCTAACCCTAACCCTAACCCTAACCCGAACCCGAACCCGAACCCGATCCCGAACCCGAACCCGAACCCAAACCCTAACCCTAACCCTAACCCTAACCCTAACCCTAACCCTAACCCTAACCCTAACCCTAACCCCTAACCCTAACCCTAACCCTAACCCTAACCCTAACCCTAACCCTAACCCTAACCCTAACCCTAACCCTAACCCTAGCCCTAGCCCTAGCCCTAGCCCTAGCCCTAACCCTAACCCTATCCTCATATCAAACCTATAACCATCTGAACAAACAGCAATGTCCCTACACCAACCCAATATACACTACGCAAATCCCTACCACAACATAAAACACCCATGAAGAATAAAAATTCACCCCATCCCACAAGCTCTGGGGGTCCCCTCACCCCACCCACACCAACACCACATGAGGTGAAAACACCAAGACAGGGGAGGACAACAAACCATTCTTCAACCAACAACCTACCCACCAACACCCAAGAGGAAATCCCAGGACTTTTTTCTCCCTCAATGACTTGATCCCTTGCTGCCCTCAGTAGCCCATTAAGAACAAAACATTCCCTTCAAAAATAATAGCATCTAACTCAGCAACAGATAACCTCCCAGCCAGGAACGCCCTCCCCCCAAGAAAAAACAACTCTCTAATACGACTTGGACATCCATCCCAGCCCCCACAAGTTTGTAAACACCCAACCTAATAACCGCCTCATCAACCACATTCCACCTCTCAAACACTTAAAATGCAACAGAAGCAAACCATCACCCTGATCACCCTGTTTTCCTTTGTCCTTTTCCCTTCTTCTCCTCCCTACCCCTCCCCACTTCAACTGCCACATGAGGATACCCCGCCCCCTTCCAAAAAAAACTAAAAAAAAAAGCCCAGAAGACAAGACAGCAACAAGCCACAAGATAAGGGCAAGGCATCATAGAGAGCAACAATGGTTGGACGTGAGCTGAAAGAGAAGTGCCAGAGCACAAGGAAAAGGGGACATGACCTCTGTCCGGCCCCAAAAAATATATCCCTCAGTCTCTGCAAGTCTGTTCAGGTGTCAGAGACAGCTGATCCAGCACTTGGAGGTTAACGGCATGGAAGCATCTTGTCTATCCATGCTGCACTTTTAAAACTCATAAGCTAGTTCCAATTGCCCATATTTGGCCCCTATCCCCCTGTGCCCATCTTACCCATGTAACTGTCTAAATGAACATAGAACATTACAGCACAAACAGGCCCTTCGGCCCTCGAGTTGCGCCGATCACATCAACCCCACCAATCTATAGACCTATCTATAACCCCCAATCCCATTAAACCCCATATACTCATCCAGAAGTCTTTTAAAAGACCCCAGCGAGTTCGCCTCCACCACTGATGACGGCAGCCGATTCCATTCAGTCACCACCCTCTGAGTGAAAAACTTACCCCGAACATCACCTCTGTACTTCCCTCCCCGCACCTTAAATCTGTGTCCTCTCGTAGCGACCATTTCAACCCGGGGAAATAGCCTCTGAGAGTCCACCCTATCTATTCCTCTCAACATTTTATAAACTTCTATCAGGTCGCCTCTCAACCTTCGCCTCTCCAGGGAAAAGAGTCCCAGCTCCCTCAACCTATCTTCATAAGGCATGCCTCCCAGTCCAGGCAACATCCTTGTAAATCTCCTCTGCACCCTTTCAATAGCTTCTACGTCTTTCCTATAGTGAGGCGACCAGAACTGCGCACAGTACTTCAAATGAGGTCTGACAAGGGTCCTGTAAAGTTGCAGCATTACCTCCCGACTCCTAAATTCAATCCCTTGATTAATGAAGGCCAGTACACCATACGCCTTCTTGACCACCTCCTCCACTTGCGAGGCCGATTTAAGAGCTTCTTAAATGCTTCTTAAAAGACAACTGTACCCACCTCTACCAGTTTGTTCCAGATACTCACCATCCTGTGAGTGAAATAGAACATAGAACATAGAACATAGAACATTACAGCACAAACAGGCCCTTCGGCCCTCGAGTTGCGCCGATCGCATCAACCCCACCAATCTATAGACCTATCTATAACCCCCAATCCCATTAAACCCCATATACTCATCCAGGAGTCTTTTAAAAGACCCCAGCGAGTTCGCCTCCACCACCGACGACGGTAGCCGATTCCAATCACTCACTACCCTCTGAGTGAAAAACTTACCCCTAACATCACCTCTGTACTTCCCTCCCCGCACCTTAAATCTGTGTCCTCTCGTAGCGACCATTTCAACCCGGGGAAATAGCCTCTGAGAGTCCACCCTATCTATTCCTCTCAACATTTTATAAACTTCTATCAGGTCGCCTCTCAACCTTCGCCTCTCCAGGGAAAAGAGTCCCAGCTCCCTCAACCTATCTTCATAAGGCATGCCTCCCAGTCCAGGCAACATCCTTGTAAATCTCCTCTGCACCCTTTCAATAGCTTCTACGTCTTTCCTATAGTGAGGCGACCAGAACTGCGCACAGTACTCCAAATGAGGCCTGACGAGGGTCCTGTAAAGTTGCAGCATTACCTCCCGACTCCTAAACTCAATCCCTCGATTAATGAAGGCCAGTACACCATACGCCTTCTTGACCACCTCCTCCACCTGCAAGGCCGATTTAAGAGTCCTGTGAACCCGGACCCCGAGATCCTTCTGCTCTTCAACGCTACTAAGACCCCTGCCCTTAATAGTGTACTCGTTCATCCCGTTGGTTCTGCCGAAATGGACTACTACACATTTATCCGCGTTGAAGTCCATCTGCCACTTCTCCGCCCATTCCTGCATCCTATCTATGTCCTGCTGCAACTTTTGACATCCTTCCAGACCATCCACAACACCGCCGACCTTCGTGTCATCAGCAAACTTGCTAACCCATCCCTCCACTTCCTCATCCAGGTCATTTATGAAAATGACAAACAACAAGGGTCCCAGAACAGATCCCTGGGGCACCCCACTGGTGACTGACCTCCATTCCGAAAAAGACCCATCCACAACCACTCTCTGCCTTCTGCAGGCAAGCCAGTTCTGGATCCACAAGGCCAAAGGCCCTTGGATCCCATGCCCTCTCACCTTCTCAAGAAGTCTTGCATGGGGGACCTTATCAAAAGCCTTGCTGAAGTCCATGTACACTACGTCCACGGCACTTCCTTCGTCAATGTGTTCAGTCACATTATCGAAGAACTCAACTAGGCTCGTAAGGCACGACCTGCCCTTGACAAATCCATGCTGACTATTCCTGATCATGTCAAACCTCTCCAAATGCTCGTAAATCTTGTCCCTCAGAAGCCTCTCCATCAGCTTACCAACCACTGAGGTCAGACTCACCGGGCGGTAATTTCCCGGGCTATCTCTGTTCCCTTTCTTGAAAATAGGGACTACATCCGCAATCCTCCAATCTTGCGGAACCTCTCCCGTCTCCATTGACGACGCAAAGATCATCGCCAAGGGCTCTGCAATCACTTCCCTGGCCTCCCACAGTATCCTGGGGTACATCCCATCTGGTCCCGGCGACTTATCTACCTTGATAGAATTCAAAAGTTCTAACACATCCTCCTCTTTAATGTCCACGTATTCAATCTTTTCCACCTGCTGCAAGTCCATAGCAAGATCTCCCAAATCAGCTTCCACTGTGAATACTGATGCAAAGTACTCATTAAGCACCTCCGCCATTTCTTCTGGTTCTACACAGACCTTTCCCCCTTCATCTTTTATAGGTCCTATCCTTTCCCTTCTCACCCTTTTACCTTTCACATACTTATAGAAGGCCTTGGGATTTTCCTTAATCTTACCCGCCAAGGTCTTCTCATGACCCCTTCTGGCTCTCCTAATTTCCCTTTTAACCTCCTTTCTACAGTCCTTATATTCTTCAAGATCCTTAACCTCTCCTAGTTCCCTGAACCTTTTGTACACCCTCCTTTTCCTCCTGACTAGGTTCAACACAGCCTTCGTGCACCACGGTTCCCGAAACCTACCAAAACCCCCTTGCCTTATCGGAACATTGTCATGCAGAGCGCCAGATAAACATTCCTTGAATATCCGCCACCTTCCTTCGGTACTCTTCCCTAAGAATGCCTCCTTCCAGTTTATTTGTCCAAGTAACTTCCTGACTTCTTCGTATCTCCCCTTACTCCAGACAAACACCTTCCTAGCCTGTCTGATCTTATCTCGTTCCAATGCAATTGTGAAGGAGATAGAATTATGATCACCATTCCCAAGATGCTCTCCTACCGAGAGATCCATCACCTGCCCTGGTTCATTCGCCAGTACCAGGTCAAGTACTGCCTCTCCCCTCGTAGGCCTGTCCACATACTGTGTCAGGAAACCTTCCTGAACACACCTAACAAACTCCTCTCCAGCCGAACCCCTTACTCTAGGGATATTCCAGTCGATGTTTGGGAAATTGAAGTCTCCCATCACGACAACTCTGTTTTTAATACATTTCTCCAGAATCTGGTTCCCTATCTGCACTTCAACTTCCCTGTCACTATTGGGCGGCCTATAGAATACACCCAGCAAAGTTTTCGACCCTTTGCTGTTCGTAACTTCCACCCACAGAGACTCTGTAGAAAGTCCCTCCACGGCATCCTCTTTCTCTGCAGCCATGACACTGTCCCTTATTAACAGTGCCACTCCACCACCTCTTCTGCCAGCATCCCTGTCCTTCCTGAAACATCTGAAACCTGGCACCTGAAGTACCCAGTCCTGTCCCTGAGACATCCAAGTCTCCGTAATGGCAGCTATCCACGCCCTAAGCTCATCTACCTTATTTACTATACTCCTTGCATTAAAATATACACACTTCAGCCCCTCAGTCTGGGCATTTCCCTTCTCCACCTCCTGTCTAACCTCCCTCCCATGTTTCCTGCGGTCCTCCCCTACCTTTAAAGTAATTGCCCCTCTGGAAGTTTTGTATCTCCCCCTCATCTTAAACCCATGCCCTCTAGATTTAGACTCCCATACCTTTGGGAAAAGATATTGACCATCTAGCAGGTTTATGATATTTTTTAGAGCTCTATAAAATTGCCCCTCAGCCTCCTTTGCTCCAGAGAAAGATTCCAATTTTATCAAGCTTATAACTCAAACCATCAAGCCCCATTAGCATCCGAGTAAATCTTTAATACAAATCTTTAAATAATATCCTTTCTATAATAGGGTGACCAGAATAGTACACAGTATTCCAAGTGTGGCCTTACCAATGTCTCGTACAACTTCAACAATATGTTCCAACTCCTGTATTCATTGTTCTGACCAATAAAACAAGCATGCCAAATGTCTTCTTCACCATTCTGTCCATCTATGACTCCACTTTCAAGAAGCTATGAACCTGTATCCTTCGATCTTTATTCTGTAGCCCTCTCCAATACCCTACCATTAACTGAGAAAGTCCTGCCCTGGTTCAAACTACGAAAATGCATCACCTCACAATTTATCAAAATTAAACTCCATTTGCCGTTTGTCAGTCCACTGGCCCAATCAATCAAGATCCCATTGCAATCCAAGATAACATTCTTCACTGTCCACTATGCCACCAATCTTGATGTAATCTGCAAACTGACTAACCATGCTTCCTATATGATCATCCAAATCATTAAAATAAATAACAGTGAACACAGCACCAACCTCTGAGGCACACCACTGGTCACAGGCCTCCAGTTTGAAAAACAACCTTCTACAACCATCCTGTTTCCAAGCCAATTTTGTATCTATTTAGCTACCTCACCCTGGATCCCATGAGATTTAATCTTATGCAACACCCTTCCATGCAATACCTTGTCAAAGGCATTGCTAAAATCATATGGGCATCAACTGCACTGCCCTCATCTACCCTCTTGATTACTGTTTCAAAACGCTCAAATTTGAGACACATGATTTTCCACTCACAAAGCCATGCTGACAGCCCCTAATCAGTCCTTGCATCTCTAAATGCCTGTAGATCATGTCTCTCAAAGTACTTTCCAACAACTTACCCACCACAGATGTGAAGCTCACCAGTCTGTGGTCCCCAGGCTTTTCCCTGTAGCTCTTTTTTCAAAAAAGCACAACATTTGCCACCCTCCAATTTTCAGTAACCTCACCTGTAACTCACTCTATCCCTCAGTATCTGCAAGTCTGTTGAGCTGTCAGAATTTCTAGCTGTTAGAGACAGGGCTGTTGCAGCATTCACACTGTCTCCCTCAGTCTCCACACTGCTCAGAGCATCTTCCCCCTCTGAGCCCCAGACACAGACGGTAAGTTCCCAGCAGCCAGTTTAAATAATCCTCTCTGTTAATCAAATCGTCCCAATGTGTGTGACCACCAACACCCAGGATTAGACTGAGCACAAATGTAAAACATTTAAACACTTATGTAATATCCAGTGACTATTTCTATCGTATCAGTATCCAGATCATTTAAAATAATTTTTATTTCTGATCTTAACAGCACTTTCTGATCAATTGTCTGACTGTGGAGAGACAGGTTGTACCCGCCCCTATGGACTGCTTAAAGGGACTGTTCCCTTGCACTGTCCCTTACCTGTGAGGCTGTTACAGCACCATCCTGTACTGTCCCTTACCTGTGAGGCTGTTACAGCACCATCCTGTACTGTCCCTTACCTGTGAGGCTGTAACAGCACCATCCTGTACTGTCCCTTACCTGTGAGGCTGTAACAGCACCATCCTGTACTGTCCCTTACCTGTGAGGCTGTAACAGCACCATCCCGTACTGTCCCTTACCTGTGAGGCTGTAACAGCACCATCCTGTACTGTCCCTTACCTGTGAGGCTGTTACAGCACCATCCTGTACTGTCCCTTACCTGTGAGGCTGTAACAGCACCATCCTGTACTGTCCCTTACCTGTGAGGCTGTAACAGCACCATCCCGTACTGTCCCTTACCTGTGAGGCTGTTACAGCACCATCCTGTACTGTCCCTTACCTGTGAGGCTGTTACAGCACCATCCCGTACTGTCCCTTACCTGTGAGGCTGTTACAGCACCATCCTGTACTCTCCCTAACCTGTGAGGCTGTTACAGCACCATCCCGTACTGTCCCTTACCTGTGAGGCTGTAACAGCATCATCCCGTACTGTCCCTTACCTGTGAGGCTGTAACAGCATCATCCCGTACTGTCCCTTACCTGTGAGGCTGTTACAGCACCATCCTGTACTGTCCCTTACCTGTGAGGCTGTAACAGCACCATCCTGCAGTGACCTACCCTTTATAGGAGTATTTATATTCATTTATCAGTTCTGTTATGGGGTAATTAGGTGTTTAGTTACATTGTCCTTAAACACAGTAAGGTATTTCAAACCAAGCTGCCTATACAGTTATAGAACAAAAAGAACAAAGACAATTACAGCACAGGAACACACCCTTCGGTTCTTCAAGCCTGCACTGACCATGCTGCCCAACTTAACTAAAGCCACTTACCCTTCTGGCAACCTTATCTCTCTATTCGTACTGGAGGCGGGTACAATTTTACCTTTTAAAAAGCATTTAGTTAGTTACATGGGTTTGATGGGTATAGATGGATATGGACCAAATGCAGGCAATTGGGATTAGCTGAGGAGTTTTAAAGAAGAAAGGGTGGCATGGACAAGTTGGGCCGAAGGGCCTGTTTCCTTGTTGTAAACCTCTCTGACTCTATGATTCTATTCCCATCCTGTTTTCAGTCTTTGTCACGACGCCTCTTAAAAGTCACTATCGTACCCGCTTCCACTATGTCCCTCGGCAACAAGTTCGAGACACCCACCACCCTCTGTGCAAAAATCTGCCTTGTATATCTCCTTTAAACCTTATCCCTCGCACCTTAAACCTGTTCCCCATAGTAACTGACTCTTCCACTCTGGGAAAAAGCTTCTGACTATCCACTCTGTCTATGCCTATCATAATCTTGTAGACTTCTATCAGGTCACCTGTCAACTCTTTCATTCCAGTGAGAACAAACCAAGTTTCTCCAACCTCTCCTCATAATGCCCTCCATAGCAAGCAACAACCTGGTAAATCTTTTCTGTACCCTCTCCAAAGCCTCCACATCTTTCTGGTAGTGTGGCAACCAGAATTGAACTCTATATTCCCAGTGCGGCCTAATTAAGGTTCTATAAAGCTACAACATGACTTGCCAATTTTTAAACTCAGTGCCCCAGCCGATGAAGGCAAGCATGCCGTATGCCTTCTTGACTACCTTCTCTACCTGCATTGCCACTTTCAGTGACCTGTGTATCTGTACACCCAGATCCCTCTGCCTATCAATACTCTTAAGGGTTCTGCCATTTACTGTATATTTCCTATCTGTATTAGACCTTCCAAAATGCATTACCTCACATTTGTCTGGATTAAACTCCATCTGCTATCTCTCTGCCCAAGTCTCCAACTGATCTATATCCTGCTGTATCCTCTGATGGTCCTCATCGCTATCCACAAATCCATCAACCTTTGTGTCATCCGCAAACTTACTAATCAATCCAGTTACATTTTCCACCAAATCATTTATATATATTACAAACAGCAAAGATCCCAGCACTGATCCCTGAGGAACACCACTTGTCACAGCCCTCCATTCAGAAACACACCCTTCCACTGCTACCCTCTGTCTTCTGTGACCGAGCCAGTTTTGTATCCACGTTGCCCCCTCACCTCTGATCCCGATCGACTTCATCTTCTGCACCAGTCTGCCATGAGGGACCTTGTCAAAGGCCTTACAGAATTCCATCAAGACAACATCCACCGCTCTACCCTCATCAATCATCTTCATCACTTCCTCAAAAAAAGTATCTCCCTCAATGGGGGTTTATATATCTTCCCTGTATAGCCCATAACCCTAATTCTAACCCTAATCCTCACCTTAACCCTGCCTTGCCCCCCTCCCCCATTCCACCCCCCCCGCCTCAACCCTCAAGGTGTGCATCAATGTTGAGGGAACTCTGCTCCCTCTCTGGAATGATAGAATTGTTTTAATTGGACAATGTTATAGAAGTTTTGGGGGCGATTCTCCCAAAAGTGCTGAATTGGTGGGAAAACTGGAGAGATCATGACTATTTTTTCAGTGCAACTTCAGACCTGAATCTCCCCACTCTGTGCAATGTAGAGGTCACATGAATATCATTAAAAGCCCGGCATGAGGAGGGGGGGTGGTGGGTGCGATTCATACCAAAGATCCTGAAATCGGTGGGATGAGCGGGAACCCACATATGCACACATCTCTGGGAGATCACTGAAAAGACCTCCTAGTATTCGGATCATTGCCGTCCAACCCCCACCGACATCACTGGCCTCATCGCTGGCCCCCACAACCCCCCCCATCCCTTCAGACATTGCTGCCCTCCCTCCCATTGTCTCCCCCATGCACAGACATGGCTGCCCACACACCTCATGTCTCCAAGGTTCTGAATAATATGGGTATGAACATAAGAACAGAAGAAATAGGAGCAGGAGTAGGCCATCTAGCCCTTCGAGCCTGCCCCGCCATTCAATAAGATCATGGCTGATCTGAAGTGGATCTGTTCCACTTTCCCGCCCTCTCCCCATAACCCTTAATTCCCTTGTCTATCAAAAACCTATCTACCCGTGACTTAAAAATATTTAGCGAGGCAGCCTCCACCACTTCAACGGGCAGAGAATTCCAGAGATTCGCCACCCTTTGAGTGAAGAAGTTCCTCCTCAACTCTGTTCTAAACTGCGCCCCCCCCCCTTTATCTTGAGGCTGTGCCCTCTAGTCCTGCTATCCTTTCTGAGCGGGAAGAATCTCTCTATCTCTACCCTATCCACCCCCTTCATTATCTTACATATCTCTATAAGATCCCCACTCAGCCTGGGAGTATATAGAACATAGAACATTACAGCACAAACAGGCACTTCGGCCCTCGAGTTGCGCCGATCGCATCAACCCCACCAATCTATAGACCTATCTATAACCCCCAATCCCATTAAACCCCATATACTCATCCAGAAGTCTTTTAAAAGACCCCAGCGAGTTCGCCTCCACCACCGACGACGGCAGCCGATTCCATTCACTCACCACCCTCTGAGTGAAAAACTTACCCCTAACATCACCTCTGTACTTCCCTCCCCGCACCTTAAATCTGTGTCCTCTCGTAGCGACCATTTCAACCCGGGGAAATAGCCTCTGAGAGTCCACCCTATCTATTCCTCTCAACATTTTATAAACTTCTATCAGGTCACCTCTCAACCTTCGCCTCTCCAAGGAAAAGAGTCCCAGCTCCCTCAACCTATCTTCATAAGGCATGCCTCCCAGTCCAGGCAACATCCTTGTAAATCTCCTCTGCACCCTTTCAATAGCTTCTACGTCTTTCCTATAGTGAGGCGACCAGAACTGCGCACAGTACTCCAAATGAGGCCTGACGAGGGTCCTGTAAAGTTGCAGCATTACCTCCCGACTCCTAAACTCAATCCCTCGATTAATGAAGGCCAGTACACCATACGCCTTCTTGACCACCTCCTCCACCTGCGAGGCCGATTTAAGAGTCCTGTGAACCCGGGCCCCGAGATCCTTCTGCTCTTCAACGCTACTAAGACTCCTGCCCTTGATAGTGTACTCGTTCATCCCGTTGGTTCTGCCGAAATGGACGACTACACATTTATCCGCGTTGAAGTCCATCTGCCACTTCTCCGCCCATTCCTGCATCCTATCTATGTCCTGCTGCAACTTTTGACATCCTTCCAGACCATCCACAACACCGCCGACCTTCGTGTCATCAGCGAACTTGCTAACCCATCCCTCCACTTCCTCATCCAGGTCATTTATGAAAATGACAAACAGCAAGGGTCCCAGAACAGATCCCTGGGGCACCCCACTGGTGACTGACCTCCATTCCGAAAAAGACCCATCCACAACCACTCTCTGCCTTCTGCAGGCAAGCCAGTTCTGGATCCACAAGGCCAAAGGCCCTTGGATCCCATGCCCTCTCACCTTCTCAAGAAGTCTTGCATGGGGGACCTTATCAAAAGCCTTGCTGAAGTCCATGTACACTACGTCCACGGCACTTCCTTCGTCAATGTGTTCAGTCACATTATCGAAGAACTCAACTAGGCTCGTAAGGCACGACCTGCCCTTGACAAATCCATGCTGACTATTCCTGATCATGTCAAACCTCTCCAAATGCTCGTAAATCTTGTCCCTCAGAAGCCTCTCCATCAGCTTACCAACCACTGAGGTCAGACTCACCGGGCGGTAATTTCCCGGGCTATCTCTGTTACCTTTCTTGAAAATAGGGACTACATCCGCAATCCTCCAATCTTCCGGAACCTCTCCCGTCTCCATTGACGACGCAAAGATCATCGCCAAGGGCTCTGCAATCACTTCCCTGGCCTCCCACAGTATCCTGGGGTACATCCCATCTGGTCCCGGCGACTTATCTACCTTGATAGAATTCAAAAGTTCTAACACATCCTCCTCCTTAATGTCCACGTACTCAATCTTTTCCACCTGCTGCAAGTCCATAGCAAGATCTCCCAAATCAGCTTCCACTGTGAATACTGAGGCAAAGTACTCATTAAGCACCTCCGCCATTTCTTCTGGTTCTACACAGACCTTTCCCCCTTCATCTTTTATAGGTCCTATCCTTTCCCTTCTCACCCTTTTACCTTTCACATACTTATAGAAGGCCTTGGGATTTTCCTTAATCTTACCCGCCAAGGTCTTCTCATGACCCCTTCTGGCTCTCCTAATTTCCCTTTTAACCTCCTTTCTACAGTCCTTATATTCTTCAAGATCCTTAACCTCTCCTCGTTCCCTGAACCTTTTGTACACCTTCCTTTTCCTCCTGACGAGGTTCAACACAGCCTTCGTGCACCACGGTTCCCACGACCTACCAAAACCCCCTTGCCTTATCGGAACATTGTCATGCAGAGCGCCAGACAAACATTCCTTGAATATCCGCCACCTTCCTTTGGTACTTTTCCCTAAGAATGCATCCTTCCAGTTTATTTGTCCAAGTAACTTCCTGACTTCTTCGTATCTCCCCTTACTCCAGACAAACACCTTCCTAGCCTGTCTGATCCTATCTCGTTCCAATGCAATTGTGAAGGAGATAGAATTATGGTCACCATTCCCAAGATGCTCTCCTACCGAGAGATCCATCACCTGCCCTGGTTCATTCGCCAGTACCAGGTCAAGTATTGCCTCTCCCCTCGTAGGCTTGTCCACATACTGTGTCAGGAAACCTTCCTGAACACACCTAACAAACTCCTCTCCAGCCAAACCCCTTACTCTAGGGATATTCCAGTCGATGTTTGGGAAATTGAAGTCTCCCATCACGATAACTCTGTTCTTAATACATTTCTCCAGAATCTGGTTCCCTATCTGCACTTCAACTTCCCTGTCACTATTGGGCGGCCTATAGAATACACCCAGCAAAGTTTTCGACCCTTCGCTGTTCGTAACTTCGTATAGACCCAGTCTATTTAATTTCTCCTCATAGGCTAACCCCCTCATCTCCGGTATCAGCCTAGTGAACCTCCTCTGCACTCCCTCCAAGGTCAATATATCCTTCCGCAAGTGCGGCGACCAAAACTGCACACAGTACTCCAGCTGCGGCCTCACCAGTGCCCTGTACAGTTGCAGCAAGACCTCCCTACTTTTATATTCTATCCCCCTCGCTATGAAGGCCAGCATCCCATTCACCTTCCTGGCCACCTGCTGTACCTGCAGACTGGGTTTTTGCGACTCATGCACAAGGACCCCCAGGTCCCTCTGCACCGTAGCATGCTGCAGCTTTTTGCCTTTTAAATAATAATCCCTCCTACTATTATTTCTGCCAAAGTGGATAACCTCACACTTGCCAACATTATACTCCATCTGCCAGGTCCTCGCCCACTCACTCAGCCTATCCAGATCCCTCTGCAGACTTTCCACACCCTCCACGCAATTTGCTTTTCCACTCATCTTCATGTCATCCGCAAATTTCGTCACCCTTCACTCAGCCCCCTCCTCCAGATCATCTATATAAATGGTAAATAGCTGAGGCTCCAGCACCGACCCCTGCGGCACTCCACTAGTCACCAACCACCAATCAGAATAGCCCCTATTGATACCAACTCTCTGCTCCCTATTAGACAGCCAATCCTCTATCCACGCTAACACCTTACCCCCAACTCCCTGCACCCTAACCTTCTGCAGCAACCTTTTATGAGGCACCTTATCAAACGCCTTTTGGAAATCTATAAACACCACATCCACCGGTTCCCCTCTGTCTACCGCACTAGTCACATCCTCATAGAATTCCAATAAATTCGTCAAACACGACTTCCCCTTAACGAATCCGTGCTGCGTCTGCTCGATCAAACCATTCTTCTCTAGGTGCCTCGCTATTTCTTCTTTGATGACGGATTCTACCATTTTTCCAACTACAGACATTAAACTAACCGGCCTATAATTCCCTGCCTTTTGTATACAATCACTCCATCCCTTGAACTAGTGTTGTGCTGACATGCACAACCCCAGCTTGTGACCATTCCATCTTCTGAATGGGAATCTAGAGTATTGCATCCTTTCTGTTCACAGCAGCTAATTGATGCGGAGTCCACTCCCCCCCCCCCCCCCCCCCCCCACCTCTGGACACAGCAGCTTATTGATCAGGAGCCTTGAGTTTTGCAGCACCCCACCCCCTCCGACAAAGCAGCCTATTGAATGGCAGCAAATCTGCACCCCCCGGGGATGAATGTCACTCAAAATTTCTCTCAAGTATTTGTTGCCAACGGGCCTGTGATTGGCCACACTCACTGCACCTGCACTCCCCGAATAATCCAGAGTTGTATATAAGCTGCAGGACTGGACACACAACGAGTCACATCACAGAGGTGCCTGTGTGGAAACCAGCTCCCAGATTCACAAAGGCTGACCAGCAACACCTGCGAGATGCTGTGGAGGAGACTCACGAGTGGATCTTCCCTGGTCACAGCCCTCACCCAAGGGGTACGTCTGCCACAGCATTGTGGGAAGAGGTGGCAGAAGTGGTGAATGCCAGGACCTGACACTGTACTCTAGCCGACAGTGTCGGAAAAAAATGTACCACCTTCTTCGAGCAACAAGGATGAGTGAGCATCCCATTTGGAACCCCACACATGCTTGGCACAGATCTCCAACCCTGCTTAGAAACCTGAAGGCCATGCAACAAGCGACCATTTCCCCAGGAACAGAATCTAACCCTTTCCCCTCACCCCTCAATGAGTACCCTTCAGTGGTGACTGCTTTCCCCAGAACTCTCTGCACAATGCCCGAGACACAGACACACATTGCACACCAGGAACTGCAATATGTTAATGCTTGCTGTCCGCCCTATATTCCCACAGGAAAAGAACATTCACAACGCACGGGAGAAGACATCGATTGGTGGTGGAGTGCCTGACCTGTGGCATCTGACCAGCATGGAGGAGCGTGTCAAGGAGCTGGCAGGGGGTGATAGTCACTGACAGCCTGGTTGGTGTACAGCAACTGAGCAGAAACGCGCCGTCAACCTTGGTCCTCCTCTAGGTAAGTGTGACGCTGCATGAAATGTTTTGCCTCCTTCCCCCTAATGTGTGTTCTTTATTGCAGCTCTGGGCCCAGAGGAACCCGACCCTTTGGGTGTTGCCCCCACCCCCTTCTGCTCTGGAGCAAACTGCCCACGACCGCCAGGATGACATCTCGGAGGGAGGTGCTGAGAAATCCTCCGAGGGCAGCACTACAGGTGCAACACTGGCATTTGAGGCGAATTAGGGGTAAGTTTTTCACTCAGAGGGTGGTGAGTGAATGGAATCGGCTGCCGTCATCGGTGGTGGAGGCGAACTCGCTGGGGTCTTTTAAAAGACTTCTGGATGAGTATATGGGGTTTAATGGGATTGGGGGTTAAAGATAGGTCTATAGATTGGTGGGGTTGATGTGATCGGCGCAACTCGAGGGCCGAAGGGCCTGTTTGTGCTGTAATGTTCTATGTTCTATGTTCTATATCGGAGTGGATAAATCCCCAAGACCGGACAAGGTATTCCCATGGACCTTGAGGGAGGCTCGTGTTGAACTTGCAGGGGCCCTGGCAGTCATATTTAAAATGTCAGTATTCACGGGGGAGGTGCCGAATGATTGGAGGGTGGCTGATGTTGTTCTGTTGTTTAAAAAAGGATCCAAAAGAAATCCAGGAAACTATCGGCTAGTAAGTTTGACGTCGGTGGTGGGCAAGTTATTGGAAGGTGTGATAAGGGATAAGGTCTACAAATATTTGAATAGACAGGGACTTATTAGGCAGAGTCAACATGGCTTTGTGTGTGGTAGGTCATGTTTAATCAATCCATTAGAGTTTTTCGAGGAGGTTACCAGGAAAGTGGATGAAGGGAAGGTGGTGGATGTTGTCTACCTGGATTTCAGCAAGGCCTTTGACAAGGTTCCTCATGGGAGGTTAGTTAGGAAGGTTCAGTCGCTGAGTATACATGGGGAGGTAGTAAATTGGATTAGACAGTGGCTCAATGAAGAAGCCAGAGAGTGGTTGTGGAGGATTGCTTCTCTGAGTGGAGGCCTGTGACGAGTGGAATGCCGCAGGGATCAGTGCTGGGTCCATTGTTGTTTGTCATCTGTATCAATGATCTGGATGACATTTCGGCAGAACCAACGGGATGAACGAGTACACTATCAAGGGCAGGAGTCTTAGTAGCGTTGAAGAGCAGAAGGATCTCGGGGTCCGGGTCCACAGGACTCTTAAATCGGCCTCGCAGGTGGAGGAGGTGGTCACGAAGGCGTATGGTATACTGGCCTTCATTAATCGAGGGATTGAGTTTAGGAGTCGGGAGGTAATGCTGCAACTTTACAGGACCCTTGTCAGGCCTCATTTGGAGTACTGTGCGCAGTTCTGGTCGCCTCACTATAGGAAAGACGTAGAAGCTATTGAAAGGGTGCAGAGGAGATTTACAAGGATGTTGCCTGGACTGGGAGGCATGCCTTATGAAGATAGGTTGAGGGAGCTGGGACTCTTTTCCCTAGAGAGGCGAAGGTTGAGAGGCGACCTGATAGAAGTTTATAAAATGTTGAGAGGAATAGATAGGGTGGACTCTCAGAGGCTATTTCCCCGGGTTGAAATGGTCGCTACGAGAGGACACAGATTTAAGGTGTGGGGAGGGAAGTACAGAGGTGATGTTAGGGGTAAGTTTTTCACTCAGAGGGTGGTGAGTGAATGGAATCGGCTGCCGTCATCGGTGGTGGAGGCGAACTCGCTGGGGTCTTTTAAAGGACTTCTGGATGAGTATATGGGGTTTAATGGGATTGGGGGTTATAGATAGGTCTATAGATTGGTGGGGTTGATGCGATCGGCGCAACTCGAGGGCCGAAGTGCCTGTTTGTGCTGTAATGTTCTATGTTCTATGATAATGTGGTAAATTGGATCAGCAAATTTGCTGATGATACAAAGATTGGAGGTGTAGTGGACAGTGAGGAAGTTTGCAGAGGGATTTGGACCAACTAGAAAAATGGGCTGGAAAATGGCAAATGGAATTTAACGCAGACAAGTGTGAGGTATTGCACTTTGGAAGGACAAACCAAAGTAGAACACACAGGGTAAATGGTAGGACTCTGAAGAGTGCAGTTGAACAGAGGGATCTGGGAACACAGGTACAGAATTCCCTACAAGTGGCGTCACAGGTGGATAGGGTCATAAAGAGTGCTTTTGGTTCATTGTCCTTTATAAATCGGAGTATCGAGTATAAAAGTTGGAGTGTTATGGTGAGGTTATATAAGGCATTGGTGAGGCTGAATTTAGAGTATTGTGTACAGTTTTGGTCACCTAGTTACAGGAAGGATGTAAATAAGGTTGAAAGAGTGCAGGGAAGGTTCACAAGGATGTTGCCGGGACTTGAGAAGCTGAGTTACAGAGAGATTGAATAGATTAGGACTTTATTCCCTGGAGTGTAGAAGAATGAGGGGAGATTTGATAGAGGTGTATAAGATTTTGATGGGTATCGATAGAGTGAATGCAAGCAGGCTTTTTCCACTGAGGCTAGGGGAGAAAAAAACCAGAGGGCATGGGTTAAGGGTGAAGGGAGAAAAGTTTAAAGGGAATATTAGGGGGGATTCTTCACACAGAGAGTGATGGGAGTGTGGAATGAGCTGCCAGATAAAGTGGTAAATGCGAGGTCACTTTTAACATTGAATAAAAACTTGGACAGGTTCATGGATGAGAGGGTCTGGAGGGATATGGTCCAAGTGCAGGTCAGTGGGACTAGGGAAAAAAATGGTTCAGCACAGACAAGAAGGGCCAAAAGATCTGTTCCTGAGCTGTAATTTTCTATGGTTCTATTTACCACACAACCCATCAACACATAGACAACCACCACAGTTGATACCCTTAGTATTGAGGCTTCTGGGTCACAAACTGGTGAGCACCATCAGGGACACTGATGCGCATCAGGTGGAGATGGCACATCCAAGGACTCGGGCACATGGAGACCTGCCAGTGGCCAGGATTCAGCTGTCCTGCTGCGTCTCTGGGTGTGTTCCTCCCAAGGCTAGTGGAGATAAATCAGGAAACCAGAGGAATTGTGGAAGGGCTGTCAGTAATGCTGCCAGACTTTAGACGAGTCAAACAGAGTGCTGTTGCTGACACTGCATGAGACTCAGACCAACACTGCAAGGGTGGCGACCACAATGGAAAGTCTGGCTCAGGGGTCTGTCCTCATGGGTGACGGGGTCCAGGACATCCTGGAGACACAATGGGCCATGGACAAACGTGTTTCCGGCATCCAGGAGGCACAACGTTCCATTGCCAGGGGTGTCAGAGGCATGTGGGAGACACTGCTGGCATGGTTGGGACTCTCGCTAGTATTCCGGAAACACAGCAGGCCATGACATCGGGACTTGATAACTTAGCCCAGGCTTAGAGAGCTACTGCTGGGAGCTGCAGAGCCTGGCTGGCTCACAGAATGCTGAAGTGGAACAGCTCCAGAGCTCAGCCAAGTCTCAGAAATGTGGAGACGCCGGCGTTGGACTGGGGTGGGCACAACACCAGGTTAAAGTCCAACAGATTTATCTGGTAAGAACACAATAAACTGTTAATTGTTCCAGCTGTGAGTAACGTGTCTCTCACATTACCCTGCACCTCACCCTTACCCACCCCCCACTCACACCACCAACGGTCTGAGTGGTCCTTATTCCCATTCACAGAGGTTCTGTCTGTTGTGCCTTGGGAGATTCAGCCATATGTTGGGGAGTGCCCGCCCTACCTTCCCCAATGCCCATCAGACCCTTGGTGCAAGTGCCCCCTCTGCCTCTACATCCACCCCGCAACCTCACCTTCTATTAGCCAAAGAATATGTGTCCCCAACCCTTGCAGCTACATGGGCCAGGGTGGCAGCGTGCATTCAGAGTACAGGTAGGGGCAAGATCCCAGGTGCACAATAGCAAGTGTTCATTATCCTCCAGTCTTCAACCAAGACTCGCAATCATTGCCAGCCCAGGCACATTAACAGGTTTGGACAGTAGCGCAGTGGTTAGCACTGCTTATTCACAGCTCCAGGGACTTCCCCAGCTTGGATCACTGTCAGTTGGAGTTTGTACATTCTCCTGGTGTCTGCGTGGGTTTCCTCTGGGTGCTTCAGTTTCCTCTCACAGTCCAAAGATGTATGGATTAGGTTGATTGGCCATGCTAAAAATTGCCCTTAGTGTCCTGAGATGCATACGTTAGAGGGATTAGTGGGTAAATATATAGGGATATGGGGGTGAGCCTGGGTGGGATTGTGGTCAGTGAAGACTCCATGGACCAAATGGCCTCTTTCTATACTGTAGGGTTTCTACGATTTCTAGGATGTTTCTGGAGGATAGGGTAGTGGGATGAGAGAGGCTAGGGAAGAGTGATGTGGTGGTTTGATGGTCCAGGTTGGTTTGGAGGGGGAATAGCGGCTGCACTTGCTCCTGGGGTGTGGTTGATGTGTGGTGGTTGTAGCCCCCTCACTGCACAGCACCGCTCGGTGAAGCAGACTTCAATCCAGGCATCCCTCACTGCCCTTCTCTGCTGGACACCTGCCATTTTCCTCCAGTTCTTCACATGGTGGGGCGCCCACCTCACCCCCTCACTGCTCCTGCTCCAGCTAGTCTCCCCACTGCTGGGCAATGTGCAGAACGCAGCAAATGATGACAATGTGTAAATGACAGGGTCGTACTGGAGGCCCCATTCATCCTACCTCCACAACAGTCCAAGCAGCGGAACCTCATTTTCAGCGACCGAAGCACTTCTCGAGTGGACTGGGTGGCTGCATGGCACCTCCTGTAACGGGTCTCTGCCATGATCTGGGTCCTCCGCACAGGTGTCATCAGCCATGACCTTAGCATGTAGCCCTTGTCACCAGTAGCCATCCTGGGAGCCTGGGCTGGTCTTCAAAGAGCCCAGGGATGTCTGACTGCCTGAGCACAAAGCTGTCATGGACACTCCCTGCAGAAGGCAGAGAGTGGTTGTGGATGGGTCTTTTTCGGAATGGAGGTCAGTCACCAGTGGGGTGCCCCAGGGATCTGTTCTGGGACCCTTGCTGTTTGTCATTTTCATAAATGACCTGGATGAGGAAGTGGAGGGATGGGTTAGCAAGTTCGCTGATGACACGAAGGTCGGCGGTGTTGTGGATGGTCTGGAAGGATGTCAAAAGTTGCAGCAGGACATAGATAGGATGCAGGAATGGGCGGAGAAGTGGCAGATGGACTTCAACGTGGATAAATGTGTAGTCGTCCATTTCGGCAGAACCAACGGGATGAACGAGTACACTATCAAGGGCAGGAGTCTTAGTAGCGTTGAAGAGCAGAAGGATCTCGGGGTCCGGGTCCACAGGACTCTTAAATCGGCCTCGCAGGTGGAGGAGGTGGTCAAGAAGGCGTATGGTGTACTGGCCTTCATTAATCAAGGGATTGAGTTTAGGAGTTGGGAGATAATGCTGCAACTGTTTAAGACCCTTGTCAGACCTCACTTGGAGTACTGTGCTCAGTTCTGGTCACCTCACTTACAGGAAGGATGTGGAAGCCTTTGAACGGGTGCAGAGGAGATTTACAAGGATGTTGCCTGGATTGGGTGGCATGCCTTATAAGGATAGGTTGAGAGAGTTCAGCTTATTCTCCTTGGAGAGAAAGATGAGAGGTGACCTGATAGAAGTATATAAGATGATGAGAGGTATTGATCAAGTGGATTCTCGGAGGCTATTTCCCAGGGCTGAAATGGTCGCTATGAGAGGACACAGATTTAAGATGCAGGGAAGCAAGTACAGAGGAGATGTCAGGGGTAAGTTTTTCACTCAGAGGGTGGTGAGTGAGTGGAATCGGCTGCCGCCGGTGGTGGTGGAGGCGAACTCGCTGGGGTCTTTTAAATGACTTCTGGATGAGTATATGGGATCTAATGCCATTGGGAGTTACAGATAGTCCTATGGCTTGGTAGGTATAGATGTGATTGGTGCAACTTATGGGCCGAAGGGTCTGTTTGTGCTGTAGTGTTCTATGTTCTGATTGCCTTACTACCGGAAGGACGTGGAGACCCTGGAGAGAGTGAAGAAGAGGTTTACCAGGATGCTGTCTGGTATGGAAGGACTGAGCTATGTGGAGAGATTGGACAAATTGGGGTTGTTCTCCTTAGAAAGGTGGAGAATAAGGAGAGACCTAATAGAGGTGTATAAGATTATGAGGGGTATAGATAGAGTGAACAGAGGGAAGCTTTTTCCTTGGTTGGATACAAAAATTACGAGGGGCCACGGGCTTAGGGTGAGGGGGGGGCGAGATATAATTTGGATGTTAGAGGGAGGCTTTTCACACAGAGGGTGGTGGGGGCCTGGAATGCACTGCCAAGTAGGGTGGTGGAGGCAGGCACGCTAGAGTTGTTTCAGGTTTACTTAGACAGGCACATGAGCGGACTAGAGATGGAGGGATACAGGAGACTGTTCTAAATAAAGATCAAGAGCCTTGGGATGTCCCTGGGAATCAATTGATTCTTATGGACCTTCCAACATATTTCGTGACTCACTTGTCTTACTTCTGAGCTTCTGGGGATTCCGTAAATGTCTGTTTAAGTTTTGTATGTTTATTGATGTCTTTTCTTTGACTTCACAGGAGATTCGGTCCACCTTGTTGACCAACAAGGGGCGTACACACGGTGGGTTGTGTGAGGGCTGCTCTTGGATGTTGCTCCGAGAGTTGCCGAGTGTTTCACATCGTTAGTGTTCGCTTAAACTGGACCATCTGACAGGCAACATGACAGCTCAGTGACTAGCACTGCTGGCTGTGCAGTTACATAGATTTGGGCCGGTGTCTGTGGGAGTTTGCACATTCTCCCTGTGATTGCGTGGGTTTTCTCCGGGTGCTCTGGTTTCCTCCCACATCCCAAAAACATGCTCCTCGGCTGATTGGTGTAACAAATTGTCCCTAATTTAGTCTTCCCTCAATCTTCCCCAATAGGTGTAGACAAAGGTCATGGGTAGAGGAGGGTACTCATAATGTTAAAATGGTGGCGCTGGCTCATTGGGCCGAAGGGCCTGTTTCCCGTGCTGTGTTGTTCTTTGTTCTTTATTTGTCAAGAAGCCCCTGAAAATTCACTACCGTATCTGCTTCCACTACCTCCCCCGGCAGCGAGTTCCAGGCACCCTTCACCCTCTGTATAAAAAAAACTTGCCTCGTACATCTCTTTTAAACCTTGCTCCTTGCAACTAAAACCTATGCCCCCTAGTAATTGCCTCTTCTATCCTGGGAAAAGCTTCTGACTATCCATTCTGTCCATGCCCCTCATAATCTTGTAGATTTCTATTGGGTCACTCCTCAACCTCTGTTGTTCCAAAGAGAGCAAACCAGGTTTCTCCAACCCTCCCTCAAAGCTAATGCCCTCCATACCAGACAACATCCTGGTAAATATCTGATAGAGGTGTATAAGATGTTGAGAGGTATTGGTCGAGTAGATTCTCAGAGGCATTTTCCCAAGGCTGGAATGGCTGCCACAAGAGGGCACAGGTTTAGGGTGTTGGCAGAGAAGATGTCAGGGGTAAGTTTTTCACTCAGGGTGGTGGGTGAGTGGAATCAGCTGCTGCCGGCGGTGGTGGAGGAGGTGGATTTGATAGGGTTTTTTAAGGCACTTTTGGAAGAGTACCTGGGATTTAGTAAGATAGAGGGTTATAGGTAAGCCTAGTAGGTAGGGGTACATTCAGCGCAACTTTCAGACCTGGGACATCAGTCCAATTTATGGAAAGGGAAAAAAACTACCCAAGTCCCTTTGCAAACTGCTTCCAGTTGCCGGTATAAAATTTAATGAAAAAACTTGCAAAGTTAGCTTTAAAAATCGCTTTAACTTACCCTCAAGCTCTCCTCTTACAAATCACTGCCCCTCTTCAGTGCTCCCAAGGAACAATGAGCAGAAGAAAGACCAAGGAACAAACAGAACTGGATGCAGTACTCCAAATGCGGGCGAACCAACATTCTATACAACTGCAACATTAGACGCCAGCTTTTATACTCTATACCCCTCCCTATAAAGGCAAGCATACCATAGACCTGTGGATAGGTTTATGGACGAAAAGGGATTGGTATAGGCTAGTGGGTCATTGTTTTTGTAACTGGTTGGCACAACATTGTGGGCCGAAGGGCCTGTTCTGCGCTTTAATGTTCTATGTTCTATGTTCTATACCATAGGCCTTCTTCACGGCCTTCTCCTACTGTACTGCCACCTTCAAGGACTTGTGTACTTGCACCCCCAGATCCCTCTGCATTTCTATATTCTTAATAGGCCCACCATTTATTGTGTAACTACCCCCTACATTATTTCTTTCAAAATGCATCACCTCGCATTTATCTGGATTAAATTCCATCTACCATTTATCTGCCCAAAATACCAGCCTATCTATATCCTGCTGTATTGCCTGATACTCCTCCTCACTATCAGCAAGTATCCGTAAGGCACAACCTCCTCTTAACAAATCCATGCTATCACTAATCAAATTGCCCCACTCCAAATGTGTATACATCCTATCTCTAAGAATCCTTTCCAACAACTTCCCTACCACTGACGTCAAACTCACCAGCCTATAATTACCAGGGTTATCCCTACTACCCTTTTTAAACAACGGTACCACGTTAGCTATCCTCCAGTTCTCTGGGACCTCACCTGTGTCCAAAGAAGAGACAAAGATTTGTGTCAGAGGCCCAGCAATTTCCTCTCTCGTCTCCCTAAGCAGCCTGGGATAAATGCTATCAGGCCCCGGAGTTTTATCAGTTTTAATACTACCTTTAAACCCTAACATTTCCTCCCTCGTAATAGATATTTCCTCCAACGGGTCTACAACTCCCTCCAAGACAGTACCGGACAACAAGTCCCTATCCTTCGTGAATACTGACGCAAAGTATTCATTCAGGATCTCCCCCATTCCCTCAGAGTCTAAGCATTGTTCCCCTCCTCTGTCCCTAACAGGACCGATTTTTCCTCTAACCACCCTTCTGTTCCTAACATAGGAGTAAAATGCCTTTGGATTTTCCTTAATCCTGTCAGCCAAAGCCATTTCATGCCCCCTTTTCGCCCTTCTAACTCCCCGTTTGAGCTCCCTCCTTCTCTCTCTGTATTCCCCCACGCTCACGCCATTCCCAGTTGCTTAGACCTAACATACGCATCTTTTTTCTTCCTGACCAAGTGCTCAATCTCCCTAGTTATCCACGGCTCTCTAATCCTACCTTTCCCATCCTTCCTCTTAACCGGCACATGTCTTTCCTGCAACCTTTTCAGTTGTCCCTTAAGACTCACACATGCCAAATGTGGACTTACCCTCAAACAGCCTCTCCCAATCAGCATCTATAAGTTCCTGCCTATTCCGGCTGTATCTACCCTTCCCCCAATTTAGCACCCTCCCCTTTGGACAGCACTCATCTTTTTCCATTAGTATCCTGAAGTAGACAGAATTGTGGTCACTATTAGTCACATGTTCCCCTACTGCAACCTCGACCACCTGACCAGGCTCATTTCCCAGAACTAAATCCAGTACAGCCCCCTCTCTAGTCGGGCTAGTTACATACTGCTCCAAAGAGCCTTTCAGTACACAGTTTACAAATTCCACCCATTCGGACCCCCAGCCTTAGGCACCTTCCAATCCACCCCAGGGAGATTAAAGTCTCCCACTACAACAACCTTATTTTTTCTACACCTATCCAGGATTTCTTTACATATACTTTCTTCCACTTCCAGTGGGCTGTTGGGTGGCCTATAGTATACCCCTAGCATAGTGATTGCTCCCTTCCTATTCCTGAACTCCACTCACAGTGACTCAATTCCCGACTCCTCTAAATTATCCTCCCTCTGCACCACTGTAATGTGTTCCCTAACAATGTCATTCCCCCTCCTCTTTTTGACCCTCCTCTGTCGTGCCTGAAATACTTATACTCAGGAATATTTAGCTGCCAGTCCTGCCCTTCTTTTAACCACATCTCCATCACTGCAACCACATCTAAATATGGTTGTGTGAGTTTCCTCCGGGTGCTCCGGTTTCCTCCCACACCCCAAAGATGTGCTCTTGGGCTAATTGGTGTACCAAATTGATCCTACACTATTCTCCCCTGAATCTGGTTACATTATAAGAACATAAGAACATAAGAAATAGGAGCAGGAGTAGGCCATCTAGCCCTTCGAGCCTGCCCCACCATTCAATAAGATCATGGCTGATCTGTCGTGGCACAGTTCCACCTTCCCGCCCTCTCCCCATAACCCTTAATCCCCTCTCTTATCAAAAACCCATCAACCTGTTTCTTAAAAATATTTAGCGAGGCAGCCTCCACCACTTCAACGGGCAGAGAATTCCAGAGATTCACCACCCTTTGAGTGAAGAAGTTCCTCCTCAACTCTGTTCTAAACCGCCCCCCCTTTATCTTGAGGCTGTGCCCCCTAGTCCTACTGTCTTTTTTGAGCGGGAACAGTCTCTCCACCTCTATCCTATCCATCCCATTCATCATCTTATACATCTCAATGAGATCTCCCCTCATTCTTCTAAACTCTAACGAGTACAAGCCTAGTTTATTCAGCCTCTCCTCATAGCTCAATCCCCTCAACTCCGGTATCAGCCGAGTAAACCTCCTCTGCACTCCCTCCAGGGCCAAAATATCCTTGCGCAGGTGGGGTACCATTCGCATACACACGGGGCAGGGTAGGTGTAGGAAAATGCTTTGTTAAGATGGCGGTGCGGGCTCGTTGGGCCGAAGGGCCTGTTTCCTGTGCTGGGTTGTTCTTTGTTCTAAATTCCTTGCAAACATTAAGGCCTTAAGATCATCCGTTTTACTCATTACGCTCCTCACGTTAAAACAGATGCACTCCAGACTTCCAGGCCCATTTGGGTCCTCCTTCTCCCGGATGATTTTCCTCTTGTCTAATCACCCAACTCGCTCCCAATCCCAATGTCTACTGAGCTTTCGGTTTCATCCCCTCCCCCCTCCACATTAGTTTAAACCCTGCTAACCTCCCAGCCAAGATATTTGTGCCCTTCCCATTTAAGTGTTCCCCATCCTTCCTATACAGGTGCCCTTCTCTCATGAATACTTCCCAATGATTTACAAATGTAAAACCCTCTGTCTTGCACCTTCAGCCACGCATTCAGTTGAAGGATCTCAGTATTCCTAGCCCCACCGTCACTAGGCACTGGTAGCTGCCCGGAGATTGCCACCATGAATAGGATGGGAATAGAGGGATATGGTCCCCGGAAAGATAGGGGGTTTTAGTTCAGACAGGCAGCATGGTCAGTGCAGGCTTGGAGGGCTGAAGGGCCTATTCCTGCCCTGTAATTTTCTTTGGTCTTTGAAATCACTACCTTGAGGTCCTACTTTTCACCTTGCTTCCTAGCTTCTTATATTCTGCTTTTGGAACCTCATCCTTTTTTTACTGATGCCATTTGTACCAAAGTCTACTATAACCATTGGCTGTTTGCCGTCCCTTTTCAGAATGTCCTGCAGCATCTTTGAAATATCCTTGATCCTAGCACCAGAGAGGCAACATTCCCTCCTACAGTCTGGTTTACAGCCACAAAAACACCTGACTGTACCCTTCACAATTGAATCCCCTATAACTATTGCATTCCCAACATTTTACCCCTCCCCTCTGCAGCAGAACCACCCATGGTGCAACAAGTTTAGCTGCCGCTGTTTCCTCTGAGAGGCCATTCCCCTCAACAGTATCCCAAGCGATATAACTGTTTTGCAGGGGAATGGCCACAGGATATTCCTGCATTACTTGCCTGTCTCTCTCGCTCTGCCTGGCGGTCACCCGTTCCCTTTATGTCTGTGGAATCTGAGCCTGTGACCAAATCTCTATATGTGCTATCCACGATACTATCTGATTTACAGATGCGCCACAGTGTCCCCAGTCGCCACTCCAGCTCTGAAATGTGAGCACATGCTGCTCCAGGCATTTGAAATGTTCCCGGCCTCCCACAGGGAGATGAAGATCTGACCGTGGATAAGAAATCTCCTGTCATGTCTTACCTCTTTGAAATAAACTTCTGAAAGATGTTCTGTTTCAGATTATGTCCAATTCTCTTTCCTGTTTCTCGTTACTACTGAATATAACCTTTACAAACTATAAACCACAGAAATGACCTCTGAGATTACAAATGTTAGTATTATTAAATACTTACCTGACTTTCTATTTACCAAGCAGATTAAGACATTTTGCTAATTTTGAGAATGACAATGAGTCATATGATGTTTGATTTTTTTAATATGTTTTAATGATAAAATTACATATCAAGCGCCAAATCGCTGAGTGTAGCCATCATGTTAATGAAACTTGTCCCTACGCTGTGACAGCTGCCAATCTGCGCTCAATCTCCCGACAATACTTCTCAGGAAGGCCGACAGTTCTGCAAAAGAGCATCAAAAGAGTTACAGAGATTGAAACTGAGGCTGATTCAGGATCAAAGTACTTCCCGCTCACTTCTGCACATATCCAATCCCTTCCTATTCACTCCCACTTACACAATCTCAATAAACTTAATTTATTCCATTGTATGTGATCCCAATGGATCAACCACCTTTCGCTCCAAATCCAATGGAGCCAAAACCCTTACCCATTCATTCCCACTCTACATTATTCGCATGAGCCTGACCTGAGCTCCTCGAGTTTCTTGCGTTTTATTTGGTCAAGTCGAAGCCGTCGTTGATAAGCTTCCTCCTTCAGACGCTTGCCTTCCTCAAAGAATGCCGCCCTCTCTTCAATGTGCTTACGCTCCCTCTCACCAATCTGCTCCCGAAGGTCACTGGCATACTTGGTCCTTCCATGTTGCTTGTCGTCCTCCTCTTTCTTCTCCTTCTCGATCTGCTCTTTCTGTATCCTGTAAAATTAATCCCATTCATTTCTGTGACAACCTATAAAGTCCCTTATTTTGATCTCTTCCCCTATACAATTGACAATCTATATAAAATACAAAGAACAAAGAACAGTACAGTAAAGGAACAGGCCCTTCAGCCCTCCAAGCCTACACCGATTATAATACCTGCCTAAAACCGTATGCACTTACAGATTCCATATCCTTCCATTCCCATCCTATTCATGTACTCATCTAGTTACCCCTTAAATGTTGCTTTTCATACCTGCTCCTACCACCTCCCTAGACAGTGCATTTCAGACATTCACCACCCTCTGTGTAAAAAACCTGCCTCGCACAGTTCCTCTGAACTTTTCCCCACGCACCTTAAAATTATGTCCCCTAGTACTTGATTTTTACCCTGGGAAAGAGCATCTGACTATCCAATATCCAGTAACTCCTTTGGTTAACATCTGCAGAACCTGCCAACAAGAAGAAGATCCAAAGGAGCAAGGACACTAATGGACAAACTATGAACCCCTGCCCACCACCCCCCTCAACATAGAGTGCTAACTGTAGAGAGTGAAACATTGAGAGTTACACAGAAACATTGAAACTAGCAACAAGTGTAGGTCATTCAGCCCTTCGAGCCTGCTCCGCCATTCATTCTGATCGTGGTTGATCATCAAATTCAATATCCTGATTCCATCTTCCCCCCATATCTCTTGATTCCTTTAGCCCCAAGAATTATATCTCATTTCTTTTTGAAATCAGACAATGTTTTGACCTCAACTACTTCATCTGGTGCTGAATTCCACACATTCACCAGTCTCTGGGTGAAGAGATTTCTTTTCATCTCAGTCCAAAAAGGTTTACTCCTTACCCTCAAACTATGACCCCTAGTTCTGGACTTCCCCATCATTGGGAACATAAGAACACAAGAACATAAGAAATAGGAGCCTTTTAAATAGTAATCCCTCCTACTATTATTCCTACCAAAGTGGATAACCTCACAGTTGCTAACATTATGCTCCATCTGCCAGGTCCTTGCCCCCTCGCTCAGCCTATCCAGATCCCTCTGCAGACTTTCCACACCCTCCGCACAATTTGCATTTCCACTCATCTTCGTGTCATCAGCAAATTTTGTTACCCTACACTCAGCCCCCTCAACCAGATCATCTATATAAATGGTAAACAGTTGAGGTCCCAGCGCCAATCCCTGCGGCACTCCACTAGTCACTATCCACCAACCAGAATAGTACCCATTGATACCAATGAACATTCTTTCTGAATCTATAAGTTTCTATGAGATCACCTTTCACTCTTCTAAACCACAGTGAATATAATCCTAACTAATTTGAACCAATATTTTTCTTCGGTGTTCATGCAGGGGGACATGAATATAGCCGAGGAGGACACTGGGTTGCAGGGGTGTAAAATAGACAGTATTACGGTTGATAAGGGGGATGTGCTGGATATTCTTGAGGGGTTGAAAATAGATAAGTCCCCTGGTCCGGATGGGATCTAGGATTCTCTGGGTTTCTCTGGGAGGCTAGAGAGGTGATTGCAGAGCCTCTGGCTCTGATCTTCAGGTCGTCATTGGTCTCTGGTGTAGTCCCGGAGGATTGGAGGATAGTGAATGTTGTCCCATTGTTTAAGAAGGGGAACAGAGACTTTGCTGGGAATTATAGACCGGTGAGTCTCACTTATAATATCCCTGAAAGTTGAGAATCAAGTAGATAAGATTGTTAAGAAGGCGTACGGTGTCTTGGCGTTTATTGGTAGGGGGATTGAATTTAAGAGTCGCAGCGTCATGTTGCAACTGCACACAACTCTGGTGCGGACACACTTGGAGTACTGTGTGCAGTTCTGGTCCCCACATTACAGGAAGGATGTGGAGGCTTTGGAGAGGGTGCAGAGGAGGTTTACTAGGATGTTGCCTGGTATGGTGGGGAGGTCCTATGAGGAGAGACTGAGGGATTTGGGGTTGTTTTCATTTGAAAGAAGGCGGCTAAGAGGGGATCTTATTGAAACATATAAGATGATTAGAGGTTTAGATAGGGTGGACAGTGACAGCCTTTTTCCTCGGATGGAGAAAGCTAGCACGAGGGGGCACGACTTTAAATTAAGGGGGGGTAGTTATAGGACTGATGTCAGGGGTAGGTTCTTTACCCAGAGGGTGGTGAGGGATTGGAATGCCCTGCCTGCTGCAGTTGTAAATGCGCCTAGTTTGGGGGCGTTTAAGAGATCTGTGGATAGGTTTATGGATGAAAAGGGATTGGTTTAGATTAGTGGGTCATTGTTTTTGTAACTGGTCGGCGCAACATCGTGGGCCGAAGGGCCTGTTCTGCGCTGTAATGTTCTATGTTCTATGTTCTACTTCTGTTGTGGGCAAGGTTTTAGAAAAAATTATTAGGGATAGAATTTATAGTTATTTGGAGTGTAATGAATTGATTAGAAATAGTCAGCATGGTTTTGTAGCGGGTAGGTCGTGCCTTACTAACCTTATTGAGTTTTTTGATAAGGTGACCAAAGAGGTGGATGGGGGCAAGGCAGTTGATGTGGTATATATGGATTTTAGTAAGGCGTTCGATAAGGTTCACCATGGTAGGCTTCTGCAGAAAATGCAGATGTATGGGATTGTGTAATCTAGGAAATTGGATCAGAAATTGGCTATCAGATAGGAGACAGAGGGTGGTGGTTGATGGTAAATATTCATCATGGAGTTCGGTTACGAGTGGTGTGCCTCAGGGATCTGTTTTGGGGCCACTGCTGTTTGTAATCTTTATTAATGATCTGGATGAGGGTATAGTTGGGTGGATTAGTAAATTTGCTGATGACACCAAAGTCGGAGGTGTGGTAGATAGTGAGGAAGGGTGTCATAGTTTGCAGGGTGACTTAGAAAGGTTGCAGAGCTGGGCCGAGAGGTGGCGGATGGAATTTAATGTGGAGAAGTGTGAGGTAATTCACTTCGGGTAGGAGCAACAGATGTGTCGAGTATAGGGCTAACGGGAGGACTCTGAATAGTGTAGATGAGCAGAGGGATCTAGGTGTATGTGTACATAGATCCCTGAAAGTTGGGAATCAAGTAAATAAGGTTGTTAAGAAGGCATACAGTGTCTTGGTGTTTATTGGTAGGGGGATTGAATTTAGGAGTCGCAGCGTCATGTTGCAACTGTATACTACTCTGGTGCGGCCGCACTTGGAGTTTTGTGTGCAGTTCTGGTCCCCACATTACAGGAAGGATGTGGAGGCTTTGGAGAGGGTGCTGAGGAGGTTTACCAGGATGTTGCCTGGTATGGTGGGGAGGTCCTATGAGGAGAGACTGAGGGATTTGGGGTTGTTTTCGTTGGAAAGAAGGCGGCTAAGAGGGGACCTTATTGAAACATATAAGATGATTAGAGGTTTAGATAGGGTGGACAGTGATAGCCTTTTTCCTCGGATGGAGAAAGCTAGCACGAGGGGACATGGCTTTAAATTAAGGGGGGGTTGCTACAGGATGGATGTCAGGGGTAGGTTCTTTACCCAGCGGGTGGTGAGGGATTGGAATACCCTGCCTGCTGCAGTTTGGGGGCGTTTAAGAGATCTGTAGATAGGTTTATGGATGAAAAGGGATTGGTTTAGGCTAGTGGGTCATTGTTTTTGTAACTGGTCGGCGCAACATCGTGGGCCGAAGGGCCTGTTCTGCGCTGTAATGTTCTATGTTCTATGTTCTAATTTAGTTTCTCCACGTATGACACACTTGCCAGGAATTAGCCTGTTAAACCTTCGCTATACTCCCTCTACAGCAAGAACATCCTTCCTCAGATAAGGACACCAAAACTGCACCCAATATTCCAGGCATGGCTTCACCAATGCCCGATACAGCAAAACACCCCTATCCCTACACTAAAACCCTCTCGCTATGAAGGCCAACATACCATTTGCCTTCTTTATTGCCTGCTATACCTGTGTGCCTACTTTCAGCGACTGATGCACAAGGACACAAAGCTCCCTCAATTTAAACCCATTCAAGTAATAATCCGTCTTCCTATTATTGCTCCAAAAGTGGATAACCTCACATTTATCCACATTATACTGCATCTGCCAATCATTTGCCCACACACTTAGCCTGTACAAATCACGCTGAGTCACAAAACCCCAGCTTGCAAGTGCAGCAGGTGGTCAGGAAGGCGAATGGGATGCTGGCCTTCATAGCGAGGGGGATTGAATATAAAAGTAGGGAGGTCTTGCTGCAGCTGTATAGGGCATTGGTGAGGCCGCAGCTGGAGTACTGTGTGCAGTTTTGGGCGCCGCACCTGCGCAAAGATATTTTGGCCTTAGAGGGAGTGCAGAGGAGGTTTACTAGGCTGATACCGGAGTTGAGGTGGTTGAGCTATGAGGAGAGGGTGAATGAACTAGGCTTGTACTCATTGGAGTTTAGAAGAATGAGGGGAGATCTCATTGAGAGGTATAAGATGATAAATGGGATGGATAGGATAGAGGTGGAAAGACTCTTCCCGCTCAAAAAAGACAGTAGGACTAGGGGGCACAGCCTCAAGATAAAAGGGGAGGCGGTTTGGAACGGAGTTGAGGAGGAACTTCTTCACTCAAAGGGTGGTGAATCTCTGGAATTCTCTGCCCGTTGAAGTGGTGGAGGCTGCCTCGCTAAATATTTTTAAGATGCGGGTTGATGGGTTTTTGATAAGAGAAGGGATTAAGGGTTATGGGGAGAGGGCGGGAAAGTGGAACTGAGCAGCGACAGATCAGCCATGATCTTATTGAATGGCGGGGCAGGCTTGAAGGGCTAGATGGCCTACTCCTGCTCCTATTTCTTATGTTCTTATGTTCTAAACTTCCTCTGCATCCTTTCCAATGCCTCCACATCTTTCTTGTAATGCAGCGACCAGAACTGTACGCAATACTCCAAGTGCAGCTGCACCAGAGTTTTGTACAGTTGTAAAATGACCTCACGGCTCCGAAATTCAATCCCTCTACCAATAAAAGCTAACATATCATACGCCTTCTTAATCAACCTGGGTGCCAACTTTCAGGGAGCTATGCACATGTACACCGAGATCTCTCTGCTCGTCAACACTACTAAGAGTCTTTTCATTAGCCCTGTATTCTGTACTCCTGTTACTCTTACCAAAGTGAATCACCTCACACTTTTCCCTATTAAGTTCCATCTGCCACCTCTCAGCCCAGCTCTGCAGCTTATCTATGTCCCTCTGCAAACTGTAACATCCATCCTCACTGTCTACAACTCCTCCAACTTTAGTGTCATCCGCAAATTTACTAATCCATCCTTCTACACCCTCATCTAGGTCATTTATAAAAATGACAAACAGCAATGGCCCTAAAACAGATCCTTGAGGTACACCACTTGTAACTGAACTCCAGGTTGAATATTTCCCATCAAACACCACCCTCTGTCTTCTATCAGCTAGCCAATTCCTGATCCAAACTGCTAAATCACCCTCAATCCCATGCATCTGCATTTTCTACAATACTCTACCAGGGGGAACATTATCAAACGCTTTGCTAAAATCCATATACACCACATCAACTACCTTACCCTTATCCACTTTTTGGTCATGTTTTCAAAAAACTCGATAAGGTTTGTGAGGCACGACCTACCCTTCACAAAACCGTGTTGACTATCCCTAATCAATTTATTTCCCTCTAGGTGATTATAAATCCTATCCCTTATAATTCTTTTCAAAACTTTGCCCACAACATAAGTAAGGCTCACCGCTCTATAATTCCCAGGATGGTCTCTACTCCCCTTTTTGAATAAGGGAACAACATTTGCTATCCTCAAGTCTTCTGGCACTATACCTCAAGCCAATGATGACATGACGATCAAAGCCAAAGGCTCTGCAATCTCCTCCCTAGCCTCCCAGAGAATCCTAGGGTAAATCCCATCCGGCCCAGGGGACTTATCTATTTTCATACTCTCAAGAATTGCCAACACCTCCTCCTTATGTACCTCAATCCCATCTGGTCTACTACCTGGTATTGCAGTATTCTCCACGACTATACTGACTTTTTCCTGCGTGAATACTGACGAAAAATACTCTTTCAGTGCCTCTCCTATCTCTTCAGGCTCTGCGCACAACTTCCCACTAGTGTCTCTGACTGGCCCTAATCTTGCCCTAACCAATCTTTTATTCTTGACATTGAAGGGCAAGGCTGGTAGAAGTAGGGAACCCCGGATGACTTGAGATATTGAGACTCTGGTCACGAAGAAAAAGAAGGCACATGACATGCCTAGGCAAATGGGATCAAGTGGATCCCTTGAAGAGTATAGAGGATAAAGGAGTAGAGGTAAGAGAGAAATCAGGAGGCCAAACATGGGACATGAGATTGTTTTGGCAGATAAGCAAAGGACAATGCAAAGAGCTTTTACAAATACATAAAGAGGAAAAGAGTAACTAGGGAGAGAGTAGGGCCTCTTAAGGATCAATAAGGTCATCTATGAGCTGATCCCAAGAGATAGGTGAGGTCCTAAATTAATATTTTTCATCAGTGTTCATTTTTTCACACAGTGGGTGGTGAGTGTCTGGAACAAGCTATACAATACCATCTATTTTAGTGTCATCTGCAAACTCACTGACCATGCTTTGTACATTCTCATCCAAATCGCTGATATAGATAACAAATAGTAATGGGCCCAGCACTGACCTGTGAAGCATACCACTAGTCACAGGCCTCTAGTCCGACAAGCATTCTTGCACCATTACCCTCTGCTTCCTACCATCAAGCCAATTGTGTATCTGGTTTGCCAGCTCCCACTGATTCCATGTGATCTAACCTTCCAGAGAATCCTACCATGTGGAAATTTATCAAAGGCCTTACTGAAATCCATATAGACTACATCTACCACCCTGTCCTCATCAACCTTCCTGGTCACATCATCAAAGAGCTCTAACAAGTTTATAGGGCATGACCTCCAATGCACAAAGCCGTGCTGACTGCACAAGTCCCAGTAGCATCCTAGTAAATCTTTTCTGCACTTTTTCTAGTTTAATAATATCCTTTCTATAAAACGATGACCAGAACTGTACACAGTATTCCAAGTGTGGCCTTACCAATGTCTTGTACAACTTCAACAAGGCGTCCCAACTTCTGTATTCAATGTTCTGACCAATGAAACCAAGCTTGCTGAATGCCTTCTTCACCACTCTGTCCACCTGTGACTCCACTTTCAAGGAGCTATGAACATATACTGCTGCTCTTGGATATTGCTTCGGGAGTTGCCTACTGCTTCATGTCGTTGGTGTGCGTAAACTGGACCATCTCGAGGGCATCATGGCAGCTCAGAGGCTATCTCTGTTGCTGTGCGGACACATGGAGTTGGGCCTGTGTCCGTGGGAGTTTGCGCGTTCTCCCCATGGTTGCGTGGGTTTCCTCCGGGTGCTCCGGTTTCCTCCCACATCCCAAAAATGTGCTTTTAGGCTGATTGATTGGGTAACAAATTGTCCCTATATTGGACCTCCCTGATCCTCACACATTAGGCATAGACTAAAATCATGAATAGGTCACTGACCATGGGACGGCGGCACGGGCTCGTTGGGCCGAAGGGCCTGTTTCCCGTGCTGTGTTCTTTGTTCTTTGTTCTATACCCCTAGAACCCTTTGTTCTGTAACTCTCCCTAGTGCCTTACTATTAACTGAGTAAGTCTTGCCCTGGTTCAATCTACCAAAATGCATCACCTCACATTTATCTAAATTAAAGGTTAAGAGAGGTTGGAGAAACTTGGTTTGTGCTCGTTGGAATGACATAGGCTGAGGGGCAACCTGATAGAGGTCTACAAGCTTATGGGGGCCATGGACAGAGTGGATAATCAGAATTCTCCCAGGGTCAATTACTAGGGGACATAGGTCTAGGATGCGAGGGGCAAGATTTAAAGCAGATATACAAGGCAAGTTTTTTTTAACAGAGGATGGTAGGTGCCTGGAACTTGCTGCCAGGGGTGGCAGTGGAAGCAGATACAATAGTGGCTTTTAAAGGGTGTTGGACAAGTATGTGAAGAGCAAGAGGATAAGACGTGAAGGCACAGGACCTATTAAGTGTGATGGTGGGAAAGTTTGTATGGAACCGATTGAAATAGCAGAGGTACTCGATGAATACTTTACTTCAGTATTCACAGTGGAAAAGAATCTTGGTGGTTGTAGAGCAGACTTGCGGCGGACTGAAAAGCTTCAGCATGTAGACATTAAGAAAGAGGATGTATTGAAGCTCTTAAAAAGCATTGAGTTAGATAAGTCACCGGGACCGGATGGGATGTACCCTAGGTTACGATGGAAGGCAAGGAAAGAGATTGCAGAGCCTCTGGCAATGATCTTTGCACCATCAATGGAGATAGGAGAGGTTCCAGAGGATTGGAGGATTGCGGATGTGGTTCCTTTATTCAAGAAAGGGAGAAGAGATAGCCCAGGAAATTATAGACCAGTGAGTCTAACCTCAGCGGTTGGTAAGTTGATGGAGAAGATCCTGAGAGGTAGGATTTATGAACATTTGGAGAGGTATAGTATGATTAAAAATAGTCAGCACGGCTTTGTCAAAAGCAGATCGTGCCTTACGAGCCTGATTGAATTTTTTGAGAATGTGTCTAAACACATTGACGAAGGAAGAGCAGTAGATGTGGTTTATATGGACTTCAGCAAGGTGTTTGATAAGGTGCCCCATGAAAGGCTTATTGAGAAAGTGAGGGGGCATGGGATCCAAGGGGACATTGCTTTGTGGATTCAGAAGTGGTTTGCCCACAGAAGGCAAAGAGAGGTTGTAGATGGATCTTTTTCTGAATGGAGGTCGGTCACCAGTGGGGTGCCCCAGGGATCTGTTCTGGGACCCTTGCTGTTTGTGATTTTTATAAATGACCTGGATGAGGAAGTGGAGGGATGGGTTGGGAAGTTTGCTGATGACACAAAGGTTGGAGGTGTTGTGGATAGTGTGGAGGGTTAGGGTTACCTGTTAAAAACCTGTTTAAAATAAGTTTAAAGCACTTTGTTCTTTGTAGAACTGTTTAAAGCATTTATTTTATTGTCTTTACTGCTAGTTTAGAACCGAGTTGTGGACGAGCCTGCTTCTAATCAGCGCCAGGTTTAAAAGGAGGCCTGGTGTAGAAAGCGGGCAGCGTCTGAGCGGGCAGTGGAGTGAGAGGGAAGCAGAGTGAGCTAATAGGGCTTAATATCAAAAAGGGCTTGAGGGAAAAAAGGACAGGTGAGTTCGTTTGGAAAAAAAACAAGGAAAAAAAAAAAAAAAAAATTTTTTCCATTACTACTACAGCAAGAAACAAGGAAAAAATTTTTTCACATAAAAAATTACAGTGAATAATGGAGGGGCATGTGATGTGTGGTTTCTGTATGATGTGGGAACTGGTGGACCCCAGGGTCCTTCCCAGTGACCATGTCTGCAGTAAGTGCAGGTTGCTGGAGGAGCTCCAGCTCAAGGTGGATGAGCTGGCCTCTGAGCTACAGACACTGAGGCTCATCAGGGGGAGAGAGGGTGCCCCTAGACTGGCTAAATCTAAGGGTCAGGGACAAAAGGGGGCTGCTGGGAGGAGGAAGGGGGGTGAGGAGAGGAGGCCTCAGCCTCTTAACCTGCATAACAGGTTTGAGGTTCTTGCTTCCAGTCTGGAAGAGGACGAGGCAAGAGAGGTTGGTGAGCAAACTGCACACGGTACAGTGATGCAGCAGGACATAGGCAAAGAGAAGGGGAAAAGGAACGTAGTAGTGATTGGGGATAGTGGGGTGAAGGGTATTGACACTGTCCTTTGTCATAATGACAAAGTGCACAGAAGGGTGTGTTGTCTGCCTGGTGCTCGGGTACAGGATGTCGCAGCTGGGCTGCAGAGGAACCTGGAGTGGGAGGGTGAGAACCCAGTCGTTGTAGTACATGTGGGTGCCGGCGACGTAGGCAAAATGCGGACTGAGGATCTGGGAAGGGAGTATGAGAAGCTGGGAATGGAATTAAAAAGTAGAACCGACAAGGTGGTTATCTCTGGGCTACTGCCTGAACCGAGGGCAGACGGGTGTAGGGTTGATAGGATAAAGAAAGTAAATGGGTGGCTCAGGGATTGGTGTGGGAGGAATGGGTTTGAATTTATGGGGCATTGGCACCAGTATTGGGGTAGGTGGGACCTGTTCGGGCAGGATGGGGTTGGTCTGAATCATGCTGGGACCAGAGTGCTGGCGAATCGAGTAAAGAGGACTGTAGACAAGGCTTTAAACTAATTAGGGGGGGGGAGGGTGCGAGGGTAGGTGACGCTATGAGGTCTAAAGTTAAGGATAGGGTACAGGTAAGGGAAGAGGCCAAGGATGTCCCAATTGGTGGCGTTACGGCAAATAGGGTCCAGGTGAAGGCTGGGATGAAAGCGCTTTATCTGAATGCACGAAGCATTCGGAATAAAGTGGATGAGCTGATGGCGCAGATCGACACAAATGGATACGATCTGGTGGCCATTACAGAGACGTGGCTGCAAGGTGACAGGGACTGGGAGATGAATGTACAGGGTTATCAAGTGTTTAGGAAGGATAGGCAGGAGGAAAGAGGGGGTGGCGTAGCTCTGCTGATTAAGGATAGTATCAAGGTGGTAGCAAGGGATGATATCGGAGCCAAGGAGCAGAAAGTGGAATCGTTGTGGGTGGAGATTAGGAACAGAAAAGGGAGGAAGACGCTAGTGGGTGTCGTCTATAGGCCCCCGAATAATGATCTGGAGGTGGGGCGGGCTGTTAACGCGCAAATAAGTGCAGCGTGCAGGAATGGGACGGCAGTAGTTATGGGAGATTTCAATCTGCATATTGATTGGTCGACCCATGTTGGACGAGGTGGGCTCGAGGAGGAGTTCTTGGAATGCTGCCGGGATAATTTCCTTGAACAGTGTGTGTTGGAGCCGACGAGGGAGCGAGCTATCTTGGATCTGGTGCTATGTAATGAGGCGGGTAGAATTAGGGACCTTGCGGTGAAGGATCCTCTTGGAGAGAGTGATCATTGTATGGTGGAGTTTCTGGTGCAGATGGAGGAGGAGAAAGTGGGTTCCCAGACACGTGTCCTTTGTTTGAATAGAGGGGAGTATGGTAGGATGAGAGAAGAATTGGCGAATGTGGACTGGGGGAACGCGTTGGAAGGTAGGTCTGCTGAGGAGCAGTGGAGGATCTTTAAGGAGATCTTTCTTGGTGCTCAGCAGAAATTTATTCCGATGGTTAAAAAGGACAGTAGGAGGAGAGGTAATAAGCCGTGGATAACGAAGGAGGTGAAGGAAAGTGTTAAATTAAAAGCGGAGGAGTTTAGAGTAGCTAAGAGCAGTGGGCGAGAAGAGGATTGGGAAAGGTTTAAATGTCAACAAAGATTGACAAAGAAATTGATAAAGGAGGGTAGGAGAAGCTATGAGGCTGGGCTAGCACTTAATATAAAAAAGGATAGCAAGAGTTTTTATAAATATATAAAAAAGAAGAGGCTGGCTAGGGTAAACGTTGGTCCTTTAGAGGATGAGAAAGGGGAGCTAGTGGTAGGGGATAGGGATATGGCTAAGGTCTTGAATAACTTCTTTGTTTCTGTCTTCACGGAGGAGGATGTGAATAATTTGCCGGGTGTTAGCGATGGAAAGGTGGTAGGAATGGAGGGTCTTAATGACATTACTGTTACTAGAGAGGTGGTGCTCGACAGACTGGAGGGGCTGATTGTGGACAAGTCCCCAGGACCAGATGGAATGCATCCGAGGGTTCTGAAAGAAATGGCGGAGGTGATAGTGGATGCCTTGGTGGTTATTTTCCAGACGTCGCTGGATTCCGGGGAAGTGCCGGAAGATTGGAAAACTGCTAATGTTACGCCGTTGTTTAAGAAGGGTGCCAGGCAAAAGGCGGGGAATTATAGGCCGGTTAGTTTAACGTCTGTGGTAGGTAAAATGTTAGAAACCGTCATTAAGGAGGAAATAGCGAGGCATCTTGAGGGGAATTGCTTGATAGGGCGGACGCAACACGGTTTCATTAAAGGGAAGTCGTGTCTGACAAATTTACTGGAGTTCTATGAGGATGTGTCTAGGGCAGTGGATGGAGGAGAGCCGGTGGATGTGGTCTTTCTGGATTTTCAGAAGGCGTTTGACAAGGTACCTCACAAGAGGTTATTGCAGAAGGTCAGGGGACATGGAGTTGGGGGTAGGGTGTTAGCGTGGATAGAGGATTGGTTGTCAAATAGGAGGCAGAGAGTGGGGGTCAATGGATGCTATTCGGATTGGCGGTTGGTGACTAGTGGGGTGCCCCAGGGGTCGGTGCTGGGGCCTCAGCTATTTACCATTTATATAGATGATCTGGAGGAGGGAACCGAGTGCAGGGTGTCGAAATTTGCTGATGACACCAAGATTGGGGGAAAGGCAAATTGTGCGGAGGGTGTGGAGAGTCTGCAGAAGGATCTAGATAGGCTGGGCGAATGGGCCAGGAAATGGCAAATGGAATTTAATGTTGGCAAGTGTGAGGTGGTCCACTTTGGTAGGAGGAATGGTAGGAAGGACTATTACTTACGGGGCGAAAAACTGCAGCAGGCGACGGTGCAGAGGGACCTCGGGGTCCTTGTGCATGAGTCGCAAAAACCCAGCTTGCAGGTGCAGCAGGTGGTCAGGAAGGCGAATGGGATGCTGGCCTTCATAGCGAAGGGGATTGAATATAAAAGTAGGGAGGTCCTGCTGCAGCTGTATAGGGCATTGGTGAGGCCGCAGCTGGAGTACTGTGTGCAGTTTTGGGCGCTGCACCTGCGCAAGGATGTTTTGGCCCTGGAGGGAGTGCAGAGGAGGTTTACTCGGCTGATACCGGAGTTGAGGGGATTGAGCTATGAGGAGAGGCTGAATAAACTAGGCTTGTACTCGTTAGAGTTTAGAAGAATGAGGGGAGATCTCATTGAGACGTATAAGATGATGAATGGGATGGATAGGATAGAGGTGGAGAGACTGTTCCCGCTCAAAAAAGACAGTAGGACTAGGGGGCACAGCCTCAAGATAAAGGGGAGGCGGTTTAGAACGGAGTTGAGGAGGAACTTCTTCACTCAAAGGGTGGTGAATCTCTGGAATTCTCTACCCGTTGAAGTGGTGGAGGCTGCCTCGCTAAATATTTTTAAGAAACAGGTTGATGGGTTTTTGATAAGAGAGGGGATTAAGGATTATGGGGAGAGGGCGGGAATGTGGAACTGAGCCACGACAGATCAGCCATGATCTTATTGAATGGCGAGGCAGGCTCGAAGGGCTAGATGGCCTACTCCTGCTCCTATTTCTTATGTTCTTATGTTCTTATGAAACATTGACGGGGTGCAAGACTGGACGGAGAAGTGGCAGATGGACTTCAATCCAGGTACGTGTGTGGTGATTCATTTTGGCAGGTCAAATAGGATGACAGATTATAATATTAAAGGGTAATGCTCTTGGCAGTGTGGGAGATCAGAAGGATCTTGGCGTCCGGGTTCATAGGACACTCAAAGCAGCTTCGCAGGTAGAGATTGTGGTTAAGAACTTGTGGGCCGAAGGGCCTGTTTGTGCTGTAGTTTTTCTATGTTTCTATGGACAAATGAACAGGATAGGAATAGAGGATTATGGGCTCCAGAAGGGTTGGGGGTTTTAGTTCAGTCAATGCAGGCTTGGAGTGCCTGTTCCTGTGCTGTAATTTTCTTTGTTCTTAAATTCCATCTGCCATTGGTCAGTCCACGGGCCCAACTGATCAAGAACCTGTTGCAATCAGAGATAACTTTCTTCACTGTCCACAATGTCACCAATCTGGGTGTCATCTGCAAACTTACTAACCATGCCTCTTATATTCCACTCCAAATTATTAATATAAATGACAAATAACAGTGGACCCAGCACTGATTCCCGAGGCACACCGCTGGTCATAGGCTTCCAGTTTGAAAAACAATCCTCGATAACCACCCTCTGGCTTATCGTGGTGAATGTGTGGAATTCACTCCCACAGAATGTAGTTGAGGCCAAAACATTGCTTGATTTCATGAAGAAATTAGATATAGCTCTTGGAGCTAAAGGGACCAAGGGATTTGGGGGTCAGGGATATCAGAATATTGAATCTGATGATCAGCCATGGTCAAAATGAATGACGGAGCAGGGTCAATAGGCTGAATGCCCACTCCTCCTTCCAGTTTCGATGTTTCCATGTGTCTATGTCCCTGACCATCCGAGGGCGATTGTACCTCCACACCCCCAGAAAGCTCATCAATTCTGGGGCAGGAAAAATTTCAAATTCAGATCTCACTGGCTCAAATCGCATTTTTGGCTGCTCATGGGATTTAGTGGCTAGTACAGATTTGCACCCATATTCAATGGGACCGCTAAATTGCAGCCAATGGCCAGAATGGTCTCATTGTCTACCTTACAATCCTAGGTACATGGTGACAAATGGAGGCCCCAGCTTGCATTTGAAGCCCAGGGCCCAGAACATTAGTGACATACTTGAGGATTCTCTCAAATTCCTGTCGTTCTTTGGTTGCCTGCACTGCCAGGAAATGTTGCTTTTGCCGGATTTGATCTGACCGAGATTTCTTCAGTATCGCTGTCACCTCCGACTTCTTACGCTCGTCCTCCAGTTCCTTCCGGCGCCATTCACGCTCTGCAGCCTCCTGGCTCCTTTTTGCCCGTAGCGCATCCTGCAAAAGAAAGGCAAAGGAGAAGCATGGGTTGAACCAGTCTCTGGGTGAAAGATCTGTGCATTGACTGGTGCCTCTCTGTTCCCCACCCAGCCCCGTGTTCCCTCCCCCTCCCCGTTCCTCCCCATCCCTCTCTCAGGGCGGTATCTGTACACTGAGTGGTGCCTCTCTGTAACTACCCACACCCCCCTTCTCCCAGCCACCGTCGCACCCCACCCCCCCGCCATCGCCCACCCCCCTCGCCCCTCCCCTGTCTCCCCCCCAGGGAGATACCTGTACACTGACTGGTGTCTCTCTGGCCTTCTCTCTCACGGAGATACTTAAGGCCCTTTTAGATAAGTAGATGAATATGCAAGGAAGAGAGGGATATGGACTACTCGCAGGCAGATGGAATTAGTTTTATTTGCGCCATGTTCAGCACAGCATAATGAGTCAAAGGGCCTGTTCCTGCATTGTATTGTTCTATATTCTTTGTTCTAAGATCACCTCTCAATCTTATAAAGTGCAATGGATACAGTCCCAGTCTGTCCAAATGCTTTAATCGGAGTAGACAAGGAGGTAGAAGGGGGGGTGGGGTAGCATTATTGGTCAAGGACTGTATCTCAGTGTCAGAGAGGAACTTTGATGAGGACTTGTCTGTTGAGGTAATATGGGCGGAGATTAGAAATAGGAGAGGAGAGGTCACCCTGTTGGGAGTCTTTTATAGACCTCCAAAAAGTTCTAGGGAGGTTGAGGAAAGGATTGCGGAGACGATCCTTGTTAGGAGTGAAAGTAATAGGGTGATTGTTATGGGGGACTTTAACTTTACTCATGTAGATTGGAATTGCTACTGCTCTGGCTCGTTAGAGGGGTCAGTTTTTGTTCAAAGTGTGCAAGAAGGTTTTTTGACTCAGTATGTAGATAGGCCGACGAGAGGTGAGGCTATATTGGATTTGGTGCTCGGTAATGAGCCAGACCAGGTGCTAGACTTGGAAGTTGGTGTACAGTTTGGGGATAGTGATCATAATTCGATTACGTTCACCTTAGTGATGGAAAGGGATAGGCATGAACCTCGGGTCAGTAGTTTCAGCTGGGGGAAGGGTAATTATGAGGCTATTAGGAGAGAATTAGGAAGCATTGGTTGGAATGGGAGATTACAGGGACTGGGAACATCCGAGATGTGGAGATTTTTCAAGGAGCAGCTATTGCGGGTCTGTGATAAGTATATCCCTGTCAGGCAAGGAGGATTTGGTAGGCCCAGGGAACCGTGGTGCACCAAAAAAGTTGATTCGTTGGTTAGGAAGAAAAAGGAGGCTTATGTTCGGATGAGGCTTGAGGGCTCAGGTAGTGCATTAGAAAGTTTTAGATTGGCTAGGAGGGAGTTGAAGAGGGAGTTAAGAAGGGCCAAAAGAGGGCATGAGATGATTTTGGCTGATAGGATTAAGGAGAACCCTAAGGCGTTTTACAGGTATGTCAAGAACAGAAGGTTGGTTAGGACAAGATTAGGGCCAGTTACAGACAGTAGAGGGAAGTTGTGTGTGGAACCGGAGGAGATTGGAGAGGCGTTGAACCAATATTTCTCTTCGGTGTTCACGCAAGGGGACAGGAATGTAGCTGAGGAGGACACTGGGGTGCAGGGGTGTGAAATAGATAGTATTGCAGTTGATACGGGGGATGTGCTGGATATTTTAGAGGGTTTGAAAATAGATAAGTCCCCTGGTCCAGATGGGATTTACCCTAGGATTCTTTGGGAGGCAAGAGGGGTGATTGCGGAGCCTCTGGCTCTGATCTTCAGGTCGTCGTTAGTCTCTGGTATTGTACCAGAAGATTGGAGGACAGCAAATGTTGTCCCATTGTTTAAGAAGGGGAGAAGGGACTTCCCTGGGAATTATAGACCGGTGAGTCTTACTTCTGTGGTGGGTAAGGTTTTGGAAAGGATTATTAGAGACAGGATTTATAGTTATTTGGAAAGTAATGAGTTGATTAGAGATAGTCAGCACGGTTTTGTAGCGGGTAGGTCATGCCTTACTAACCTTATCGAGTTCTTTGAGAAAGTGACCAAAGAGGTGGATAGGGGTAAGGCAGTTGATGTGGTGTATATGGATTTTAGCAAGGCGTTTGATAAGGTTCACCATGGTAGGCTTCTGCAGAAAATGCAGATGTATGGGATTGGGGGTGATCTAGGTAATTGGATCAGGAATTGGCTAGCAGATAGGAGACAGAGAGTGGTGGTTGATGGGAAATATTCGTCATGGAGTTCGGTTACAAGTGGTGTGCCTCAGGGATCTGTTTTGGGGCCACTGCTGTTTGTAATTTTTATTAATGATCTGGATGAGGGTATAGTTGGGTGGATTAGTAAGTTTGCTGATGACACCAAAGTCGGAGGTGTGGTAGATTGTGAGGAAGGGTGTCATAGTTTGCAGGATGACTTAGAAAGGTTGCAGAGCTGGGCTGAGAGGTGGCGAATGGAGTTTAATGTGGAGAAGTGTGAGGTAATTCATTTCGGTAGGAATAACAGATGTGTTGAGTATAGGGCTAACGGGAGGACTTTGAATAGTGTGGAGGAGCAGAGGGATCTAGGTGTATGTGTACATAGATCCCTGAAAGTTGGGAATCAAGTAGATAAAGTTGTTAAGAAGGCATACGGAGTTTTGGCGTTTATTGGTAGGGGGATTGAATTTAGGAGTCGTAGCGTCATGATGCAACTGTACACATCTCTGGTGCGGCCGCACTTGGAGTTTTGTGTGCAGTTCTGGTCCCCACATTACAAGAAGGATGTAGAGGCTTTGGAGAGGGTGCAGAGGAGGTTTACCAGGATGTTGCCTGGTATGGAGGGGAGATCCTATGAGGAGAGATTGAGTGATTTGGGGTTGTTTTCGCTGGAAAGAAGGCGGCTAAGAGGGGATCTCATTGAAACATATAAGATGATTAGAGGTTTAGACAGGGTAGATAGTGATAGCCTTTTTCCTAGGATGGAGAAAGCTAACACGAGGGGGCACGATTTTAAATTAAGGGGGGGTAGTTATAGGACAGATGTCAGGGGTAGGTTCTTTACCCAGAGGGTGGTGAGGGACTGGAATGCCCTGCCAGCTGCAGTTGTAAATGCACCTAGTTTGGGGGCGTTTAAAAGATCTGTGGATAGGTTTATGGATGAAAAGGGATTGGTTTAGGCTAGTGGGTCATTGTTTTGTAACTGGTCGGCGCAACATCGTGGGCCGAAGGGCCTGTTCTGCGCTGTGATGTTCTATGTTCTATGTTCTATGTCCAACCTTTCTTCCATACATTAGCAAGGAGGACTTTGCAGTGGAAAGATTGCAATGCAAAAGATGCAGACACAAACTAAGGGCTAATGGTATATTAGGTTGGACAGAGGATTGATAATGGACAGGAAGCAAAGAGTAGCATTAAACAAGACAGCTTCAAGAGCACATGGAATGTTGTAAGAATTGGTGCTTAGGCGTGCATTCACGTGTTGTATTGTCTTATGAGAGATTGAGTAAATTGAATCTATATTCATCAAATTATGGAATTGTTACAGGACTGAAAAAGATCATTTGGCCCATTGTGTCGTGCTGACCAATTTTCTGGAGTTCCGAAAAATGACCGGTGTATTTTGTTGAATCGTGCAAGATTCCAAAGGTAAAATAAGAAAAATACAGCAGATATTAGAATCTGAAACAATAGGAGAGAATGCTGGAAAATCTCAGCATGTCTGGCAGCATCCCGAGGGAGGGAAAACAGAGTTAATGTTTTGAATTTGTTTGGCCCTTCATCAGAACTGACCGCAACCTTCCTGTTGTTCTCCTGCACACATGCTGTCCTCAGCCTGCTGCAATGCTCCAGCGAAACTCAATGCAATCTGGAGGATCAGCATCTTATCCTGCGATTCAGCATGTTACAGCCCTCAGAACTCCTCATTGAGTTTAGCAACTTTAGCCTGCAACCCTTCTTCTCTATCTCAAGCCCAATTTTAAATATTCTATACATAGAACATAGAACACTACAGCACAAACAGGCCCTTCGGCCCACAAGTTGTACCAAACATATACCTACCAAGCTATAGAACTATCTGTAACTCCCAATCCCATTAAATCCCATATACTCATCCAGGAGTCTTTTAAAAGACCCCAGCGAGTTCGCCTCCACCACCACTGACGGCAGCCAATTCCACTCACTCACTACCCTCTGAGTGAAAAACCTACCCCTAACATCTTGCGTAGTCGTCCATTTTGGCAGAACCAACGGGATGAACGAGTACACTATCAAGGGCAGAAGTCTGAGTAGTGTTGAAGAGCAGAAGGATCTAGGGGTCTGGGTCCACAGGACTCTTAAATCGGCCTCGCAGGTGGAGGAGGTGGTCAAGAAGGCGTATGGTGTACTGGCCTTCATTAATCGAGGGATTGAGTTTAGGAGTCGGGAGGTAATGCTGCAACTTTATAAGACCCTCGTCAGGCCTCATTTAGAGTATTGTGCGCAGTTCTGGTCGCCTCACTATAGGAAAGATGTAGAAGCTATTGAGAGGGTGCAGAGGAGATTTACAAGGATGTTGCCTGGACTGGGAGGCATGCCTTATGAAGTTAGGTTGAGGAAGCTGGGACTCTTTTCCCTGGAGAGACAAAGGTTGAGAGGCGACCTGATAGAAGTTTACAAAATGTTGAGAGGAATAGATAGGGTGGACTCTCAGAGGCTATTTCCCCGGGTTGAAATGGTTGCTACGAGAGGACACAGATTTAAGGTGCGGGGAGGGAAGTACAGAGGTGATGTTAGGGGTAAGTTTTTCACTCAGAGGGTGGTGAGTGAATGGAATCGGCTGCCGTCATCGGTGGTGGAGGCAAACTCACTGGGGTCTTTTAAAAGACTCCTGGATGAGTATATGGGGTTTAATGAGATTGAGGGTTATAGATAGGTCTGTAGGTTGGTAGATGTTGATGTGATCGGCGCAACTCGTGGGCCGAAGTGCCTGTTTGTGCTGTAGTGTTCTATGTTCTATGTTCTACCTCCTCTGTACTTGCTTCCCAGCACCTTAAACCTGTGTCCTCTCGTAGCGACCATTTCAACCCGGGGAAATAGCCTCTGAGAATCCACCCTATCTATTCCTCTCAACATTTTATAAACCTCTATCAGGTCTATCATACATTTATTGTCTCAATGCAAACTCCAACTTATCTCTCCCCTCAACCCCTCCACCAGCCTATTTGTTATTTGTTCTTAAGGTTGCTACATCTTGTTAATAAGAACATAAGAAGTAGAAGCAGAAATCGGCCGTCTGGCCCCTTGAGTCTGCTCCGCCATTCAATAAGATCATGGCTGATATTTTTGTGGACTCAGCTCCACTCACCCATCCACTCACCATAACCCTTAATTCCTTTACTGTTCAAAAATAGGTCAGTTAGTTTAACGTCTGTAGTTGGAAAAATGCTTAAATCCGTCATAAAAGAAGAAATAGCGAGGCACCTAGAAAAGAATGGTTTGATCGAGCAGATGCAGCACGGATTCGTTAAGGGGAAGCCGTGTTTGACGAATTTATTGGAATTCTATGAGGATGTGACTAGTGCAGTAGACAGAGGGGAACCGGTGGATGTGGCGTTTCTCGATTTTCAAAAAGCGTTTGATAAGGTGCCTCACAAAAGGTTGCTACAGAAGGTTAGGGTGCAGGGAATTGGGGATAAGGTTTTAGCGTGGATCGAGGATTAGCTGTCTAATAGGGAGCAGAGAGTTGGTATCAATGGGTGTTGTTCTGATTGGCGGTTGGTGACTAGTGGAGTGCCGCAGGGATCAGTGCTGGGGCCTCAGCTATTTACCATTTATATAGATGATCTGGAGGAGGGGGCTGAGTGTAGGGGAAATTTGCTGATGACATGAAGATGAGTGGGAAAGCAAATTGCGTGGAGGGTGTGGAAAGTCTGCAGAGAGATCTGGATAGGCTGAGTGAGTGGGCGAGGACCTGGCAGATGGAGTATAATGTTAGCAAGTGTGAGGTTATCCACTTTGGCAGGAATAATAGTAGGAGGGATTACTATTTAAAGGGCAAAAAACTGCAGCAGGCGACGGTGCAGAGGGACCTCGGGGTCCTTGTGCATGAGTCGCAAAAACCCAGCTTGCAGGTGCAGCAGGTGGTCAGGAAGGTGAATGGGATGCTGGCCTTCATAGCGAGGGGGATTGAATATAAAAGTAGGGAGGTCTTGCTGCAACTGTACAGGGCACTGGTGAGGCCTCAGCTGGAGTACTGTGTGCAGTTTTGGTCGCCGCACTTGCAGAAGGATATATTGGCCTTGGAGAGAGTGCAGAGGAGGTTCACTAGGCTGATACCGGAGATGAGGGGGTTGGACTCTGAAGAGAGACTAAATAGACTGGGTTTGTACTCGTTGGAGTTTACAAGGATGAGGGGGGATCTTATAGAGACGTATAAGATAATGAAAGGGATGGATAGGGTAGAGATGGAGAGATTCTTCCTGCTTAGAAAGGATAGCAGGACTAAGGGGCACAGCCTCAAGATAATGGGGGTTAGTTTAGATCAGAGTTGAGGAGGAACTTCTTCACTCAAAGGGTGGTGAATCTCTGGATTCTCTACCCGTTGAAATGGTGGAGGCTACCTCGCTAAATATATTTAAGTCACGGGTAGATAGGTTTTTGGTCGACAAGGGAATTAAGGGTTATGGGGAGAAAGTGGGAAAGTGGAACTGATCCACTTCAGATCAGCCATGATTTTATTAAATGGTGGGACAGGCTCGAAGGGCTAGATGGCCTACTCCTGCTCCTATTTCTTATGTTCTTAAAAATGTATCTATCCTTGCCTAAAAACATTCAATGAGGGAGCCTCAACTGTTTCACTGGGCAGGGAATTCCACAGATTCACAATCCTTTGTATGAAGAAGTTCCTCCTCAACTCAGTCCTAAATCTGCTTCCCCTTATTTTGAGGCCATTCCCCCTAGTTCTGGGTTCACCCGCCATTGGAAATGACTTCCCTGCTTCTATCTCATCCATTCCCTTCATAATCCTATATGTTTCGATAAAATCTCCCTCATTCTTCTGAATTCATAAGAACATAAGAACATAAGAAATAGGAGCAGGAGTAGGCCATCTGGCCCTTCGAGCCTGCCCCGCCATTCAATAAGATCATGGCTGATCTGTCGTGACTCAGCTCCACCTTCCCGCCCTCTCCCCATAACCCTTAATCCCCTCTCTTATCAAAAACCCATCAACCCGTTTCTTAAAAATATTTAGCGAGGTAGCCTCCACCACTTCAACGGGCAGAGAATTCCAGAGATTCACCACCCTTTGAGTGAAGAAGTTCCTCCTCAACTCTGTTCTAAACCACCCCCCCTTTATCTTCCAATGAGTATAGCCCGGGTCTACTCAATCTCTTCTCATAAGCCAACCCTCTCAACTCCAGAATCAACCTAGTGAATCTTCTCTGCACCCCCTCCAGTGCCAGTATATCCTTTCTCAAGTAAGGAGACCAAAACTGTACACAGTAACTCCAGGTGTGGCCTCACCAGCACCTTATACAGCTGTGACATAACCTCACTGTTTTTAAACTCCATCCCTCTAGCAATGAAGGATAAAATTCCATTTTCCTTCTTAATTACCTGCTACACCTGCAAACCAACTGCTTGAGATTCCTGCACAAGGACACCCAGATCCCTCTGCACAGCAGCATGCTGCAATTTTTTACCATTTAAATAATAGTCCATTTTGCTGTTATTGCTACCAAAATGGATGACCTCACATTTACCAACATTGTACTCCATCTGCCAGACCCTCACCCACTCACTGAGACTATCTATATCCCTTTGCAGACTTTCAGTGTCCTCTGCACACTTTGCTCTGCCACCCATCCTAGTGTCACCTGTGAATTTTGACACATTACACTTGGTCCCCAACTCCAAATCATCGATGTACATCGTAAACAATTGCGGTCCCAACACTGATCCCTGAGGCACACCATTAGTCACTGATCGCCAACCAGAAAAACACTCATTTACCCCCCACTCTTTCCTTTCTGTTCGTTAACCAATCCTCTAACCATCCTAATATGTTACCCATAAAACTGTGCACCTTTATTTTATGCAGCAGTCTTTGGTGAGGCACCTTGTCAAATGTCTTCTGGAAATCCAGATACACCACATCCACAGGTTCCCCATTGTCCACGGCACATATAATGTTCTCAAAGAATTCCACCAGATTAGTCAAACATGACCTGCTCTTCATGAACCCATGCTGCATCTTATCAATGGGACAATTTATATCCAGATGTCTCGCTATTTCTTCCTTGATGATAGATTCAAGCATTTTCCCTACTACAGACGTTAAGCTAACCAGCCTATAGTTACCTGTCTTTTGTCTCCCTCCTTTCTTAAACAGTGGGGTCACATTTGCTGTTTTCCAATCTGCAGGAACCACTCCAGATTCCAGCGAATTTTGGTAAATTACCATTAGTGCATTTGCTATTTCTCCCGCCATCTCTTTTAGTACCCTGGGATGTATTCCAACAGGACCAGGAGTCTTGTCTACCTTTAGCACCATTAACTTGCCCAGTGCTACCTCTTTCGTGAAAATGATAGTTTCTAGGTCATCAATTTTTGGCATGTTATTTGTTACAATCTCTCCCAGCTAAATTTAATATCCAACGTATTTCACCCTCCCTTTCGTTCTGATGAGGAGTCAGATGGACTCAAAATGTTAACTCTATATTTTTTCCACACAGATACTGCCCGACATCCTGAGGTTTTCCAGCATTCTCTGCTCTTCTTTGAGATTCCAAAGGGTCTTTAAGGGTAGATCCTGAATTTGTTTTCCTCAGCCAGGGAATCTAGAACTTGGCCACACAATGTCAGGCTGGGGGTTGGAGAAGGCAGGGTAAGGTGAAAAACGTTCATTTAAAAGGCTGTGAATCTTTGAAATTCTTTACATGTTGGGGCTGGAGAGACTCCATCATTGAATATCTTTAAGACTGACTCATGTCGCAATCATTCTCTCAGAATGGTAGTCATACGTTAAGTATTACTTCTCAGTTACCTTTTCTCAGGATGATAGATCAGCCTTAGGCTGATTGGTTTTACCAAATTGACACTATTCTCCCCTGAATCTGGCTAAGTCAGGGGTTCTATTCGTAGACACGCAGGGTAGAATAGGTGTAGGGTGATGCGGCGGCGCGGGCTCGTTGGGCCGAAGGGCCTGTTTCCCGTGCTGGGTTGTTCTTTGTTCTTTGATATCTTCACTGACTAGTGTCGTAGTACCTCTCGCTTATCAATACGCTGACTGCTGTTGTTGCTCATCACAATCTTGCAGTATTGCCTTGTCCCTTCTTGTTAACTTTCTAAATCTCCAGTCAGATAAGCCCTCTCACACTGCTATTTAGTTTAAAGGCCTCGTAACAGTGCTTTATGCTATGTCAGGCTACAATCAGTGGAGGGTTTTCACCCTCAATTTTAATTGACTTCAGTTTTGCTAGAGCTCCTTGACATCACACAGTCAAAAGCTATCTAGGTGTCAAAGGTAATCCCTGTCAACTTACCTCTGTGCACAGACTGGTGTCTCTATGCCCTCCCTCCTCTCCCATGAAATATCAGTTCAATGACTGATGTATCTCAGCCCTCTTCAACAGGGAAATATCGCTCACCCACCTGTTCTGCCTTGTGATCATGGGCTCGTTCTTGCAGAGCCTGTAATCGAGCCACTTCGATAGCTTTTTCTCGTTTCAAGTGATTCTGCCGTTCCTCAAACTCAGCTTCTCTTTTCTGGGAAGAAAAATACAGGTACAGCACGGTTAGCTACTGAGCAAAGTTCTCTCCCCTCTTGCTCCCTACCTAACCCTGCCAATCCCTCCCACTCTACCATCTCTCTTCCTCTCTAATTTTCTGTTTCTCTCTTCCCCCTTTCTCTTCCACTCCTCCCACCCCCTAGAATTTGAGGATCTGGATCAACTTGGATAAAATATGTCTTTAAGACAGAAAGGGGCAATTTATTTTTCAGACTGGAGGATGGTGGGTCCCATGAGTGAGTATCAGAATCATTCTTTCTTTTGATATTGTGAGGGGAACTTACCCTGTATGTTTTTCTTATAAAATATGCACAGATCTACACTCATTATTCTCTCTAAAATTTTAATCTGGAAAAGACCTTAAAATGGTTGAATCCATGTCTATCTGTAACCCCGGAACAAAAGGAGCTACCTGGTGGAATAAGAGAAACTTGTATCTCAAATCCCTGAAGATATTCAAATGACTCATCTGTGTGATGCACAGAACAAATTCAAAACCAGCATTCATTTCATAATCCAGGGTGGCCATCCAGAGTCTACTGATCTGCTCGGACAAAGGGCTCCACAACCCTCTCCTTTCAATTCTTAATGCATGAGGCATTTAACTATTTTGAGGATCCAGACACAAGACATGCATCCTTTGTCAAAGACAGCAGAAAGAGGTGGGAGTCAAAGAACAAAGTGCAAAGAACAGTACAGCACAGGTCCTTCGATCCACCAAGTCTGTGTTGACACACGACGCCTGGTTTTGTGAAGGGGAGGTTGTGTCTCACTAACTTCATTGAATTTTTCGAGGAAATGATGAAGATGATTGATGAGGGTAGGGCAATGGATGTTGTCTACGTGGATCTCAGTAAGGCCTTTGACAGGGTCCCACATGGCAGACTGGTACAGAAGGTGAAGTTGCATGGGATCAGATGTGAGCTGGCAAGGTGGATACAGCCCTAGTCTACTCAGTCTCTCCTCATAAGCCAATCCTCTGAACTCTGGAATCAACCTAGTGAATCTCCTCTGCATCCCCTCCAGTGCCAGCATATCTTTCTCAAGTAAGGATGTTGCAGCTTTATAGAACCTTAGTTAGGCCGCACTTGGAGTATAGTGTTTATTTCTGGTTGCCACACTACCAGAAGGATGTAGAGGCTTTGGAGAAGGTACAGAAAAGATTTACCAGGATGTTGCCTGGTATGGAGGGCATTAGCTATAGGAGAGCTTGGAGAACCTTGGTTTGTTCTCACTGGAATGACGGAGATTGAGGGGCGACCTGCTGGAAGTGTACAAGATATGAGGGGCATAGACAGAGTGAATAGTCATAGAACATTCCAGCGCAGTACAGGCCCTTCGGCCCTCGATGTTGCACCAACCAGTGGAACCAATCTAATGACCCTCTAACCTAAACTATTCCAATCTTATCCATATGCCTATCCACTGACCATTTGAACACCCTTAAAGTTGGCGAGTCCACAACTGCTGCAGACAGGGCATTCCACGACCTTACTACGCTCTGAGTAAAGAACCTATCTCTGACATCCGTCCTATAATTACCAAACCCTTAATTTAAAACTATGTCCCCTCGTGTTAGCCATCACCATCCGAGGTAAGAGGCTCTCACTGTCCACCCTAGCCAATCCTTTGATCATCTTGTATGCCTCAATTAGATAACCTTGTAACCTTCTTCTCTCCAATGAAAATAACCTCAAGTTCCTCAGCCCATGCATGCGGCAGGTTGTGGTGGGCTGCTCTTGGATGTTGCTTCGGGAGTTGCCTACTGCTTCATGTCGTTGGTGTGCGTAAACTGGACCATCTCGAGGGCAACATGACAGTTCAGAGACTATCTCTGTTGCTATGCAGACACATGGATTTGGGCCTGTGTCCGTGGGAGTTTGCGCGTTCTCCCCATGGTTGCGTGGGTTTCCTCCGGGTGCTCCGGTTTCCTCCCACATCCCAAAAATGTGCTTTTAGGCTGATTGATTGGGTAACAAACCGTCCCTATATTGGACCTCCCTGATCCTCACACATTATATGGGGTTTAATGGGATTGGGGGTTATAGATAGGTCTATAGATTGGTGGGGTTGATGTGATCGGCGCAACTCGAGGGCCGAAGGGCCTGTTTGTGCTGTAATGTTCTATGTTCTATGTTCTATTAGGCATAGACTAAAATCATGAATAGGTCACTGACCATGGGACGGCGGCGCGGGCTCGTTGGGCCGAAGGGCCTGTTTCCCGTGCGTGTGTTGTTCTTTGTTCTTTCCTCATAAGACCTCCCCACCATACCAGGCAACATCCTGGTAAACCTCCTCTGCACCCTTTCCAATGTCTCCACATCTTTGTTATAATGCGGCAACCAGAACTGTACACAATACTCCAAGTACGGCTACACCAGAGTTTTGTACAGTTGTAACATGACCTCACGGCTCCGAAATTCAATCCCTCTACTAATAAAACCTAACACACCGTACGCCTTCTTAACAACCTTATCAACCTGGGTGCCAACTTTCAGGGATCAATGCACACACACCCCGAGATCTATCTGCTCGTCAACACTACTAAGAGTCCTTCCATTAGCCCTGTATTCTGTACTCCTGTTACTCTTACCAAAGTGAATCACCTCACACTTTTCCATATTAAACTCCATCTGCCACCTCTCGGCCCAGCTCTGCAGCTTATCTATGTCCCTCTGCAAACTGTAACATCCATCCTCACTGTCTACAACTCCTCCAACTTTGGTGTCGTCAGCAAATTTACTAATCCATCCTTCTACACCCTCATCTAGGTCATTTATAAAAGTCAGAAGCTTTTTCTCAGGGTGGAAGAGTCAATTACTTGGAACATAGTTTTAAGGTGGGAGAGGCAAGGTTTAAAGGACATGTATGAGGCAAGTTTTTTTACACAGAGGATGGTGGGTGCCTGGAACTCGCTGCCGGGGGTGGTATTGGAAGTAGATATGGTAGTGACTTTTAAGGGGCTTCTTGACAAATACATGAATAGGATGGGAATAGACGGCTATGGTCCCTGGAAGGGTAGGAGGCTTTAGTTCAATTGGACAGCATTGTTGGTGCAGGCTTGGAGGGCTGAAGGGCCTGTTCCTGTGCAATAATTTTCTTTGTTCTTTTTTCCAAACTAAAGAACTTTTGCTATATGCAAGCCATATCCCTCTATTCCCTGCCTATTCATGTATTTGTCAAGATGTCTCTTAAACATTGCTATTGTAACATTTTCCACCACCTTCTCTGGCACAGTTCAAGTTACTTTCACTCCTATCCAGAATCAGGATAGCAGGACTCGAGGGCACAGCCTCAAGATAGGAGTGGCGGGGGGGGGGGGGGGGGGGGGGGGGGGGGGGGGGGGGGGTGGGGTGCAGTTTAGATCAGAGTTGAGGAGGAACTTCTTCACTCAAAGGGTGGTGAATCTCTGGAATTCTCTGCCCGTTGAAGTGGTGGAGGCTACCTCGCTAAATATATTTAAGTCACGGGTAGATAGGTTTCTGATAGACAAGGGAATTAAGGGTTATGGGGAGAAAGCGGGAAAGTGGAACTGATCCACTTCAGATCAGCCATGATCTTATTGAATGGTGGGGCAGGCTCGAAGGGCTAGATGGCCTACTCCTGCTCCTATTTCTTATGTTCTTATGTAATCATCTTTGCAATCGTTTCCTCTATATCTCTGGAACTTTTCGGAGGCCTATAGAAAACTCCCAACAGGATGACTTCTCCTTTCCTGTTTCTAACTTCTGCCCATACTATCTCAGTAGACGAGTCCTCATTAAACATCCTTTCTGCCACCATAATACTGTCCCTGACTAACAATGCCACACCTCCCCGTCTTTTACCATCTTCACTGATCTTACTGAAACATCTAAACCCTGGAATCTGCAACAACCATTCCTGTCCTTGCTCTATCCATGTCTCTGGAATGGCCACAACATCGAAATCCCAGGTACCGACACATGCTGCAAGTTCACCCACTTTATTCCGGATGCTCCTGGCATTGAAGTAGACACATCTCAAACCACCCTCCTGCCTTCCGGTGCACTCCTGCAACCTTGAAACCCTATTCATGATCTCACTACTCTCAACCTCCTGTATATGGAGCTACAATTTAGGTTCCCATCCCCCTGCTGAATTAGGTTAAACCCTCCTGAAGAGCAGTAGCAAATTTCCCCTCCAGGATATTGGTACTCCTCTGGTTCAAGTGTAGACCATCCATTTATGGAGGTCTCACCTACCCCAGAATGTCTTCCAATTATCCAGGTACCTGAATCCCTCCGTTCTGCACCACCCCAGTTGCCAGATGTTCAACTGCTCTTTCTCGCTATTCGTCTCCTCGCTGGCATGCAGCACAGGTAACAAACCAGAGATAACAACTCTGTTTGTTCTAGCTCGAAGCTTCCATCCTAACTCCCTGAATTTCTACCTTACATCCCTATCCCTTTTCCTACCAATGTCTTTGGTACTTAAGTGGACCCCGACTTGGGACTGGTCCCCCTCCCCGTTAAGGATCCTGAAAACACGATCCGAGACATCACAGACCCTAGCAACTGGGAGGCAACACACCAAGCGAGATTCTCTCTCGTTCCCACATAATCTCCTATCTGCCCCCTAAGCATGGAGTCCCCAATGACTAATAATTTACTCCTCTTTCCCCTTCCCTTCTGAGTAACAGGGACAGACTCTGTGCTAGAGATCTGTACCCCATGGCTTACCCCTCGTGAGTCTTCCCCCCCGAACGGTATCCAAAACAGTATACTTGTTAAACAGAGAAATCGCTGAGGAATTCCACTATAAACCTTCCTCCAATCTGAAAATAACTATTTATTACTATTCTCTGTTTTCTGACAAAGACTAGCACCCCCACAAGTACTATATTGCTGTTGTTAAATGTTCCAATAATTTCTTCTTTAATGTCCTGTCTAAAAGTATAGCTACTGTTAATTGGTCTTTAAACCAGTGTATACTGACAGTGTATACAGTGCAGGGGATCACTACACTGATTGCTTCTTACCCCTTCTAACAGTCACCCAAGTATAAGAACATAAGAACATGAGGATCCAAAGTATCCTCATTTCTAAGAGTTACTACTTCCGTATGGCTTTTTTCTATAACTGTCTCTGTCTCCCAAATGATCCTGAGTTCATCCAGTTCCAGCTCCTGTTCCCTAATACAGACTTCATTTCTATGATTTCTATGATTCTATGTTTCTAAATGGTTTTGACTAATTGTCATGAGAGATATGATTACAAGCTGACCAAGGCTGGAAAATCTATATTGCAGGTTATGCAATATTTGAATAAGACAGACAGAATGCAGAGGGCTGATTGTAAAGGACATAAAGACATTAATGAGGAAGGGTTTTGACTGTGGAGTAGAATCAGTATGGTTAGAGATTAGGAATAGCAAGAGTCAGTATACACTGGTTTAAAGACCAATTAACAGTAGCTATACTTTTAGACAGGACATTAAACAAGAAATTATTGGAACATTTAACAACAGCAATATAGTACTTGTGGGGGTGCTAGTCTTTGTCAGAAAACAGAGAATAGTAATAAATAGTTATTTTCAGATTGGAGGAAGGTTTATAGTGGAATTCCTCAGCGATTAATGTTGGGACTTTTGCCCTTGCTGATATATATTAATGACTTCGGCCGAGGTGTGCAAGGCATGATATTAAAATTTGTGGATAATATGAAGATTAGAAGTGTTGTCAACTATGATGAAGATTTTCTTGTGCTTCCAAAGGACACGGTAGCACAGTGGTAGGGCGGCACGGTAGCACAGTGGATAGGGCGGCACGGTAGCACAGTGGTAGGGCGGCACGGTAGCACAGTGGTTAGCACTGCTGCTTCACAGCTCCAGGATCCTGGGTTCAATTCCCGGCTCGGGTCACTGTCTGTGTGGAGTTTGCACATTCTCCTCGTGTCTGCGTGGGTTTTCTCCGGGTGCTCCGGTTTCCTCCCACAGTCCAAAGATGTGCGGGTTAGGTTCATTGGCTATGCTAAAATTGCCCCTTAGTGTCCTGGGATGTGTAGGTTAGAGGGATTAGTAGGTAAATGTGTAGGGATATGGGGACAGGGTCTGGGTGGGATTGTGTTCGGTGCAGACTCGATGGGCCGAAGGGCCTGTTTCTGCACTGTAGGGTTCTCTAAAAAAAAAAAAAGAACATAGTGGCCCACGATGTTGCGCCGACCAGTTAAAAAACAATGACCCTCTAACCTAAACCAATCCCTTTTCATCCATAAACCTATCCACAGATCTCTTAAACGCCCCCAAACTAGGTGCATTTACAACTGCAGCAAGCAGGACATTCCAATCCCTCACCACCCTCTGGGTAAAGAACCTACCCCTGACATCTGTCCGATAACTACCCCCCCTTAATTTAAAGCCATGCCCCCTCGTGCTAGCTTTCTCCATCCGAGGAAAAAGGCTATCACTGTCCACCCTATCTAAACCTCTAATCATCTTATATGTTTCAATAAGATCCCCTCTTAGACGCCTTCTTTCCAACGAAAACAACCCCAAATCCCTCAGTCTCTCCTCATAGGACCTCCCCTCCATACCAGGCAACATCCTAGTAAACCTCCTCTGCACCCTCTCCAAGGCCTCCACATCCTTCCTGTATGTGGGGACCAGAACTGCACACAAAACTCCAAGTGCGGCCGCATCAGAGTTGTGTACAGTTGCAACATGACGCTGCGACTCTTAAATTCAATCTCCCTACCAATAAACGCCAAGACACCGTATGCCTTCTTAACAACCTTATCTACTTGATTCCCAACCTTATCTGCTTGATATGAGCTGATTGGGCAGACAAATGACAGTAAAGTTCAATGCAGAGAATTATGATGTCATTCGTTTTGACAGGAATAATGGAGACAATATAAAACAAAGGGAGAAACGAAAGAAGGTGCAGGAACACAGAAACCTTGGTGTATATGTATGTAAGTCAGTGAAGGTCGCAGGGCATTTTCAGAGAATAGCTGAGAGAGATAGTATTTAAGGTTTTATTAATATGGGCATTGGGCACAAGAGTAAGGAGATGATGTTGAACATATATCAGTTAGAACATAAGAACATAAGAAATAGGAGCAGGAGTAGGCCATCTAGCCCCTCGAGCCTGCCCCGCCATTCAATAAGATCATGGCTGATCTGTCATGGCTCAGTTCCACCTTCCCACCCTCTCCCCATAATCCTTAATCCCCTCTCTTATCAAGAACCCATCAACCCGCTTCTTAAAAATATTTAGTGAGGCAGCCTCCACCACTTCAACGGGCAGAGAATTCCAGAGATTCACCATCCTTTGAGTGAAGAAGTTCCTCCTCAACTCCGTTCTAAACCGCCTCCCCTTTATCTTGAGGTTGTGTCCCCTAGTCTTTTTTGAACGGGAAGAGTCTCTCCACCTCTATCCTATCCATCCCATTCATCATCTTATACGTCTCAATGAGATCTCCCCTCATTCTTCTAAACTCTAACGAGTACAAGCCTAGTTTATTCAGCCTCTCCTCATAGCTCAATCCCCTCAACTCCGGTATCAGCCTAGTAAACCTCCTCTGCACTCCCTCCAGGGCCAAAATATCCTTGCGCAGGTGCGGCACCCAAAACTGCACACAGTACTCCAGCTGCGGCCTCACCAATGCCCTATACAGCTGCAGCAAGACCTCCCGACTTTTATATTCAATCCCCCTCGCTATGAAGGCCAGCATCCCATTCGCCTTCCTGACCACCTGCTGCACCTGCAAGCTGGGTTTTTGCGACTCATGCACAACGACCTCGAGGTCCCTCTGCACCATCGCCTGCTGCAGTTTTTCGCCACGTAAGTAATCGTCCTTCTTACCATTCTTCCTACCAAAGTGGACCACCTCACACTTGCCAACATTAAATTCCATTTGCCATTTCCTGGCCCATTCGCCCAGCCTATCTGGATCCTTCTGCAGACTCTCCACACCCTCCGCACAATTTGCCGTTCCCCCAATCTTGGTGTCATCAGCAAATTTCGACACCATACACTCGGTTCCCTCCTCCAGATCATCTATATAAATGGTAAATAGCTGAGGCCCCAGCACCAACCCTTGGGGCACCCCACTAGTCACCAACCGCCAATCCGAATAGCACCCATTGACCCCCACTCTCTGCCTCCTATTTGACAACCAATCCTCTATCCACGCTAACACCCTACCCCCAACTCCATGTCCCCTGACCTTCTGCAATAACCTCTTGTGAGGTACCTTGTCAAACGGCTTCTGAAAATCCAGAAAGACCACATCCACCGGCTCTCCTCTATCCACCGCCCTAGACACATCCTCATAGAACTCCAATAAATTTGTCAGACACGACTTCCCTTTAATGAAACCGTGTTGCGTCCGCCCTATCAAGCAATTCCCCTCAAGATGCCTCGCAATTTCCTCCTTAATGACGGATTCTAACATTTTACCTACCACAGACGTTAAACTAACCGGCCTATAATTCCCCGCCTTTTGCCTGGCACCCTTCTTAAACAACGGCGTAACATTAGCAGTTTTCCAATCTTCCGGCACTTCCCCGGAATCCAGCGACGTTTGGAAAATAACCACCAATGCATCCACTATCACCTCCGCCATTTCTTTCAGAACCCTCGGATGCATTCCATCCGGTCCTGGGGATTTGTCCACAATCAGCCCCTCCAGTCTGTCGAGCACCACCTCTCTAGTAACAGTAATGTCATTAAGACCCTCCAGTCCTACCACCTTTCCATCGCTAACACCCGGCAAATTATTCACGTCCTCCTCCGTGAAGAGGACGTGTTAGGCCTCATCTGAAGAATGCGTCCAGTCCTGGGCATTATATTTGAGGCTGGCATAGTGGTACAGTGGTTAGCACTGCTGTCTCACAGCACCAGAGACCCAGGCTTGATTCCGGCTTGGGTCATTGTCTGTGCGGAGTCTGCATGTTCTCCCCATTTCTGCCTCGGTTTCCTTCGGGAAGTTTCTTCCCACAGTCTGAAATATGTACTGGTTAGGTGCATTGGCCATGCTAAATTTTCCTTCAATGTACCTGAACAGATGCCGGAGTGTGGCAACTGAGCATTTTCACAGTATCTTCATTCCATGTTAATGTAAGCCTACTTTTGACATTTAAATAAATTTAAACTTAACTACTAATCCAAAAATTCAGCTAATGTTTTGGGGACCCAATTTCAAACCCTGCCATGGCAAATGATGGCATTTGAATTCAATAAAAATCTGGAATTAAGAATTTACTGACGATCATGAATTCATTGTCAAATGTTTGTAAAAAAAAAATCTAACGTCCTTTAGGGAAGGAAATCTCTGTCCTTACCTGGTCTGGCTTACATATGACTCCAAAGCCACAGCAATGTGGTTAACTCTCAACTTCCCTCAGGAAACTAGAGATGGGCAACAGTGACACTCATATCCCATGAAAGAATTTAAAAAAGTGAGGATCTCTTAACTTGTACTTTCCCTCTCTCAGTAGACTATTAAAAACATGGCATCTCCCTTGAGATCCAAAATTCTCTCAACATTGACTGTTGAACTTTTTCGCAACTTATCTAAGATTTTTAGACATAATTTTGTCAACTATCTGCTATATGTCCAGTTAGAGAGATTTAAACTGTCCCATTCACCTTAGGGCACAATCATCAATTAAAAATTGGCGGCACGGTAGCACTGTGGTTAGCACTGTTGCTTCACAGCTCCAGGGTCCTGGGTTGGATTCCCAGCTCGGGTCACTGCCTGTGTGGAGTTTGCACATTCTCCTCGTGTCTGCGTGGGTTTTCTCCGGGTGCTCCGGTTTCCTCCCACAGTCCAAAGATGTGCGGGTTAGGTTCATTGGCTATGCTAAAATTGCCCCTTAGTGTCCTGGGATGTGTAGGTTAGAGGGATTAGCAGGTAAAATGTGTAGGGATATGGGGATAGGGTCTGGGTGGGATTGTGTTCGGTGCAGGCTCGATGGGCCGAAGGGCCTGTTTCTGCACTGTAGGGTTCTATGATCTAAAACTTTTGTTCTCTCCTTACAGAACATAGAACATAGAACACTACAGCACAAACAGGCCCTTCGGCCCACAAGTTGCGCCGACCAAGCCATAGAACGATCTGTAACTTCCAATGCCACTAGATCCCATATACTCATCCAGAAGTCTTTTAAAAGACCCCAGCGAGTTCGCATCTACCATCACCGATGGCAGCCGATTCCATTCACTCACCACCCTCTGAGTGAAAAACTTACCCCTGACATCTCCTCTGTACTTGATTCCCACCACCTTAAACCTGTGTCCTCTCATAGCGACCATTTCAGCCCTGGGAAATAGCCTCCGAGAATCCACCCTATCTATTCCTCTCAACATTTTATAAACTTCTATCAGGTCGCCTCTCAACCTTCGTCTCTCCAGGGAAAAGAGTCCTAGCTCCCTCAACCTATCTTCATAAGGCATGCCACCCAATCCAGGCAACATCCTTGTAAATCTCCTCTGCACCCTCTCAATAGCCTCCACATCCTTCCTGTAGCGAGGCGACCAGTACTCCAAGTGGGGTCTGACAAGGGTCTTAAAAAGTTGCAGCATTACCTCCCGATTCCTAACCTCAATCCCGCGATTAATGAAGGCCAGTACACCATACGCCTTCATGACCACATCCTCCACCTGCAAGGCCGATTTAAGAGTCCTGTGGACCCGGACCCCGAGATCCTTCTGCTCTTCAACATAGCTAAGACTCCTGCCCTTAATAGTGTACTCCTGCATCCCGTTGGTCCTGCCAGAATGGACCACTACACATTTATCCGCATTGAAGTCCATCTGCCACTTCTCCGCCCAGTCCTGCATCCTATCTATGTCCTGCTACAACTTCTGACATCCCTCCAGATTATCCACAACACTACCAACCTTTGTATCGTCGGTGAACTTACTAACCCATCCCTCCACTTCCTCATCCAGGTCATTTATGAAAATGACAAACAACAAGGGTCCTAGAACAGATCCCTGGGGCACTCCACTGGTGACTGACCTCCATGCAGAAAAAGACCCATCCACAACCACTCTCTGCCTTCTGCAGGCAAGCCAGTTCTGGATCCTCAAGGCCAAAGGCCCTTGGATCCCATGCCCTCTCACCTTCTCAAGAAGTCTTGCTTCTGGGGTACCTTATCAAACGCCTTGCTGAAGTCCATATAGAACATAGAACATAGAACATTACAGCACAAACAGGCCCTTCGGCCCTCGAGTTGCGCCGATCGCATCAAACCCACCAATCTATAGACCTATCTATAACCCCCAATCCCATTAAACCCCATATACTCATCCAGAAGTCTTTTAAAAGACCCCAGCGAGTTCGCCTCCACCACCGACGACGGCAGCCGATTCCAATCACTCACTACCCTCTGAGTGAAAAACTTACCCCTAACATCACCTCTGTACTTCCCTCCCCGCACCTTAAATCTGTGTCCTCTCGTAGCGACCATTTCAACCCGGGGAAATAGCCTCTGAGAGTCCACCCTATCTATTCCTCTCAACATTTTATAAACTTCTATCAGGTCGCCTCTCAACCTTCGCCTCTCCAGGGAAAAGAGTCCCAGCTCCCTCAACCTATCTTCATAAGGCATGCCTCCCAGTCCAGGCAACATCCTTGTAAATCTCCTCTGCACCCTTTCAATAGCTTCTACGTCTTTCCTATAGTGAGGCGACCAGAACTGCGCACAGTACTCCAAATGAGGCCTGACGAGGGTCCTGTAAAGTTGCAGCATTACCTCCCGACTCCTAAACTCAATCCCTCGATTAATGAAGGCCAGTACACCATACGCCTTCTTGACCACCTCCTCCATCTGCGAGGCCGATTTAAGAGTCCTGTGAACCCGGACCCCGAGATCCTTCTGCTCTTCAACGCTACTAAGACCCCTGCCCTTAATAGTGTACTCGTTCATCCCGTTGGTTCTGCCGAAATGGACTACTACACATTTATCCGCGTTGAAGTCCATCTGCCACTTCTCCGCCCATTCCTGCATCCTATCTATGTCCTGCTGCAACATTTGACATCCTTCCAGACCATCCACAACACCGCCGACCTTCGTGTCATCAGCGAATTTGCTAACCCATCCCTCCACTTCCTCATCCAGGTCATTTATGAAAATGACAAACAACAAGGGTCCCAGAACAGATCCCTGGGGCACCCCACTGGTGACTGACCTCCATTCCGATAAAGACCCATCCACAACCACTCTCTGCCTTCTGCAGGCAAGCCAGTTCTGGATCCACAAGGCCAAAGGCCCTTGGATCCCATGCCCTCTCACCTTCTCAAGAAGTCTTGCATGGGGGACCTTATCAAAAGCCTTGCTGAAGTCCATGTACACTACGTCCACGGCACTTCCTTCGTCAATGTGTTCAGTCACATTATCGAAGAACTCAACTAGGCTCGTAAGGCACGACCTGCCCTTGACAAATCCATGCTGACTATTCCTGATCATGTCAAACCTCTCCAAATGCTCGTAAATCTTGTCCCTCAGAAGCCTCTCCATCAGCTTACCAACCACTGAGGTCAGACTCACCGGGCGGTAATTTCCCGGGCTATCTCTGTTCCCTTTCTTGAAAATAGGGACTACATCCGCAATCCTCCAATCTTCCGGAACCTCTCCCGTCTCCATTGACGACGCAAAGATCATCGCCAAGGGCTCTGCAATCACTTCCCTGGCCTCCCACAGTATCCTGGGGTACATCCCATCTGGTCCCGGCGACTTATCTACCTTGATAGAATTCAAAAGTTCTAACACATCCTCCTCTTTAATGTCCACGTACTCAATCTTTTCCACCTGCTGCAAGTCCATAGCAAGATCTCCCAAATCAGCTTCCACTGTGAATACTGAGGCAAAGTACTCATTAAGCACCTCCGCCATTTCTTCTGGTTCTACACAGACCTTTCCCCCTTCATCTTTTATAGGTCCTATCCTTTCCCTTCTCACCCTTTTACCTTTCACATACTTATAGAAGGCCTTGGGATTTTCTTTAATCTTACCCGCCAAGGTCTTCTCATGACCCCTTCTGGCTCTCCTAATTTCCCTTTTAACCTCCTTTCTACAGTCCTTATATTCTTCAAGATCCTTAACCTCTCCTAGTTCCCTGAACCTTTTGTATACCTTCCTTTTCCTCCTGACTAGGTTCAACACAGCCTTCGTGCACCACGGTTCCCGCGACCTACCAAAACCCCCTTGCCTTATCGGAACATTGTCATGCAGAGTGCCAGACAAACATTCCTTGAATATCCGCCAACTTCCTTCGGTACTCTTCCCTAAGAATGCCTCCTTCCAGTTTATTTGTCCAAGTAACTTCCTGACTTCTTCGTATCTCCCCTTACTCCAGACAAACACCTTCCTAGCCTGTCTGATCCTATCTCGTTCCAATGCAATTGTGAAGGAGATATAAACCACATCTCCCGCTCTTCCTTCATCAATGTGTTTAGTCACATTTTCAAAGAACTCAACTAGGCTCGTAAGGCACAACCTGCCCTTGACAAATCCATGCTGACTATTCCTGATCATTCTAAACCACTCTAAATGCTCATAAATCTTGTCCCTCCGAATCCTCTCCAACAACTTACCAACCACTGAGGTCAGACTCACCGCTCGGTAATTTCCCGGGCTATCCCTGTTCCCTTTCTTGAAAATAAGAACCACATCCGCAATCCGCCAATCTTCCGGAACCTCTCCCATCTCCATCGATGATGCAAAGATCATCGCCAGGGGCTCTGCAATCACTTCCCTCACCTCCCACAGTATCCTGGGGTACATCCCATCCGGTCCCGGCGACTTATCTATCTTGATAGAATTTAAAAGTTCCAACACATCCTCTTTCTTAACACCCACATACTCAATCTTTTCAGTCTGCCGCAAACCTGTAGTACAACCTCCCAGATCACTTTCCACCGTGAATACTGAGGCAAAGTACTCATTAAGCACCTCCGCCATTTCTTCTGGTTCCACACAGACTTTTCCCCCTTCACCTTTTATAGGTCCTATCCCTTCACTTCTCATCCTTTTACCTTTCACATATTTATAGAAGGCCTTGGGATTCTCCTTAATCTTACCCGCCAAGGTCTTCTCATGACCCCTTCTGGCTCTCCTAATTTCCTTTTTAAGCTCCTTTCTACAAGCCTTATACTCCTCTAGATCCTTAACATCTCTTAGTTCTCTGAACCTTTTGTACACCTTCCTTTTCTTCCTGACCAGGTTCACCACAACCTTTGTGCACCACAGTTCCCGCAACCTACCAAAACCTCCCTGTTTCATCGGAACGTTGTCGCACAGAGCTCCAGACAAACATTCCTTGAATAATCGCCACCTTCCTTCTGTACTTTTCCCCAAGAGCACCTCCTTCCAATTTACTCGTCCAGTGTTCTGCCTGATGTTTTCATATTTCCTCTTACTCCAGACAAACTCCTTCCGAGCCTGCCTGATCCTATCTCTTTCCAATGCTATTGTGAAGGAGATAGACTTATGATCTCCATCCCCGAGATGCTCTCCCACCGAGAGATCCAAACCCTGTCCTGGTTCATTAGCCAGCCATGAAGTGGGTATGCCGGCGTTGGACTGGCATAAACACAGTAAAAAGTCTGACAACACCAGGTTTTAGTCCAACCTATTTATTTGATAATATTCTCACAAGCTTTTGAGGGGGCTGCCTCTTCGTCAGGTGAATGGAGAGTTCTGACCTCAGACAGACAGAGCATATAAAGCACAGACAGTTGCTGATTAGAATGCGAATCCTTACACCTAACCTGCTGTTCAAGTCTTAAAGTGGCTGATAATGTGAGTGGAAGGAGCACTGATCACAGTTTAAAGAGATGTGTATTAGAACATAGAGAACATAGAACATTACAGCACAAACAGGCCCTTCGGCCCTCGAGTTGCGCCGATCGCATCAACCCCACCAATCTATAGACCTATCTATAACCCCCAATCCCATTAAACCCCATATACTCATCCAGAAGTCTTTTAAAAGACCCCAGCGAGTTCGCCTCCACCACCGACGACGGCAGCCGATTCCAATCACTCACCACCCTCTGAGTGAAAAACTTACCCCTAACATCACCTCTGTACCTCCCTCCCCGCACCTTAAATCTGTGTCCCCTCGTAGCAACCATTTCAACCCGGGGAAATAGCCTCTGAGAGTCCACCCTATCTATTCCTCTCAACATATTGTCTCCAGACAGTACAGTAAGTGAGGTTTTGCAAACCCAGGCAAGTCACGGGGGTTACAGATAGTGCGACATGAACCCAAGATCCCTGTTGAGACCGTCCTCATGTGTGCGGAACTTGGCTATCAGTCTCTGTTCAGCGACTCTGCGCTGTCGTGTGTCGTGAAGGCCGCCTTGGAGAATGCTTACCCGAAGGTCAGAGGCTGAATGCCCGTGAACACTGAAGTGTTTGCCAACAGGAAGGGAACAGTCTTGCCTGGTGACTGTCGAGCGATGTCAACGGTCTCAACAGGGATCTTGGGTTCATGTCGCACTATCTGTAACCCCCGTGACTTGCCTGGGTTTGCAAAACCTCACTTACTGTACTGTCTGGAGACAATACACATCTCTTTAAACTGTGATCAGTGCTCCTTCCACTCACATTATCAGCCACTTTAAGACTTGAACAGCAGGTTAGGTGTAAGGATTCGCATTCTAATCAGCAACTGTCTGTGCTTTATATGCTCTGTCTGTCTGAGGTCAGAACTCTCCATTCACCTGACGAAGAGGCAGTCCCCTCGAAAGCTTGTGAGAATATTATCAAATAAATCGGTTGGACTAAAACCTGGTGTTGTCAGACTTTTTACTGTCATTAGCCAGCACCAGGTCAAGTACAGCCTCTCCTCTCGTAGGCTTATCTCGCTCTCCCTCTCTCTGTGGCTCTCGTGTTCTCACAATCCTAAGCCCCTCTCCCTTCCCCACTGTCATGGTCTTTTACCATCTTGGATTCCTGGAACTCCCGCACTTTCTGATCAGCTTCCTGGTCTTGCTTTTGCATCATCTCCCGATGTCGCTGCACCTGTTCATTCGATTCTTTGATCTCCTGGTGCCTCCTCCGCTGTTGTCGATGCTTCTCCTGCAGGTTCTGTACATGAGAGAGGTTATTGAGGAGTTGGAAAGAGGGAAGATATCGAAAAGGGTCAGATATCAAAGTGTGAAATGGAGGAGGGGCAAATGATGAAAGAAGAACATTGTTGAAAGAGGAGGAGATAGGGAAGAGGGAATGAGTTAAGAAGGAAGGGTGGGGAAGAGTATGATGGTATAGAGAGGCTGAGAAAGGGGGTAAGGAAGCAAAGATGGGGATAGGGGAGAAATGTAGAGTGTGCATGGACAGGAGCAGGGGGGGAGTATAGGGAAGAGCGCAAGAGTCCAAAGAGGGTCATAGGCAGAGGAAATGGAGAGGTGAGAGGGTTAGATGGAGGGATGAGGTAGAGGGAAGGGAAAGTTAAAGGTGAGTAGAAGGACAGAGAGAAGGAGGGGAGAGAAGGGGAGGGGGGATGGTGGAAAATAGGAGGGATTGGAAATATTTTTCAGGCAGAGCTAGGAAGATTCTTGATTAACAAGGGGATGAAAGCTTATCACAGATGGCTAGGAATGTGGGGCTGAAGATCCAGTCAGATCAGCTATGACCTTATTGAATGGCAGAGCAGATTCATGGAGTCAAGTGGGCCACTCTTGTTCCTAATTCATGTGTTCATGAGAAGTAGAAGGAGAGGGTTGAGAGCAGAGATCATGATTAAAGAGTTGGTGGAGAGGGTGGAATGAGGGAAATGGTGAGCCAGAGTGTGAGAGGAGGGAGGGGGGAGGGGGAGAGAGGGTGGGATTGGGGAGAAGGAAGAAGAGGAAAGGGGAGAGAGAGTGGGAGGGGAGTGCGACAGATGAGGGTGTGAATAGGAGAGGGGGAGAGTGAGACAAGAGAAGATAGGAAGAGGAGAGAGAATGGGGGGAAGTGTGGGAAAGGGGAGAATGGGAGAGAAGAGGGACAGGGAGACAGAGCATGAGGAGAATGGGAAGATGCAGAATGGGGACAGCGTAAGAGGACAGTTGGAGAATGATGCTGGAAGACAATGAAATGGGGCGAGGAGCAGAGAGAGAGAAAATCATGGGAAAGAGAGAGGGCTAAATTGGAACAGAGAAGGACAGGCTAAGTGACGGCAGGATAGCGAGTTACGATTTGATACCTCTTCGCAACAGTTCTCCCAAGTTAATTCTCATGCTCACACATGCTCTCTCTTCCTCTTCTTCTATCTCTTACACTCATGCTCTGACTTGCATTCTCTCACTCTTGTTCTCACTCACTCACTCTCACTCCCTATTGCTACTTGTTTACTCACAGATCAAGATTTTCCTCCTGTGTTATTCGGCAGGAGCAGTGAGGGAGAGAAAAGGCCAAAGTCGTGTTTTACATCAGCAGGAAGGCTTCCAGTGATTGTCCTCTCTCTCCGCCATGTTTCCCACCATGCAACATTGGGAACTTAATTTCCATTAGATCTCTTTGCAGGAATCATATCCCTCCATCAAAAAGTCCATCCACGGCAGCATCATGTCACAGTGGTACAACCACAACTGTTTTCAAAAGACATGGGCCTGGTGAACAGATCTCCAAGGGGGATTTGGAGGGAAGTACAGGGCTCATGAATTGGCTCTGCACATTCATGGGAGGGAGGAGTTGGCACCAAGAAATGGGGTGAGGTGGCATGACCCTGGGGTACCAGCATAGAACAACATAGAACATAGAACATAGAACATTACAGCACAAACAGGCCCTTCGGCCCTCGAGTTGCGCCGATCGCATCAACCCCACCAATCTATAGACCTATCTATAACCCCCAATCCCATTAATCCCCATATACTCATCCAGAAGTCTTTTAAAAGACCCCAGCGAGTTCGCCTCCACCACCGACGACGGCAGCCGATTCCATTCACTCACCACCCTCTGAGTGAAAAACTTACCCCTAACATCACCTCTGTACTTCCCTCCCCGCACCTTAAATCTGTGTCCTCTCGTAGCGACCATTTCAACCCGAGGAAATAGCCTCTGAGAGTCCACCCTATCTATTCCTCTCAACATTTTATAAACTTCTATCAGGTCGCCTCTCAACCTTCGCCTCTCCAGGGAAAAGAGTCCCAGCTCCCTCAACCTATCTTCATAAGGCATGCCTCCCAGTCCAGGCAACATCCTTGTAAATCTCCTCTGCACCCTTTCAATAGCTTCTACGTCTTTCCTATAGTGAGGCAACCAGAACTGCGCACAGTACTCCAAATGAGGCCTGACAAGGGTCCTGTAAAGTTGCAGCATTACCTCCCGACTCCTAAACTCAATCCCTCGATTAATGAAGGCCAGTACACCATATGCCTTCTTGACCACCTCCTCCACCTGCGAGGCCGATTTAAGAGTCCTGTGAACCCGGACCCCAAGATCCTTCTGCTCTTCAACGCTACTAAGACCCCTGCCCTTAATAGTGTACTCGTTCATCCCGTTGGTTCTGCCGAAATGGACTACTACACATTTATCCGCGTTGAAGTCCATCTGCCACTTCTCCGCCCATTCCTGCATCCTATCTATGTCCTGCTGCAACTTTTGACATCCTTCCAGACCATCCACAACACCGCCGACCTTCGTGTCATCAGCGAACTTGCTAACCCATCCCTCCACTTCCTCATCCAGGTCATTTATGAAAATGACAAACAACAAGGGTCCCAGAACAGATCCCTGGGGCACCCCACTGGTGACTGACCTCCATTCCGAAAAAGACCCATCCACAACCACTCTCTGCCTTCTGCAGGCAAGCCAGTTCTGGATCCACAAGGCCAAAGGCCCTTGGATCCCATGCCCTCTCACCTTCTCAAGAAGTCTTGCATGGGGGACCTTATCAAAAGCCTTGCTGAAGTCCATGTACACTACGTCCACGGCACTTCCTTCGTCAATGTGCTCAGTCACATTATCGAAGAACTCAACTAGGCTCGTAAGGCACGACCTGCCCTTGACAAATCCATTCTGACTATTCCTGATCATGTCAAACCTCTCCAAATGCTCGTAAATCTTGTCCCTCAGAAGCCTCTCCATCAGCTTACCAACCACTGAGGTCAGACTCACTGGGCGGTAATTTCCCGGGCTATCTCTGTTCCCTTTCTTGAAAATAGGGACTACATCCGCAATCCTCCAATCTTCCGGAACCTCTCCCGTCTCCATTGACGACGCAAAGATCATCGCCAAGGGCTCTGCAATCACTTCCCTGGCCTCCCACAGTATCCTGGGGTACATCCCATCTGGTCCCGGCGACTTATCTACCTTGATAGAATTCAAAAGTTCTAACACATCCTCCTCCTTAATGTCCACGTACTCAATCTTTTCCATCTGCTGCAAGTCCATAGCAAGATCTCCCAAATCAGCTTCCACTGTGAATACTGAGGCAAAGTACTCATTAAGCACCTCCGCCATTTCTTCTGGTTCTACACAGACCTTTCCCCCTTCATCTTTTATAGGTCCTATCCTTTCCCTTCTCACCCTTTTACCTTTCACATACTTATAGAAGGCCTTGGGATTTTCCTTAATCTTACCCGCCAAGGTCTTCTCATGACCCCTTCTGGCTCTCCTAATTTCCCTTTTAACCTCCTTTCTACAGTCCTTATATTCTTCAAGATCCTTAACCTCTCCTAGTTCCCTGAACCTTTTGTACACCTTCCTTTTCCTCCTGACTAGGTTCAACACAGCCTTCGTGCACCACGGTTCCCGTGACCTACCAAAACCCCCTTGCCTTATCGGAACATTGTCATGCAGAGCGCCAGACAAACATTCCTTGAATATCCGCCACCTTCCTTCGGTACTCTTCCCTAAGAATGCCTCCTTCCAGTTTATTTGTCCAAGTAACTTCCTGACTTCTTCGTATCTCCCCTTACTCCAGACAAACACCTTCCTAGCCTGTCTGATCCTATCTCGTTCCAATGCAATTGTGAAGGAGATAGAATTATGGTCACCATTCCCAAGATGCTCTCCTACCGAGAGATTCATCACCTGCCCTGGTTCATTCGCCAGTACCAGGTCAAGTACAGCCTCTCCCCTCGTAGGCTTGTCCACATACTGTGTCAGGAAACCTTCCTGAACACACCTAACAAACTCAGAACATAGAACATTACAGCGCAGAACAGGCCCTTCGGCCCACGATGTTGCGCCGACCAGTTAAAAAACAATGACCCACTAGCCTAAACCAATCCCTTTTCGTCCATAGGGCTCAGGGATGAAGAGGAATGGCTTGAGGGAGGCTGGTATAAACCTGGAAGACTATCGGGTCAAAGTGGAAAGTTACTGGTATAAAACTGGAAGGCTAGCAGGAGAAAGACTCCTGACTACCAGGGTGATGATTGCCAAGTGTGACTATCACTGTTCCTGAGGCTGCCTCCTGCTGCTAGGCCCTGAGCTTCTTGGGAGGGCTTCACAGAGGGAAGGAAAGCCTGGGGAGTGGATGGCCAGTCTTCAACGACTGATTCAAATCTGACAGGGGGACTGGGGTCTGGAGGCTCATTACTGCAGCTGAGATTGTTCAGATATAACTCAATTGACGCGCTCAGAATCTAACACCACACACAATTATGTTCACTAAATGACCATTTATGTGCGTGAGTTCCACTGACTCCCACTCAGCGTTTAACTCTTGGCACGTTGACCTCCAAAATCACTAATTGAACAAAGAACAAAGACCAATAGAATACAGGAACAGCTCTTCGGCCCTCCAAGCCTGTGCTGATCATGTGTTCCTAACTAGACCATCCGATCCGCGTGTTAGCGATGGAAAGGTGGTAGGAATGGAGGGTCTTAATGACATTACTGTTACTAGAGAGGTGGTGCTCGACAGACTGGAGGGGCTGATTGTGGACAAGTCCCCAGGACCGGATGGAATGCATCCGAGGGTTCTGAAAGAAAATTCGGAGGTGATAGTGGATGCCTTGGTGGTTATTTTCCAGACGTCGCTGGATTCCGGGGAAGTGCCGGAAGATTGGAAAACGGCTAAAGTTACATCGTTGTTTAAGAAGGGTGCCAGGCAAAAGGCGGGGAATTATAGGCCGGTTAGTTTAACGTCTGTGGTAGGTAAAATGTCACAATCTGTCATTAAGGAGGAAATTGCGAGGCATCTTGAGGGGAATTGCTTGATAGAGCGGACGCAACACGGTTTCATTGAAGGGAAGTCGTGTCTGACAAATTTACTGGAATTCTATGAGGATGTGTCTAGGGCGGTGGATAGAGGAGAGCCGGTGGATGTGGTCTTTCTAGATTTTCAGAAGCCGTTTGACAAAGTACCTCACAAGAGGTTATTGCAGAAGGTCGAGGGACATGGAGTTGGGGGTAGGGTGTTAGCGTGGATAGAGGATTGGTTGTCAAATAGGAGGCAGAGAGTGGGGGTCAACGGGTGCTATTCGGATTGGCAAATGGTGACTAGTGGAGTGCCCCAGGGTCGGTGCTGGGGCCTCAGCTTTTTACCATTTATATAGATGATCTGGAGGAGGGAACCGAGTGTAGGGTGTTGAAATTTGCTGATGACACCAAGATTGGGGGAACGGCAAATTGTGCGGAGGGTGTGGAGAGTCTGCAGAAGGATCTAGATAGGCTGGGCGAATGGGCCAGGAAATGGCAAATGGAATTTAATGTTGGCAAGTGTGAGGTGGTCCACTTTGGAAGGAAGGACTATTACTTACGGGGCGAAAAACTGCAGCAGGCGACGGTGCAGAGGGACCTCGGGGTCCTTGTGCATGAGTCGCAAAAACCCAGCTTGCAGGTGCAGCAGGTGGTCAGGAAGGCGAGTGGGATGCGAGCCTTCATAGCGAGGGGGATTGAATATAAAAGTAGGGAGGTCTTGCTGCAGCTGTGTAGGGCATTGGTGAGGCCGCAGCTGGAGTACTGTGTGCAGTTTTGGGCACCGCACTTAGGCAAAGATATTTTGGCCTTGGAGGGAGTGCAGAGGAGGTTTACTAGGCTGATACCGGAGTTGAGGGGGTTGAACTATGAGGACAGGCTGAATGAACTAGGCTTGTACTCGTTGGAGTTTAGAAGAATAAGGGGAGATCTCATTAAGACGTATAAGATGATGAATGGGATGGATAGGATAGAGGTGGAAAGACTCTTCCCGCTCAAAAAAGACAGTAGGACTAGGGGGCACAGCCTCAAGGTAAAGGGGAGGCGGTTTAGAACGGAGTTGAGGAGGAAATTCTTCACTCAAAGGGTGGTGAATCTCTGCCCATTGAAGTGGTGGAGACTGCCTCGCTAAATATTTTTAAGAAGCGGGTTGATGGGTTTTTGATAAGAGAGGGGATTAAGGGTTATGGGGAGAGGACGGGAAAGTGGAACTGAGCAGCGACAGATCAGCCATGATCTTATTGAATGGCGGGGCAGGCTCGAAGGGCCAGATGGCCTACTCCTGCTCCTATTTCTTATGTTCTTATGTTCTTATTGTATTGCTCTATTCCCAGTCAATTGCTTTGGGTTCCCTGTGCCATTGGCTAACTGGGCAAGCAAGTACATGCTCTTCGCAAGTTGGCAATAACATACTGCCTGAGGACAGCACTCCGAAACCTTGGTTGTATGGTGAGGTATGTTCTGGTACATGCCCCCCATGGTCTGGGTTGCTTGCAAGGCCTTGGAGCAAAGCTCTGGACAATGTAGGAGAGTGGCCAAAGCTATGGCAAGGGCAGTGTGGCGTGTTAGACATAGAAACATAGAACATTACAGCGCAGAACAGGCCCTTCGGCCCACGATGTTGCGCCGACCAGTTACAAAAACAATGACCCACTAGCCTAAACCAATCCCTTTTTGTCCATAAACCTATCCACGGATCTCTTAAACGCCCCCAAACTAGGCGCATTTACAACTGCAGCTGGCAGGGCATTCCAGTCCCTCACCACCCTCTGGGTAAAGAACCTACCCCTGACATCCATCCTATAACTACCCCCCCTTAATTTAAAGCCATGCCCCCTCGTGCTAGATTTCTCCATCCGAGGAAAAAGGCTATTACTATCCACCCTATCTAAACCGCTAATCATCGTATATGTTTCAATAAAATCCCCTCTTAGCCTCCTTCTTTCCAGCGAAAACAACCCCAAATCCCTCAGCCTCTCCTCATAGGACCTCCCCTCCATACCAGGCAACATCCTGGTAAACCTCCTCTGCACCTTCTCCAAAGCCTCCACATCCTTCCTGTAATGTGGGGACCAGAACTGCACACAGTACTCCAAGTGCGGCCGCACCAGAGTTGTGTACAGTTGCAACATGACGCTGCGGCTCCTAAATTCAATCCCCCTACCAATAAACGCCAAGACACCGTATGCCTTCTTAACAACCTTATCTACTTGACTCCCAACTTTCAGGGATCTATGTACACATACACCTAGATCCCTCTGCTCATCCACACTATTCAAAGTCCTCCCGTTAGCCCTATACTCAACACATCTGTTATTCCTACCAAAATGAATTACCTCACACTTCTCCGCATTAAACTCTATCCGCCATCTCTCGGCCCAGCTCTGCAACCTGTCTAAGTCTTCCTGCAAACTATGACACCCTTCATCACTATCTATCACACCTCCGACTTTGGTGTCATCAGCAAATTTACTAATCCACCCAACTATACCCTCATCCAGATCATTAATAAAAATTACAAACAGCAGTGGCCCCAAAACAGATCCCTGAGGCACACCACTCGTAACTGAACTCCATGACGAATATTTACCATCAACCACCACCCTCTGTCTCCTATCTGCTAGCCAATTCCTGATCCAATTACCTAGATCACCCCCAATCCCATACATCTGCATTTTCTGCAGAAGCCTACCATGGTGAACCTTATCAAACGCCTTGCTAAAATCCATATACACCACATCAACTGCCTTACCCCCATCCACCTCTTTGGTCACTTTCTCAAAGAACTCGATAAGGTTAGTAAGGCACGACCTACCCGCTACAAAACCATGCTGACTGTCTCTAATCAACTCATTACTCTCCAAATAACTATAAATCCTATCCCGAATAATTTTTTCTAAAACTTTGCCCACAACAGAAGTAAGACTCACCGGTCTATAATTCCCGGGGAAGTCTCTGTTCCCCTTCTTAAACAATGGGACAACAATGCTGACTATCCCAGATTAAACTGCATCTTTCCAAATGTCATAAATTCTATCCCTCAGGATCTTTTCCATTAACTTACTGACCACCAAAGTAAGTCTAACTGGCCTATAATTACCACGGTCAATCCTATTTCCTTTCTTGAAGAGAGGAACAACATTCGCCACTCTCCAGTCCTCTGGCACAATCCCTGTGGACAGTGAGGACCCTAAGATCAAAGCTAAAGGCTCTGCCATCTCATCCTTTGTCTCCCAAAAAAAAGATCATAGAACCCTACAGTGCAGAAAGAGGCCCTTCGGCCCATCGAGTCTGCACCGAACACAATCCCACCCAGGCCCAACCCCCCATCCCTACTTATTTATACCCACTAATCCCTCTAACCTAAGCATCCCTGGACATTAAGGGGCAATTTATTAGCATGGCCAATCAACCTAACCTACACATCTTTGGACTGTGGGAGGAAACCGGAGCACCCAGAGGAAACCCACGCACACACGAGGAGAATGTGCAAACTCCACACAGAAAGTAAAGAGTGGGGGCAAATGGGTGTTTTTCTGGTTGACGATCAGTCGCTCCTCATAGGCCAGTCTCCCCTCATATTCCCTCCAGTGCCAGTATATCCCCCCTCAAGCAAGGAGACCAAAACTGCACACAACACTCCAGGCGCAGCCCCACCAGCACCCCACACAGCCGCAAAACAACCTCACTGCTTTCAAACTCCATCCCTCTCGCAACGAAGGACAAAACCCCACCCGCTTCCCAACCACCCGCTGCACCTACAAACCCAGTAGTGTGCCGTTGCCCATTCAGCAAGTGATTGAAGGACTAGGCCTGATGCCATGGCCAAGACATGATTCACTGGTCTCTGGGAGGCAGCTCCTGATGATGATTGGGTAAAAAGTGGATCTTGTATCCCACATAACTATCAAGTCTCTTTCTTTGATGTTGCTGTGAGGAGAGCACAGGAATGATGGAGCTTATTGAACTGGCAATCATTCGTCTGGCTCATAGACAGGAGAGAAGAAGGCATCAATAGAGGTGTCTGGCTTGATGTGGAGATGCCGGCGTTGGACTGGGGTAAGCGCAGTAAGAAGCCCCTTCATCAGCTGAAGGGGCCATGCTCGGAAAGCTTGTGACTTGTGCTGCCAAATAAACCTGTTGAACTTTAACCTGGTGTTGTGAGACTTCTTACTGTGTCTTGACTTGCCAGACGCACTGGCAAATCCTGAGAAAGAGGTAGGTGGGTCTGCTCCACAGGCAGAGGAGGAACCCCAGTGAATGGTCACTCGGAGGTAGCTTGCTAGATCCAGGCTGAATATATACATTTCCTGAAATACCTGGAAATGTCTGAGAATCAGTGTCACTAAAGACATTACATGTCAAGGGAATTCCCACATCTGTTACTTTTGCAGGATTTGCACCACAAGGGACTAGGAGGGCATTCACTGCCAGTGGTGCTAAAAGTCACAGAGGTGATTTTAGACCTGTGGCTTTTTCCAGGGGTCTACAGATGATCTGTCTGTCAATTTGCAAGCCTCTGCAATGTGCATAATCTTCCTGAGGGCACTCAGATTCATCCACTCTGATCAGTTATCAGGAAAGCCACGAGGCAACAGTGATGGGCTTCATCCAGATGGCTGGCTTTCAACAGGTGCAGGGTGCCATTAGCTTGCTCTCCTCTGGCACTGTGATCCCCAGAGCATCAAGAAGTGATCTACAAGAACAGCAAGGCCTTCCACCCACTCAATGTCGTGTGCTTGATTCCCTGAGAGTATGCATGACTTCTAAAATCTGAAATAGTCTCAGATCACCCTCATGTTTGGGGATCTGCAGCAGCTACAGGACTGGCTTCTCTGGAACAAGGGCTACCAACAAAAGACAGCATGATGAGTTGGGCAAAGGGCGTATTTCCATGCTATATATCTCTATCTCTATGACGTGGCTGATGATGCCTGTGCGTAGGTTAGAGAGGAAAGCTGGGACAATGAGGCTTATGTTACTACTCGCACTTTGGTGGCGCAGACCGTAAGTACACTGAAGCTATCGTTCTGATATCTGGACCAGTCTGGTGGAGTTGTGCAGCACAATCCACAGGGGGCATCACTCTGGTCACCTACTGCACCCTGCATGAGGGGAGGAATAGCCTGAAAATGAGATAGAGGAGTCACCCATTTCCTCCAATAAGGAGAATGTCAAAGTGGATGAGGAAGGGGAGGTCCTCAAGGGAGAGTATGTTAGCCTTGAGCCAGTGGCGATGGCTAGACAAGCTTGGGACGCGCTCATAAACATCAGATTCATGGAAGGTGGTGAGGTGACCCAGTGAGGACATCCCATTATTCTCACTTTACTTCTCTGACCACTGTTCCCCCATCTGACAGGTGGCAGTGCACACCCTCAGTGGTAAGGCTCCTGTCACTGGAAGATGGGGAGGGAGCAGCTGCCTTGTTTTTTTTTAATAGGTACTTACCTTGGAGGTTTCGACCTCATTGTTCCAGTGGAGCAGGCAGTGAGGCTATTCTGGTGAGGAGAGCTGGTAGGTAAGAGTGTTGATTCTTAACTTTTTTTTTCTGAGTTTTTCCAGAGAACCAGAAGTACGTCCTAGGGAGACCTGGGAAGGTTTTCTTTTCTTTAAAAGGTACTTAGCTTTGAGGTTTCAACCTCATTGTTCCAGCAAGCAGGCAGTGAGGCTATTCTGGTGAAGAGAGCTGGTAGGTACGAATGTTGATGCTTAACTTACTTTTTTTCTGGAGTTTTTCTAGACTACCGGAAGTGGGCCCTAGGGAGACCTGGGAAGGTTTTTTGCTTTTGCCTAATAAATTTGAATGGGGAGGAAACCCGAGACACTACAGTGTAGAGTCTGCCACCCGCTCCCCTCCTTTAACCTAAAAAAAAGACTTGATGTGAGAGCAGGTAAGCTTTTTCCTTTCTTTTCTTCTTTTTTCTTTCACCGCTTAGTAAGGGAAGTTAGCAGGGACGGCAGTGCAGGCAGTGCAATGTTCCCCCTGTGGGATGTTTGAGGTGAGGGACACCATTAGTGTCCCCGCTGGGCACACCTGTAGGAAGTGCACCCAATTCCAGCTCCTTGAAGTCCGTGTTTGGGAATTGGATGAGAAATAGAAGAATGACCAGGGTGAGGTTAGGGCCAATCAAGGATAGTAGTGGGAACTTGTGCATGGAATCGGAAGAGAGGCGCTAAATGAATACTTTTCTTTAGTGTTACATAGAATATTACAGTACAGTACAGGCCCTTCGGCCCTCAATATTGTGCTGAGCTATGTCCAATCCCAAGATCATGCTATCCCCTGCCTATCATTCTGGAGTGCTCCATGTGCCTATCCAATAACAGCTTGAAAGTTCCTACAGTGTCCGACTCCACTATCACAGTAGGCAGTGCATTCCACACCCCAACCACTCTCTGAGTAAAGAATCTCCCTCGGACATCCCTCCGATATCTCCCACCATATTCACTAAGGATAGGGGACATGTTTATGAGGATGAGTGCATGATACAGGCTGATAGGATGGAGGAGGTGGATGTTCTGAGGGAAGATGTATTAGCAATTTTGAAAAACCTGAGGGTCAATAAGTCCCCTGGGCCAGATGGGATATATCCTAGGATACTTTGGGAGGCAAAGGATGAGATTGCGGAGCCTTTAGCTTTGATATTTGGGTCCTCAGTGTCCACTGGGATTGTGCCAGAGGATTGGAGGATGGTGAATGTTGTTCCTCTCTTCAAGAAAGGAAATAGGAATGACCCTGGTAATTATAAGCCAGTTAGTCTTACTTTGGTGGTCAGTAAGTTAATAGAAAGGGTCCTGAGAGATAGGATTTATCACCATTTGGAAAGATGCAGTTTAATTCGAGATAGTCAGCACGGTTTCATGAGGGGTAAGTCCTGCCTCATAAATTTGATTGAATTCTTTGAGGAGGTAACTAAGTGTGTAGATGAAGGTAGAGCAGGTGATGTCATATACGTGGAATTTAGTAAGGCATTTGATAAGCTTAATATAAAAAAGGATAGCAAGAGTTTTTATAAATATATAAAAAGGAAGAGGCTGGCTAGGGTGAATGTTGGTCCTTTAGAACATAAAACATTACAGTGCAGAACAGGCCCTTCGGCCCACGATGTTGCGCTGACCAGTTACAAAAACAATGACCCACTAACCTAAACCAATCCCTTTTTGTCCATAAACCTATCCACAGATCTCTTAAATGCCCCCAAACTAGGCGCATTTACAACTGCAGCAGGCAGGGCATTCCAATCCCTCACCACCCTCTGGGTAAAGAACCTACCCCTGACATCCATCCTATAACTACCATCCTTTAATTTAAAGCCATGCCCCCTCGTGCTAGATTTCTCCATCAGAGGAAAAAGGCTATTACTATCCACCCTATCTAAACCTCTAATCATCTTACATGTTTCAATAAGATCCCCTCGCAGCCTCCTTCTTTCCAGCGAAAACAACCCCAAATCCCTCAGCCTCTCCTCATAGGACCTCCCCTCCATACCAGGCAACATCCTGGTAAACCTCCTCTGCACCTTCTCCAAAGCCTCCACATCCTTCCTGTAATGTGGGGACCAGAACTGCACACAGTACTCCAAGTGTGGCCGCACCAGAGTTGTGTACAGTTGCAACATGACGCTGTTCAATCCCCCTACCAATAAACGCCATATGCCTTCTTAACAACCTTATCTACTTGACTCCCAACTTTCAGGGATCTATGTACACATACACCTAGATCCCTCTGCTCATCCACACTATTCAAAGTCCTCCCGTTAGCCCTATACTCAACACATCTGTTATTCCTACCAAAGTGAATTACCTCACACTTCTCCGCATTAAACTCCATCCGCCACCTCTCAGCCCAGCTCTGCAACTTTTTTAATTATCCTGCAAACTATGACACCCTTCATCACTATCTACCACACCTCCGACTTTGGTGTCATCAGCAAATTTACTAATCCACCCAACTATACCCTCATCCAGATCATTAATAAAAATTACAAACAGCAGTGGCCCCAAAACAGATCCCTGAGGCACAGGATGAGGATGAGGAAGGGGACCTAGTGGTAGGGGATGAGGATATGGCTAAGGTATTGAATAACTTTTTGTTTCTGTCTTCACAGAGGAGGACGTGAATAATTTGCCGGGTGTTAGTGATGGAAAGGTAATAGGACTGGAGGGTCTTAATGACATTACTGTTTCTAGAGAGGTGGTGCTCGACAGACTGGAGGGGCTGATTGTGGACAAGTCCCCAGGACCGGATGGAATGCATCCGAGGGTCCTGAAAGAAATGGCGGAGGTGATAGTGGATGCCTTGGTGGTTATTTTCCAGACGTCGCTGGATTCCGGGGAAATGCCGGATGATTGGAAAACGGCTAACGTTACGTCATTGTTTAAGAAGAGTGCCAGGCAAAAGGCGGGGAATTATAGGCCGGTTAGTTTAACGTCTGTGGTAGGTAAAATGTTAGAATCCGTCATTAAGGAGGAAATTGCAAGGCATCTTGAAGGGAATTGCTTGATAGGGCGGACGCAACACGGTTTCATTAAAGGGAAGTCGTGTCTGACAAATTTACTGGAGTTCTATGAGGATGTGTCTAGGACAGTGGATAGAGGAGAGCCGGTGGATGTGGTCTTTCTAGATTTTCAGAAGGCGTTTGACAAAGTACCTCACAAGAGGTTATTGCAGAAGGTCGAGGGACATGGAGTTGGGGGTAGGGTGTTAGAGTGGATAGAGGATTGGTTGTCAAATAGGAGGCAGAGAGTGGGGGTCAATGGGTGCTCGGATTGGCGGATGGTGACTAGTGGACTGCCCCAGGGTCGGTGCTGGGGCCTCAGCTATTTACCATTTATATAGATGATCTGGAGGAGGGAACCGAGTGTATGGTGTCGAAATTTGCTGATGACACCAAGATTGGGGGAACGGCAAATTGTGTGGAGGGTGTGGAGAGTCTGCAGAAGGATCTAGATAGGCTGGGCGAATGAGCCAGGAAATGGCAAATGGAATTTAATGTTGGCAAGTGTGAGGTGGTCCACTTTGGTAGGAAGGACTATTACTTACGGGGCGAAAAACTGCAGCAGGCGACGGTGCAGAGGGACCTCGGGGTCCTTGTGCATGAGTCGCAAAAACCCAGCTTGCAGGTGCAGCAGGTGGTCAGGAAGGCGAATGGGGTGCTGGCCTTCATAGCGAGGGGGATTAAATATAAAAGTAGGGAGGTCTTGCTACAGCTGTATAGGGCATTGGTGAGGCCGCAGCTGGAGTACTGTGTGTAGTATTGGGCACCGCACCTGCGCAAAGTTATTTTTGCCTTGGAGGGAGTGCAGAGGAGGTTTACTAGGCTGATACTGGAGTTGAGGGGGTTGAGCTATGAGGAGAGGCTGAATAAACTGTGCTTGTACTCATTAGAGTTTAGAAGAATGAGGGGAGATCTCATTGAGACGTATAAGATGATGAATGGGATGGATAGGATAGAGGTGGAGAGACTCTTCCCGCTCAAAAAAGAAAGTAGGTCTAGGGGGCACAGCTTCAAGATAAAAGGGGGGCGGTTTAGAACGGAGTTGAGGAGGAACTTCTTCACTCAAAAGGTGGTGAAACTCTGCCCATTGAAGTGGTGGAGGCTGCCTCGCTAAATATTTTTAAGACGCGGGTTGATGGGTTTTTGATAAGAGAAGGGATTAAGGGTTATGGGGAGAGGGCGGGAAAGTGGAACTGAGCAGCGACAGATCAGCCATGATCTTATTGAATGGCGGGGCAGGCTCGAGGGGCTAGATGGCCTACTCCTGCTCCTATTTCTTATGTTCTTATGTTCTTATAAGGTTCCCCATGGTAGGCTCATGAAGAAGATAAGGAGGTGTGGGATAGAAGGAAACTTGGCTGATTGGATAAGTAACTGGCTGTCTCATAGAAGTGGGTATGCCGGCGTTGGACTGGCGTAAACACAGTAAAAAGTCTGACAACACCAGGTTTTAGTCCAACCTATTTATTTGATAATATACTCACAAGCTTTCGAGAGGACTGCCTCTTCGTCAGGTGAATGGAGAGTTCTGGCCTCAGACAGAGCATATAAAGCACAGACAGTTTAGAGATTACTGATTAGAATGCGAATCCTTACACCTAACCTGCTGTTCAAGACCTAAAGTGGCTGATAATGTGAGTGGAAGGAGCACTGATCACAGGTTAAAGAGATGTGTATTGTCTCCAGACAGTACATTAAGTGAGGTTTTGCAAACCCAGGCAAGTCACGGGGGTTACAGATAGTGCGACATGAACCCAAGATCCCTGTTGAGACCGTCCTCATGTGTGCGGAACTTGGCTATCAATCTCTGTTCAGCGACTCTGCGCTGTCGTGTGTCATGAAGGCCGCCTTGGAGAATGCTTACCCGAAGGTCAGAGGCTGAATGCCCATGAACACTGAAGTGTTCGCCAACAGGAAGGGAACAGTCTTGCCTGGTGATTGTCGAGCGATGTTCAATCATCCGTTGTCGTTGTGTCTGCATGGTCTCCCCAATGTACCATGCTTCGGGACATCCTTTCTTGCAACGTATCAGGTAGACAAGAAAGGATCTGGAAGGATGTCAAAAGTTGCAGCAGGACATAGATAGGATGCAGGAATGGGCGGAGAAGTGGCAGATGGACTTCAACGCTGACAAATGTGTAGTCGTCCATTTCGGCAGAACCAACGGGATGAACGAGTACACTATTAAGGGCAGGGGTCTTAGTAGCGTTGAAGAGCAGAAGGATCTCGGGGTCCGGGTCCACAGGACTCTTAAATCGGCCTCGCAGGTGGAGGAGGTGGTCAAGAAGGCGTACTGTGAGGTTGTCTTGTCTACCTGATACGTTGCAAGAAAGGATGTCCCGAAGCATGGTACATTGGGGAGACCATGCAGACACAACGACAACGGATGATTGAACATCGCTCGACAATCACCAGGCAAGACTGTTCCCTTCCTGTTGGCGAACACTTCAGTGTTCACGGGCATTCAGCCTCTGACCTTCGGGTAAGCATTCTCCAAGGCGGCCTTCATGACACACGACAGCGCAGAGTCGCTGAACAGAGACTGATAGCCAAGTTCCGCACACATGAGGACGGTCTCAACAGGGATCTTGGGTTCATGTCGCACTGTCTGTAACTCCCGTGACTTGCCTGGGTTTGCAAAACCTCACAGAAGAAGGTGGTCAAGAAGGTGTACTGGCCTTCATTAATCGAGGGATTGAGTTTAGGAGTCGGGAGGTAATGCTGCAACTTTACAGGACCCTCGTCAGGCCTCATTTGGAGTACTGTGCGCAGTTCTGGTCGCCTCACTATAGGAAAGACGTAGAAGCTATTGAAAGGGTGCAGAGGAGATTTACAAGGATGTTGCCTGGACTGGGAGGCATGCCTTATGAAGATAGGTTGAGGGAGCTGGGACTCTTTTCCCTGGAGAGGCGAAGGTTGAGAGGCGACCTGATAGAAGTTTATAAAATGTTGAGAGGAATAGATAGGGTGGACTCTCAGAGGCTATTTCCCCGGGTTGAAATGGTCGCTACGAGAGGACACAGATTTAAGGTGCGGGGAGGGAAGTACAGAGGTGATGTTAGGGGTAAGTTTTTCACTCAGAGGGTGGTGAGTGAATGGAATCGGCTGCCGTCGTCGGTGGTGGAGGCGAACTCGCTGGGGTCTTTTAAAAGACTTCTGGATGAGTATATGGGGTTTAATGGGATTGGGGGTTATAGATAGGTCTATAGATTGGTGGGGTTGATGTGATCGGCGCAACTCGAGGGCCGAAGGGCCTGTTTGTGCTGTAATGTTCTATGTTCTATGTTCTATATTGGAATAGTGTAGGTTAGATGGGCTTTAGATTGGTTTCACAGGTTGGTGCAACATTGAGTGCCAAAGGGCTTGTACTGTGCTGTAACGTTCTATGTTCTACGTAGTTCCTTCATTGCAGGAGGATTGCCGTGGGATCAGTACATAAAATAGGAACAGAAGTAGGCCATTTAGCCCTTTGGACTTGCTCTGCCATTTGTTGTGATTACAGCTGATCCTGCCTCTCCCCATATTCTTTGATCTCTTTCACCCCAAATGTTATATCTAACCCCTTCTTGAAAACATGCATCTTTTTGGCCTGAACCACTCTCTTTAGTAACAAATTCCATAGGCTTACCATTCTCTGTGTAAAGAAATTTCTTCTCATCTCAGTTCTATCCTTAAGACTATAACCCCTGATTGTAAACTGAGTTTACTATCAAATAAATCGTTTGGACTTTACTGTGTAAACTCCCCCACCATTGGGGTCATCCATCCTGCATCTACCTGTCTATTCTTGCTAGTATTTGATAGATTCCTGTGTGATGCCCCTTCATTCACTGAACTTTTCACATGAGCAGTGTGATAGAGCACATCCTGAATGAGACACAGCCAGAGTGAGTACGGATTTTAGTAATTTGCAGCATAGTTGGACTTGGGTGCAGAGTAGAAAGAGGTGTTTTTGCTTTTTTTCTTTGCTTTATAACTTTCAAATAGTCGTCTTCCCCAGTTGCAGTAGTAGAGGCTACAATGGAGAGAGCTGATTGGTCAGTAGTCGGTAAGGTGGTGCCAATCAAGTGAGCTGCTTTGTCCTGGCTGGTGTTGAGATTCTTGAGTGTTGTTGGAACCACACCCATCCAGACAAATAGAGATTATTCCATCTCACTCCTGACTTGTGCCTTGTAGATGGTAGGCAAGCTCTAGGGAACAATTCCTAGCCTCTGGCCTGCTCTTGTAGCCACTGTGTTTATGTGGTGAGTCCAGTTGCGCTTCTGGTCAATGGCAACCCCAAAGATGTTGACAGTGGGGGATTCAGTGACACTATTGAATATTAAGGGGAAGTGGTTACAGTGTCTCTTATTGGTTATGGCCATTGTCTGGCACTTGTGTGGCATGAATGTTATTTGCCACTTGTCAATCCCAGCCTGGATATTGTCCAGTTCTTGTGCATTTGAACATGGACTACTTCAGTATCTGAGCAGTCATGAATGGTGCTGAACATTATGCAATCATTGGTGAACATCCCCACTTCTGACCTTATGATGCATGGGATTTGGGGTAGTGTATTAAGATGGATAGAAAACTGATTGGCAGACAGAAAACAAAGACTAAGAATAAACAGGTCATTTTCAAAATAGAACATAGAACATTCCAGCGCAGTACAGGCCCTTCGGCCCTTGATGTTGTGCCGACCAGTGGAACCAATCTAATGACCCTCTAACCTAAACTATTCCAATGTTATCCATGTGCCTATCCACTGACCATTTGAACACCCTTAAAGTTGACGAGTCCACAACTGCTGCAGGCAGTAACTAATAGGATAGGTCAGGGATCAGTGCTGGGGCCCCAGATATTCACTTTATATAATAATGATTTAGATGGGGGAGCTAAATGTAATATCTGCAAATTTGCAGATGACACAAAGCTCAGTGGGAGAGTGAGCTGTGAGGAGGATGCAAAGATATTTCAGTGTGATTTGGACAAATTGAGTAATTGGACAAATGAATGGCACATGCAGTATAACATTGGCAAATGTGAGGTTAAGCACACTGGTAGCAAAAACAGGAAGGCAGATTACTATCTGAATGTCCATAAATTAGGAGAGGGGAATGTGCAATGAGGCCTGGGTGTCCTCACATGCTAATCACTAAAGGTAAGCATATAAGTACAGCAGGTAGTAAAAAAGGCAAATGATATGTTAGCAAGAGGATTTGAGTATAGAAGCAGGGATGTGTTGTTCCAATTACGCAGGGCCTTGGTGAGACCACACCTGGAATATTGTGTGCAATTTTGGTCTTCTTATCTGAGGAAGGATGTTCTTGCACTAGGGGGAATGCAGAGATGGTTTACCAGACTGATTCCTGGGATGGTGGGAGGAGAGATTGAGTTGGTTAGGATTGGATTTGCTGGTGTTTCAAAGAATGAGGGGGGAATCTCAAAGAAACCAATAAAATTCTAGTAGGACTAGACAGGGTAGATGCAAGAAGTAGTGGGGGCTTGGCCAGGACCAGGGATCAGAGCCTGAGAGTACAGGGTAGAGTGTTTAGGACAGAGGTGAGGCGAAATGTCTTCACCCGTGAGTGGTCAACCTGTGTAATTCACTACCACAGAAAGCAGTTAAAATGTTGTGGGTTTTCAAGGAGCAGATAGATGTAGGACTTGAGGCAAAGGGAGGGCAGTTAGACAGGATTAGGTTATTGAGTTGGATGGTCAGCCAAGGTCATAATGGATGGCAGAACAGACTCAAAGGGCTGAATGCCCAACTCCCTATTTTCTATGTTTTTATGGTGATGCCATGCAGTGAGTTTCACCTCTCCTGATCTAAGATTATCATTGGTGAGCTGTGTCCTTGAGGTGCAGTGTCATGCAGACTGAGACAACTGAAATAGGCCAACAGCAGGTCAATGGTTGCAGAAAGCACATATGGGAAATGATTGGAACGTCCGATGCAAGCCTTGTAGGAGACATCCTCATTTCCAAGAGAAACAGATATGAATGATGTGTTAAGTCACTGAGAAGGGGCATCACCAATGTGCTGGTAATCTTCAGAAAGCACATGGAGGAATCACTGGACTGAGCATCTTGTCTTTTCCTGGTCCAGGAGTCCAATGTAATGATGGGGACCATAAACACAGATCAGAAAGAACCATAAAAAGGGTCCAATCAGTGAGAGTTTATTTACAGAGGTGAACACTATCTACAAGTGCTCCACACCCATGTCCATGCTGCGCAACTGGAGCTTCTTAACCTTTCTAAGCCTGCCATTATATCCTGCCACATTTCCATGGTCCACGGTGGAGATGGAGGCAGCCTTCTCTCTGCTACATCTTATTGTCTGTGATAATCGTGGTGGCCATTTTCTGGAGGGCCAAGACCCAGGTATGTACCGAGCTGCAGTGCCACCCTCCTCGGCTTCTGGAACTGCAGCTGATGTGATCACAGGAAGAGGGGATTCTGATGGGCTGGACACTCTGGTCAAATGGGTAGATGGTCCCCGGGGTGTGCACCAGCTGCTCCTCCTCTCTATGGATGTTTGTGTGTCCCTGGCTTCCTCCTTGGGATGGAAGGGCAGCTGGATGAAGCTCAGGAAGCCTAGCTGTCCTCTGGCGATGGCATTTATGGAACCTGACAAGTGCCTGCATCATGAGGTGCATGTGCTGCTGCAGTCTCCATAGCGACTGTCACTCACACTGTGTTAACCTCATTTCATTGAAGCTCCGACACAATTATCTCAGATAGAAGGCATTAGAATTCCTCCGTGTTGTGTCTTACTCTGAAGAGTATAGCTGACATCCATAGAATCATAAAACCATAGAACTAGAGCTCTGAAACAGGCCTTTTGGCCCTTCTTGTCTGTGCCAAACCATTTTTCTGACTGGTTCCACTGACCTGCACCAGGACCATATCCCTCCAGACCCCTCTCATCCATGAACCCGTCCAAATCTTTCTTAAATGTTAAAAGTGAGCCCACATTTATCACTTTATCTGGCAGCTCATTCCACACTCCCACCACTCTCTGTGTGAAGAATCCCCCCCTAATATTCCCTTTAAACTTTTCCCCCTTCACCCTTAACCCTTGCCCTATGTTTTTTTTCTCCCCTAACCTCAGTGGAAAAAGCCTACTTGTATTCACTCTATCGATACCCATCAAAATCTTATACACCTCTATCAAATCTCCCCTCATTCTTCTACGCTCCAGGGAATAAAGTTGTAATCTATTCAATCTCTCTGTAACTCAGTTTCTCAAGTCTCGGCAACATCCTTGTGAACCTTCTCTGCACTCTTTCAACCTTATTTACATCCGTCCTGTAACTAGGTGACCAAAACTGTACACAATACTCTAAATTCAGCCTCACCAATGTCTTATACAATCTCACCATAACATTCCAACTCTTATACTTAATACTTTGATTTATAAAGGCCAAAGTACCAAAAGCACTCTTTACGACCCTATCTATCTGTGATGCCACTTTTAAGGAATTATTTAAGGAACACATTCACGAAGGAAGAGCAGTGGATGTGGTTTACATGGACTTCAGCAAGGCATTTGATAAGGTCCCCCATGCAAGACTTCTTGAGAAGGTGAGAGGGCATGGGATCCAAGGGGCTTTGGCCTTGTGGATCCAGAACTGGCTTGCCCGCAGAAGGTAGAGAGTGGTTGTGGATGGGGCTTTTTCTGCATGGAGATCGATCACCAGTGGGGTGCCCCAGGGATTTGTTCTGGGACCCTTGCTGTTTGTCATTTTCATAAATAACCTGGATGAGGAAGTGGAGGAATGGGTTAGTAAGTTCGCTGATGACACGAAGGTCGGCGGTGTTGTGGATGGTCTGGAGGGATGTCAGAAGTTGCAGCGTGTGTCATAGATAGGATGCAAGACTGGGCGGAGAAGTGGCAGATGGACTTCAACGCGGATAAATGTGTAGTGGTCCATTTTGGCAGAACCAACGGGATGAACGAGTACACTATCAAGGGCAGGAGTCTTAGTGTTGAAGAGCAGAAGGATCTTGGGGTCCGGGTCCACAGGACTCTTAAATCAGCCTCGCAGGTGGAGGATGTGGTCAAGAAGGCGTATGGTGTACTGGCCTTCATTAATTGAAGGACTGAGTTTAGGAGTCGGGAGGTAAGGCTGCAACTTTATAAGTCCCTTGTCAGGCCCCATTTGGAGTACTGTGCGCAGTTCTGGTCACCTCACTATAGGAAGGACATAGAAGCTATTGAAAGGGTGCAGAGGAGATTTACAAGGATGTTGCCTGGACTGGGAGGCATGCCTTATGAAGATAGGTTGAGGGAGCTGGGACTCTACTCCCTGGAGAGACGAAGGTTGAGAGGCGACCTGATAGAGGTTTATAAAATGTTGAGAGGAATAGATAGGGTGGACTCTCAGAGGCTATTTCCGCGGGTTGAAATGGTCGCTACGAGAGGACACAGATTTAAGGTGCGGGGAGGGAAGTACAGAGGTGATGTTAGGGGTAAGTTTTTCACTCAGAGGGTGGTGAGTGAGTGGAATCGGCTGCCATCAGTGGTGGTGGAGGCGAACTCGCTGGGGTCTTTAAAAGACTTCTGGATGAGTATATGGGGTTTAATGGGATTGGGGGTTATAGATAGGTCTATGGATTGGTAGGTATTGATGTGATCAGCGCAACTTGTGGGCCGAAGGGCCTGTTTGTGCTGCAGTGTTCTATGTTCTATGTTGTTCTATGATTCCTGTGTTCTACTGCACTCTTCAGTGTCCTACCATTTACCTTGTATGTTCTACCTTGATTTGTCCTCCAAAGTGCCTGATATTCTCAACTTTGCCTTTGGAGCTCCAGTAACTGAGGCATGACCAGGTCCAGATGCTTGTCACCTGACTGGGGCTCAGATTCCTGGCCCCCGGCAATCCTACATGTGCTGGCAGCCTGGGATGTCTCTGCCTCCACCTGGTGTGGATTAGAAAAAGTGAGATGCTCACCAGATTTTGGCTTCTCTAAAACTGAGTCCCAAAAGATATGTGCCTCTGTGTCTCTGTGCTAGTGGAGGGTGTGAGTGAAAGTTGTGATGACTTTTCAATCTCAGCATCTGAGAAATCATCTATGCTGGTGGAAGAACAGGCCTGGCTAGAGGACACTCTGGGCTGCTTTAAACTTGCCTACAAAAGAAAGGAGATTTCATTTGTGCATGGCAGGGACCTTTAGAAACAAGAGCCATTGCTTACACCAGTGTTGTCTGATGAATCTTCATTTGGTTTACTTTTGCCAATCACACCATTGGCGCAGGTACAGTCAATGTCCTCTCTGACCACCAGGATGGTTCTTTCCTCAACGTCAGTGAGGACTTTTGTTTCTGGCATCCCTCCGCCCATCTGGAATCTCTCCCTTTTATTATGTGCCACCTTGTCCTACATCAAAATAGGCAGAGAGAGTGTAAGCAGAATGTGTTCCAAGGCAGATGATACAGATGCTTGGCATGTGCAGATGGTGAGTGGGGCAAGTGAGGTGATAAGGACATGACCCACACAGGAGACTAAGTGTTTTTGAGACAGTGAGTGATGGTGTCCTTTGAGCTGGCACTGAAAGAGATAACTATTGAGACGCAATGTGTTAGAATGTAACCAGTGACAACTTTGTCTCAGATGTAATGGACCAATGGTAACAAACTGTAAGAGTCAGCTGACCCAGTAAACCATTGAACCAGTTACAGGATAATGTGATGCTCAGCTAACCAGCTGACTCACTATAAATAAGAATCTGTTGGGAATTGTGTGGAGCTTGGAGTGGTCCAGGGCGAGGCCCCAAGTTTGGAGTAATGAAGTTTCTTTATTAAACCCTTTCTTTGGTTTATAAGTTGGAGTAAGTTTTGTTATATTTTTATTGTCTGCATTTGAAGAGTTCCTTCTGAAGGAACATTGGTAGCAGAGGAAAACCTATCATAACTTGGTGTTTGTTTTTGAAGAATTGCTATAACAACTGTAGAAGGTAGAAGTAAACTGGTGGGATTGGATTGTCCCCCTGTCATTTCAGATGCCAAACCATATCAACAATGGAAGGCAGAGGTGGAAATGTGGACCCCTGTCACCACAACACCGAAATAGAAGACAAGTATGATATTTGCTGTGTCATTTGCAATTAGGAGCAAGATAAGGAGCAAAGTATTTTCCAATTGGACAGCAGATGCCCTAAATAGAGAAGAAGGGCTACAGTTCCTGCTGCAATACTTGGATAAGTTTTACCAGAAAGATGAGCTCTCGGAGAATTATGAAGAATGGATGATTTTTGACAGGATGAGGAGACAAGATACTCAGTCCATGGAAGAGTATATCATGGATTTTGATAGGGTCGATAACAGGCTAATCTAATATGAAGCTAATAGACAACAAAACGGCATTTCTGTAAGACAAAACATTTCAGAGAAAAGTTTTTTGAGACCACCCAAGGAAACAGGTAATACACAGGGACATTTGTGGAAACTGAACAAATGCGTAATGGGTTAAGTGATGCATCAGGGGTTTGGTATTTCTCTGTACGATCTGTATTGCTGAAGGCTGGCTGTGTCCAGTTAAATGCAGATCCAGCAATGTTTTACTGGGAGGCTAAAGGAAAATTAGCTGGAATTTTTGTGATGCATGTGGATTTCCTATGGGGTGGCACAGAATAATTTGAAAAAAAGGATAATAGAGAAGCTGATAACAGGATTTAAAGTAGGGAGTCAAACAGCTGGTGCTTTTCAATATCTTGGTCTTGATATCCAACATACATCTTGTATAACGATGAGTCAACAGGGATAGCTAAACAGTATCAATCCCATTGCCATCATCAGAGAAAGGTCAATGGAAAAAGAGGAACAGGCCAACAAAAAAGAAACAGAGTTGTTGAGGACTATGATAGAACAGCTAAATTGGCTGTGCACACAGACAAGACCAAATGGGAGCTAAAACATCCTGGAGCTCAGTAATATGTTGAAGAGAGATCCTGAGGGCTAATAAAACATTTAAAAGTTAAGATTAGAGGAGTGTGTAATTAAATTCCCAGCACTAGGAGAACAGGAAGATATGAAATTGGTTGTGTTTAATAATGCTTCACATGTCAATCTCACAAATGGATATTCAAGTGGGGCCAGATTCATAATATTCCTGGTAGGTAAGGAAGGAAAATGTTGCTCTTTGTCTAGGAAGCAAGAAAATATAAAGGGTGATCAAAAGCACATTGGCGTCTGAGACCCTAGTGTTAGTGGAGACATTGGATATGGGGATATATTTGTCAGACACATTAACAGAATTATTTTTTATGGGCACATCGGGTAAGAAAGTTCCAGTTGAGTCTTATAAAGACAACCGGTCTTTATAGGACAATGTTTACTCAACAAAAAATGAAACAGAGAAATGACTAAGAATTAATTTGGTCAGCATTAAACAAATGCTGGAAAACAAGAAAGTTTCCAAACTTAACTGAGTTGGTGCAAATCTACAGGTAAAAGGGGCACAGGTACTGGAAAGTTATTAAGAATACTGGAGGATGGTTGTCTTAAAATATTTTAAGAAAAAGGGAATCTGTTAGAATGTAAACTGATGACAACTTTGTATCAGATGTAAGGTGACCAATGGTAACATGCTGTAAGAGTCAGCTGACCCAGTAAACCATGGAACCAATTACAGAAGTATGTGATGGTCAGCTGACCAGTTGACTTATTGCAAATAAGAACCTATTGGGAATTATGTGGAGTGGTTCAGGGTGAGGCCTCAAGTTTGAAGTAATGAAGTTTCTTCATGAAACCTTTTATTTGATTTATAAATTGGAGTAAGTTTTGTTATATTTTTATTGCTGCATTTGCAGAGTTCCTTCTGAAGATCCATGGTGAGTTGTTGGTCGAAAGTAAAGAGAAGGTTAACTTATCTTGGCAGAATGGAGATCATTCATTCTTTTGGGGCACTTGAAGCCTATCCTCTGCATTGGGTTCTTTCCCACATTGCTACCACCACCACTCATATTGGGTTGGTGTGCCTGCGAGATGGTTTCCTCCCTGTGTGCAGGTACAGAACATCACGCCAAATCCCCACTGCATCCAATAGGAAGGAGGCATCTGGGAACTTGGGGGCAGCTTTCCTTCCAGCTATCACTTGCCATCAACTAACAAGAAGTGGCTGGTGAGCAGTACATAGAACATAGAACATAGAACATAGAACATTACAGCGCAGAACAGGCCCTTCGGCCCACGATGTTGCACCGACCAGTTACAAAACAATGACCCACTAGCCTAAACCAATCCCTTTTCATCCATAAACCTATCCACAGATCTCTTAAACGCCCCCAAACTAGGTGCATTTACAACTGCAGCAGGCAGGGCATTCCAGTCCCTCACCACCCTCTGGGTAAAGAACCTACCCCTGACATCAGTCCTATAACTATCCTCCCTTAATTTAAAGTCGTGCCCCCTCGTGCTAGCTTTCTCCATCCTAGGAAAAAGGCTATCACTATCTACCCTGGAGTACTGTGTGCAGTTTTGGGCGCCGCACCTGCGCAAAGATATTTTGGCCTTGGAGGGAGTGCAGAGGAGGTTTACTCGGCTGATACCGGAGTTGAGGGGATTGAGCTATGAGGAGAGGCTGAATAAACTAGGCTTGTACTCGTTAGAGTTTAGAAGAATGAGGGGAGATCTCATTGAGACGTATAAGATGATGAATGGGATGGATAGGATAGAGGTGGAGAGACTCTTCCTGCTCAAAAAAGACAGTAGGACTAGGGGGCACAGCCTCAAGATAAAGGGGGGGGCGGTTTAGAACAGAGTTGAGGAAGAACTTCTTCACTCAAAGGGTGGTGAATCTCTGGAATTCTCTGCCCGTTGAAGTGGTGGAGGCTGCCTCGCTAAATATTTTTAAGAAACGGGTTGATGGGTTTTTGATAAGAGAAGGGATTAAGGGTTATAGGGAGAGGGCAGGAATGTGGAGCTGAGTCACGACAGATCAGCCATGATCTTATTGAATGGCGGGGCAGGCTCGAAGGGCCAGATGGCCTACTCCTGCTCCTATTTCTTATGTTCTTATGTTCTTATGTAAACCTCTAATCATCTTATATGTTTCAATGAGATCCCCTCTTAGCCGCCTTCTTTCCAGCGAAAACAACCCCAAATCTCTCAGTCTCTCCTCATAGGATCTCCCCTCCATACCAGGCAACATCCTGGTAAACCTCCTCTGCACCCTCTCCAAAGCCTCTACATCCTTCCTGTAATGTGGGGACCAGAACTGCACACAAAACTTCAAGTGTGGCCGCACCAGAGTTGTGTACAGTTGCATCATGACGCTGCGACTCCTAAATTCAATCCCCCTACCAATAAACGCCAAGACACCGTATGCCTTCTTAACAACCTTATCTACTTGATTCCCAACTTTCAGGGATCTATGTACACATACACCTAGATCCCTCTGCTCCTCCACACTATTCAAAGTCCTCCCGTTAGCCCTATACTCAATACATCTGTTATTCCTATCAAAATGAATTACCTCACACTTCTCCACATTAAACTCCATCCGCCACCTCACAGCCCAGCTCTGCAACCATTCTAAGTCACCCTGCAAACTATGACACCCTTCCTCACAATCTACCACACCTCCGACTTTGGTGTCATCAGCAAACTTACTAATCCACCCAACTATACCCTCATCCAGATCATTAATAAAAATTACAAACAGCAGTGGCCCCAAAACAGATCCCTGAGGCACACCACTCGTAACTGAACTCCATGACGAATATTTACCATCAACCACCACTCTCTGTCTCCTATCTTCTAGCCAATTCCTGATCCAATTACCTAGATCACCCCCAATCCCACACATCTGCATTTTCTGCAGAAGCCTACCATGGTGAACCTTATCAAACGCCTTGCTAAAATCCATATACACCACATCAACTGCCTTACCCCTATCCACCTCTTTGGTCACTTTCTCAAAGAACTCGATAAGGTTAGTAAGGCACGACCTACCCGCTACAAAACCATGCTGACTGTCTCTAATCAACTCATTACTCTCCAAATAACTATAAATCCTGTCTCTAATAATCCTTTCCAAAACCTTACCCACCACAGAAGTAAGACTCACCGGTCTATAATTCCCAGGGAAGTCCCTTCTCCCCTTCTTAAACAATGGGACAACATTTGCTGTCCTCCAATCTTCCGGTACTATACCAGAGACTAATGACGACCTGAAGATCAGAGCCAGAGGCTCCGCAATCACCCCTCTTGCCTCCCAAAGAATCCTAGGGTAAATCCCATCTGGACCAGGGGACTTATCTATTTTCAATCCCTCTAAAATATCCAGCACATCCCCCGTATCAACTGCAATACTATCTATTTCACACCCCTGCACCCCAGTGTCCTCCTCAGCTACATTCCTGTCCCCTTGCGTGAACACCGAAGAGAAATATTGGTTCAACGCCTCTCCAATCTCCTCCGGTTCCACACACAACTTCCCTCTACTGTCTGTAACTGGCCCTAATCTTGCCCTAACCAACCTTCTGTTCTTGACATACCTGTAAAACGCCTTAGGGTTCTCCTTAATCCTATCAGCCAAAGTCATCTCATGTCCTCTTTTAGCCCTTCTTAACTCCCTCTTCAACTCCCTCCTAGCCAATCTAAAACTTTCTAATGCACTACCTGAGCCCTCAAGCCTCATCCGAACATAAGCCTAAACAAAAGGCCGAACAAAAGGCCAACATAAGGTTGGCCTTTTAATGTAGCCCTCCCCATCATTAACGTGCTGAAGTTGTGGCAGGGCGAGCGGATCAAAGACCATTCGTACACCCTTTCTGGCCTGAATCCAGTGGCCTCATTTTTTTTCTCTAGGTGGCGCACAGTTACCACTGCTTTTGGTAAGCTAAATACCGCTTTTACTACCCACTATTAGCCTTTGCTGATATCCAGCAAAATCTCGCCTATGGGATAGAACTTTATGAGATTTTTTTCAGTGTCTAGCAAATCTGAAAATGGGAAAGTTATTGATCCGGTTTTTGGGCGGGTTTCAGGTCCAATCTTATGCGATCTGTCTCTGAAATTTTGGGCAAGTCAATTTCCAGCCAGAGATGCTGTGGGTGGGGCTTAATTCACCAGCCAGCCTGTAGAGGGAGATATTGCACATGTGCAGATCTCTAATGCTGCACATGCGCAATAACAGTGGCAGGGGTCTGACAGAGAGAGACCCCTGCTACTGCAGGGAGCCTCAAATAGCTTCCCCACCCCAGTTCCACCTACAAGGCCAACACGACTGTTCCTCATTTGTGGGGAGCAGGTGTTTTCCTCACCAGAGAAACTTCTCCCAGCAAGGTTAATTAGACCAGCAAGCCCAGACGATTGAGCGCTGGGCTCATGAAGCAGATGCAAAACAGCATCTGCATAAATTTCAATAAATTAATCAGCTTCTGGCCCATTCCCAGTGAGAAGCTGACCGCGTTGGAAATCCGGGTGCCATAAATTGGGCGCCATTCCCTCTAGCTTTTTTACGCCCAATTTTACAACATTTTCCCACCACAAAATGGGTGCAAAAAGGTCATAAAATTCCGCCCATGGTCTCTGACTCTGGCTCTTGCTCACTCACTCTATTTCTCTTCCTCTCACTGTCAGTCTCATTCTCGCAGTCTGTCTTTCTGTCTTACCTCCAGATCTTCCTGTTGCATTTTCTCCATTGCCTGAACTCTCTCTATTGCCTTCAATGCTTTATGTTCCAATTGCAACATCCGTTCTTGTTCTCTCTCCTCAATCTGCTGAATGATGTGAGCTTTGGCCCTGGGACAGCAAATGGTGGAATTAGACACAATCACTCCATCCTGTCATCTCTCTTTCCCATCCTCCTCCTCCCTCTCTGTGCCTGTCTCCCTCTCTCTCATGTTCCCTGCCCTTTCTCACTCCATGTCAGTCTATCTCTATCTCTTACCCTTTCTCTGTCTATCTGCCTGTTTTACTCTGTCTCATTCCCTCTGTCTATCTCACTCCCTTTATCTGCTGGCTCACTCTCTGTCTGGTTTTCTCATCCTGCCCTGAGACCATGCCTCAACTTCTGTCTTGTTCTCAGTGTCGCAATTCATGCCTCTCTCTCCCTCTTTCTCATTCCTTGTCTGTCTTGCTTACTCTCTTTTGTTCCTTATCTGTTCTGTTCCTGTTTGTTCTGTTATGCTCTTGTCTTCTCTCAGTCCAAGTCTTGCCCTTTGATTTCCTCTCTCAAAAGAAAGATTGTTCTTTCTTTTGCTCTCTCTTACCTCAACCCATTTTCTTTCCTGATACGTTCAAGCTCATCCTGCATCTTGATGGCTTTCTGACGATCCACCTCCATCATCTTATCCAGTCGTGCCTCCTCCTCCATCATTTCTTTCTCAATCTGCTCTTTCTCCAGAATCTGGGCATCTCGGATTGCATGACACCTGGCATCTGTGATAGTCTATAAAAATACAGGACCATGATCAGAAATACTTTCTCTATATTGTCAAATTAAAAACTTTTTATTCTTTCATGAAATGTGAGCATCATTAATCGAGGGATTGAGTTTAGGAGTCGGGAGGTAATGCTGCAACTTTACAGGACCCTCGTCAGGCCTCATTTGGAGTACTGTGCGCAGTTCTGGTCGCCTCACTATAGGAAAGACGTAGAAGCTATTGAAAGGGTGCAGAGGAGATTTACAAGGATGTTGCCTGGACTGGGAGGCATGCCTTATGAAGATAGGTTGAGGGAGCTGGGACTCTTTTCCCTGGAGAGGCGAAGGTTGAGAGGCGACCTGATAGAAGTTTATAAAATGTTGAGAGGAATAGATAGGGTGGACTCTCAGAGGCTATTTCCCCGGGTTGAAATGGTCGCTACGAGAGGACACAGATTTAAGGTGCGGGGAGGGAAGTACAGAGGTGATGTTAGGGGTAAGTTTTTCACTCAGAGGTAGTGAGTGATTGGAATCGGCTGCCGTCGTCGGTGGTGGAGGCGAACTCGCTGGGGTCTTTTAAAAGACTTCTGGATGAGTATATGGGGTTTAATGGGATTGGGGGTTATAGATAGGTCTATAGATTGGTGGGGTTGATGCGATCGGCGCAACTCGAGGGCCGAAGGGCCTGTTTGTGCTGTAATGTTCTATGTTCTATCATTGGTCAGGCCCACATTTATTGTCCTTTCCTAATTGCTCTTCTGAAAGTAGTTGTGAGTCACTTTGTTGAATTGCTACACTTCGTTTGCTATAGGTTACACCCACGTTGCTGTTAGGAAGGGAGTTCTAGGATTTCAACCAGTGACAGTTGGTAAAGTGAAAGAACTGCAACGTAATCCTGAGTCAGGGTGACATGTTGCTTGAAGGGGGAGCTAAATGGTAGCACAGTTTTTTTGAAGATTTGACAGAGTTAAATACAAGCTTTGATTCTTGGCAAGCAGCAAAAGAGAGCAATTTGTATGAAAGTGAAATAACCATCAAATCTGACCTTAGGTGAATTATTCTACAGCTCTCACAATTCTACACATAACACACCACGCCTTTAGAGTCACAGACTCATAAAAGTTTACAGCAAGGAAACAAGTCCTTTGGCCCAACTTATCCACACTGCCCAGTTTTTACCACTAAGCTAGTCCCAATTACCTGCATTTGGCCCATATCCCTCTAAACCATCTAATCCATGTAATTGATATGGGAACCATCTAAAGTCCAGTGAATTATGGTTAATTACCACTCGTGCATTCGCTATTTCTCCCGCCATCTGTTTTAGTACTTTAGGGTGCATTCCATCAGGACCAGGAGGCCCTAATCTAACCCTAACCCTAACCCTTCCTGTCATTAATTATTGGCATGTTATTTGTGTCTCCCACTGTGAATATCTGCTCAATGCCTCAGCCATTTTCTCATTTCCAAGTATTACATAGAACATTACAGCACAGTACAGACCCTTGATGTTGTGCCGACCTGTGAAACCAATCTAAAACCCTTCGAACCTACACTATTCCAATATTATCCATATGTTTATCCAATGACCATTTAAATACCCTTAATGTTGGCGGATCCACTACTGTTGCAGGCACGGCAATCTAAGCTCTTACTACTCTCTGAGTAAAGAACCTATCTCTGACATCTCTCCTATATCTGTCACCCCTCGTGCTGTCCCTTCGTGCTAACCAAGTCCAAACAAGGAAAAACGCTCTCACCGCCCACCCTATCTAATCCTCTGATCATCTTGTATGCCTCAATTAAGTCACCTCTTAACCTTCTTCTCTCTAACGAAAACAACCTCAAGTCTCTCAGCCTTTCCTCATAAGACCTTCCCACCATAGAACATAGAACACTACAGCACAAACAGGCCCTTCGGCCCACGAGTTGTGCCAATCACATCAACACCTATCTATAACCCCCAATCCCATAAAACCCCATATATTTTTTTTTTAAATTAGTTAGAAACCGGAAGTCGTCACTAGGACGCTTACCGGGAGTTGTAGTTTTTTTTCGGGTTTATAAGCACCTACCTCCGTGAATCGGCCTCATTGTTTCTGACGAGCAGAGTCGAGAGGCAGCGATTTTTGGGCATCAGAGGAGGCAGCAAGAAGGTATATTTTTTTCTGTTTATACTGTTTAACTTTTATTTTTAGTTTTAAAGTTGCGAGTTTCGGCGGGTTTTTTTAAAAATTAGTTAGAAACTGGAAGTCGTCACTAGGACGCTTACCGGTAGTTGTTTTTTTTTCCGGGCCCCCAACCCTATAAATTACCGTAGAGAGGATACCCGATTCTCTACACTGGTAGAGAATCCCACCCTCCCACCTCCTCTAACCTAAATTATAAGTGTGGGTAAGTTTTCTTTTTAATATTTTTTATTTTTTCTGTTGGTAATTGTTTCAGGGATGGCAGTTCAGGCAGTGTGCTGCATCTCCTGTGGGATGTATGTGGTGAGGGACTCCAGTAGTGTTTCAGGGGATTTTACTTGTAAGAAGTGTGTTAGATTGCAGCTTCTGGAGGAGCGTGTAAAGGAGTTGGAGGTGGAAGTAGAGGAACTCCGCAAAATTCGGGATGCAGAGGTGGACATTGATAGGAGTTATAAGGAGTTAGTCACTCCTAGAAACCAGTCTTGGGTCGCTGCCACGAGGAGAGGAAAGAAGAATGTGGTGGGACAATCCCCTGGGGCTGTTTCCCTCCAAAATAGGTTTTCGGTCCTGGAGGCTACAGTTGAGGAGGAATCAACTGGGGATAGCCAAAGGGAGCAGGTCTCTAGGGATGAGCCTATTGTAAAAGCTCAGGTGGTTAGGGGTAGCAAAAGATTAGGACTTGTGATTGGGGACTCCACCGTTAAAGGGACGGATAGGAGAGTCGGTAGCAATGATAGGGACTCAGGGCTGGTGTGTTGCCTACCAGGGGCTGGGGTCCGGGATGTATCAGAGAGGATATTCAAGACTCTCAGGGGAGAGGGAGATCAACCCCAAGTTATAATTCATGTGGGGACGCATGATATAGGGAGGCTAAGGGAAGGGGATATTAAGCAGAGATTCATGGAGTTGGGGTGGAAGCTAAAGGCCAAGTCAGACAGAGTGGTTATCTCTGGACTCTTGCCTGTGCCACGGGATAGTTTAGAGAGGAATAGAGAGAGGGAAAGTTTGAACTCGTGGCTGAGGGGATGGTGCAGGAGGGAGAGGTTCAGGTACTTGAGCAATTGGGGCTCATTCTGGGGAAGGTGGGACCTCTATAAGAGGGATGGGATACACCTGAACCAAAGGGGAACAAATATCCTGGGAGGTAAATTTGTGAAGGTTATGCGGAGTGGTTTAAACTGATTCAGAGGGGGGGGGGTGGGATCCTGAGTAGAGGGGGTGAAAGTGAGGGGGGCGTAGATGGGGACTGCAATGCACGGCATTGTGGGGGTGGGGTGGAGCAGGGTTTGAAATGTGTATACTTTAATGCGAGGAGTATTCGCAATAAAGTGGATGAACTTGCAGCGTGGATCAGTACCTGGGACTTTGATGTTTTGGCCGTTTCAGAGACATGGATAGAGCAGGGTCAGGAATGGATGTTGCAGGTCCCGGGGTACAAATGCTTTAGTCGGAGTAGACAAGGAGGTATAAGGGGGGGTGGGGTAGCATTATTGGTCAAGGACTGTATCACAGTGTCAGAGAGGAAGTTTGTTGAGGACTTGCCTGTTGGGGTGGTGTGGGCGGAGATTAGAAATAGGAGAGGAGAGGTCACCCTGTTGGGAGTCTTTTATAGACCTCCTAAAAGTTCTAGAGAGGTTGAGGAAAGGATTGCGGAGACGATCCTTGTTAGGAGTGAAAGTAATAGGGTAATTGTTATGGGGGACTTTAACTTTACTCATATTGATTGGAATTGCTATAGCTCTAGCTCGTTAGAGGGGTCAGTTTTTGTACAAAGCGTGCAGGAAGGTTTTTTGACTCAGTATGTAGATAGGCCGACTAGAGGTGAGGCTATATTGGATTTGGTGCTGGGTAATGAGCCAGACCAGGTTCTAGACTTGGAAGTTGGTGTGCAGTTTGGGGATAGTGACCACAATTCGATTACGTAATTCGAGTAAGTTTGCAGATAGGCATGAACCTTGGGTCAGTAGTTTCAGCTGGGGGAAGGGTAATTATGAGGCTATTAGGAGAGAATTAGGAAGCATTGGTTGGACTAGGAGATTACAGGGACTGGTAACATCCGAGATGTGGAGATTTTTCAAGGAGCAGCTATTGCGGGTCTGTGATAAGTATATCCCTGTCAGGCAAGGAGGATTTGGTAGGCCCAGGGAACCGTGGTGCACCAAAAAAGTTGATTCGTTGGTTAGGAAGAAAAAGGAGGCTTATGTTCGGATGAGGCTTGAGGGCACAGGTAGTGCATTAGAAAGTTTTAGATTGGCTAGGAGGGAGTTGAAGAGGGAGTTAAGAAGGGCTAAAAGAGATGACTTTGGCTGATAGGATTAAGGAGAACCCTAAGGTGTTTTACAGGTATGTCAAGAACAGAAGGTTGGTTAGGGCAAGATTAGGGCCAGTTACAGACAGTAGAGGGAAGTTATGTGTGGAACCGGAGGAGATTGGAGAGGCGTTGAACCAATATTTCTCTTCGGTGTTCACGCAAGGGGACATGAATGTAGCTGAGGAAGACACTGGGGTGCAGGGATGTAAAATAGATAGTATTGCAGTTGATATGGGGGATGTGCTGGATATTTTAGAGGGTTTGAAAATAGATAAGTCCCCTGGTCCGGATGGGATTTACCCTAGGATTCTTTGGGAGGCAAGAGAGGTGATTGCGGAGCCTCTGGCACTGATCTTCAGGTCGTCGTTGGTCTCTGGTATAGTACCGGAAGATTGGAGGACAGCAAATGTTGTCCCATTGTTTAAGAAGGGGAGAAGAGACTTCCCTGGGAATTATAGACCGGTGAGTCTTACTTCTGTGGTGGGTAAGGTTTTGGAAAGGATTATTAGAGACAGGATTTATAGTTATGTGGAGAGTAATGAGTTGATTAGAGACAGTCAGCATGGTTTTGTAGCAGGTAGGTCATGCCTTACTAACCTTATCAAGTTCTTTGAGAAAGTGACCAAAGAGGTGGATAGGGGTAAGGCAGTTGATGTGGTGTATATGGATTTTAGCAAGGCGTTTGATAAGGTTCACCATGGTAGGCTTCTGTAGAAAATGCAGATGTATGGGATTAGGGGTGATCTAGGTAATTGGATCAGGAATTGGCTAGCAGATAGGAGACAGAGAGTGGTGGTTGATGGTAAATATTCGTCATGGAGTTCGGTTACGAGTGGTGTGCCTCAGGGATCTGTTTTGGGGCCACTGCTGTTTGTAATTTTTATTAATGATCTGGATGAGGGTATAGTTGGGTGGATTAGTAAGTTTGCTGATGACACCAAAGTCGGAGGTGTGGTAGATTGTGAGAAAGGGTGTCATAGTTTGCAGGGTGACTTAGAAAGGTTGCAGAGCTGGGCTGCGAGGTGGCGGATGGAGTTTAATGTGGAGAAGTGTGAGGTAATTCATTTCGGTAGGAATAACAGATGTGTTGAGTATAGGGCTATCGGGAGGACTTTGAATAGTGTGGAGGAGCAGAGGGATCTAGGTGTATGTGTACATAGATCCCTGAAAGTTGGGAATCAAGTAGATAAGGTTGTTAAGAAGGCATACGGTGTCTTGGCGTTTATTGGTAGGGGGATTGAATTTAGGAGTCACAGCGTCATGATGCAACTGTACACAACTCTGGTGCGGCCACACTTGGAGTTTTGTGTGCAGTTCTGGTCCCCACATTACAGGAAGGATGTAGAGGCTTTGGAGAGGGTGCAGAGGAGGTTTACTAGGATGTTGCCTGGTATGGAGGGGAGATCCTATGAGGAGAGACTGAGGGATTTGGGGTTGTTTTCGCTGGAAAGAAGGCGGCTAAGAGGGGATCTCATTGAAACATATAAGATGATTAGAGGTTTAGACAGGGTAGATAGTGATAGCCTTTTTCCTAGGATGGAGAAAGCTAGCACGAGGGGGCACGACTTTAAATTAAGGGGGGTTAGTTATAGGACTGATGTCAGGGGTAGGTTCTTTACCCAGAGGGTGGTGAGGGATTGGAATGCCCTGCCAGCTGCAGTTGTATATGCACCTAGTTTGGGGATCCGTGGATAGGTTTATGGACGAAAAGGGATTGGTTTAGGTTAGTGGGTCATTGTTTTGTAACTGGTTGGCCCAACATCGTGGGCCGAAGGGCCCGTTCTGCGCTGTAATGTTCTATGTTCTATGTTCTAGATGACATTAAGATTGGTGGAATGGTGGACAGTGAAGAAAGTTATTTCCGATTGCAATGGGATCTCGACCAATTGGGCCAGTGGGGTGACGACTGGCAGATGGAATTTAATTGAGACACATGTGAGGTGATGCATTTTGGTCGATTGAACCAGGGCAGGACTTACTCAGTTAATGGTAGGGCATTGGGGAGAGTTACAGAACAAAGAGATCGAGGAGAGATAGCTCCTTGAAAGTGGAGTCACAGGTGGACAGAGTGGTGAAGAAGGCATTCGGCATGCTTGGTTTCATCAGTCAGAACACTGAATACAGGAGTTGGAATGTCTTATTGAAGTATAAGACATTAGAAGATAGATAGAACACAGAACATTCCAGCGCAGTACAGGCCCTTCGGCCCTCGATGTTGCGCCGACCAGTGGAACCAATCTAATGATCCTCTAACCTAAACTATTCTAATGTTATCCATATGCCTATCCACTGACCATTTGAACACCCTTAAAGTTGGCGAGTCCACAACTGCTGCAGGCAGGGCATTCCACGCCCTCACTACCCTCTGAGTAGAGAACTTACCTCTGACATCTGTCCTATAATTAACCTTATTGAGTTTTTTGAGAAAGTGACCAAAGAGGTGGATGGGGGTAAGGCAGTGGACATGGTGTACATAAGAACATAAGAAATAGGAGCAGGAGTAGGCCATCTGGCCCTTCAAGCCTGCCTCGCCATTCAATAAGATCATGGCTGATCTGTCGTGGCTCAGTTCCACTTTCCGGCCCTCTCCCCATAACCCTTAATCAGGGGATCTCTCTTATCAAAAACCCATCAACTTGCTTCTTGAAAATATTTAGCGAGGCAGCCTCCACCACTTCAACGGGTAGAGAATTCCAGAGAGTGTACATGGATTTTAGTCAGGCGTTTGATAAGGTTCACCATGGTAGGCTTCTGCAGAAAATGCAGATGTATGGGATTGGGGGTGATCTAGGGAATTGGATCAGGAATTGGCTAGCGGATAGGAGACAGAGGATGGTGGTTGATAGTAAATATTCATCATGGAGTTCGGTTACGAGTGGTGTGCCTCAGGGATCTGTTTTGGGGCCACTGCTATTTGTAATTTTTATTAATGATCTGGATGAGGGTATAGTTGGGTGGATTAGTAAATTTGCTGATGACACCAAAGTCGGAGGTGTGGTAGATTGTGAGGAAGGGTGTCATAGTTTGCAGGGTGACTTAGAAAGGTTGCAGAGCTGGGCCGAGAGGTGGCGGATGGAGTTTAATGCGAAGAAGTGTGAGGTAATTCACTTTGGTAGGAATAACAGATGTGTCGAGTATAGGGCTAACGGGAGGACTTTGAATAGTGTCGCAGCGTTATGTTGCAACTGTACACATCTCTGGTGCGGCCGCACTTGGAGTTTTGTGTGCAGTTCTGGTCCCAACATTACAGGAAGGATGTGGAGGCTTTGGAGAGGGTGCAGAGGAGGTTTACCAGGATGTTGCCTGGTATGGAGGGGAGGTCCTATGAGGAGAGGCTGAGGGATTTGGGGTTGTTTTCGCTGGAAAGAAGGCAGCTAAGAGGGGATCTTATTGAAACATATAAGATGTTTAGAGGTTTAGATAGGGTGAATAGTGATAGCCTTTTTCCTCTGATGGAGAAATCTAACACAAGGGGGCATGGCTTTAAATTAAGGGGGGGTAGTTATCGGACGGATGTCAGGGGTAGGTTCTTTACTCAGAGGGTGGTGAGGGATTGGAATGCCCTGCCTGCTGCAGTTGTAAATGCGCCTAGTTTGGGGGCATTTAAGAGATCTGTGGATAGGTTTATGGACGAAAAGGGATTGGTTTAGGCTAGTGGGTCATTGTTTTGTAACTGGTCGGCGTAACATTGTGGGCCGAAGGGCCTGTTCTGCGCTGTAATGTTCTATGTTCTATAATTACCACCCCTTAATTTAAAGCTATGTCTCCTCGTGTTAGCCATCACCATCCAAGGAAAAAGGCTCTCACTGTCCACCCTATCTAATCCTCTGATCATCTTGTATGCCTCAATTAGGTCACCTCTTAACCTTCTTCTCTGTAACAAAAATAACCTCAAGTCCCTCAGCCTTTCCTCATAAGACCTTCCCACCATACCAGGCAACATCCTGGTAAACCTCCTCTGCACCCTTTCCAATGCCTCCACATCTTTCTTATAATGCGGCGACCAGAACTGTACACAATACTCCAAGTGCGGCCGCACCAGAGTTTTGAACAGTTGCAACTTGATCTCACGACTCTGAAATTCAATCCCTCTACCAATCAAATCTAACACACCGTACGCCTTCATAACAACCTTATCAACCTGAGTGCCAACTTTCAGGGAGCTATGCACTTGTACACCGAGATCTCTCTGCTCGTCGACACTACCAAGAGTCATAGAACATAGAACATTACAGCACAAACAGGCCCTTCGGCTCTCGAGTTGCGCCGATCACATCAACCCCACCAATCTATAGATCTATCTATAACCCCCTATAGACCTATTTATAACCCCCAATCCCATTAAACCCCATATACTCATCCAGAAATCTTTTAAAAGACCCCAGCGAGTTCGCCTCCACCACCGATGACGGCAGCCGATTCCATTCACTCACCACCCTCTGAGTGAAAAACTTACCCCTAACATCACCTCTGTACTTCCCTCCCCGCACCTTAAATCTGTGTCCTCTCGTAGCGACCATTTCAACCCGGGGAAATAGCCTCTGAGAGTCCACCCTATCTATTCCTCTCAACATTTTATAAACTTCTATCAGGTCGCCTCTCAACCTTCGCCTCTCTAGGGAAAAGAGTCCCAGCTCCCTCAACCTATCTTCATAAGGCATGCCTCCCAGTCCAGGCAACATCCTTGTAAATCTCCTCTGCACCCTTTCAATAGCTTCTACGTCTTTCCTAGTGAGGCGACTAGAACTGCGCACAGTACTCCAAATGAGGCCTGACAAGGGTCCTGTAAAGTTGCAGCGTGGACCAGTACCTGGGACTTCGATGTTGTGGCCATTTCAGAGACTTGGATAGAGCAGGGTCAGGAATGGATGTTGCAGGTCCCGGGGTACAAATGCATTAACCGGAGTAGACAAGGAGGTAGAAGGGGGGGTGGGGTAGCATTATTGGTCAAGGACTGTATCTCAGTGTCAGAGAGGAACTTTGATGAGGACTTGTCTGTTGAGGTAGTATGGGCGGAGATTAGAAATAGGAGAGGAGAGGTCACCCTGTTGGGAGTCTTTTATAGACCTCCAAAAAGTTCTAGAGAGGTTGAGGAAAGGATTGCGGAGACGATCCTTGTTAGGAGTGAAAGTAATAGGGTAATTGTAATGGGGGACTTTAACTTTACTCATGTAGATTGGAATTGCTACAGCTCTGGCTCGTTAGAGGGGTCAGTTTTTGTTCAAAGTGTGCAAGAAGGTTTTTTGACTCAGTATGTAGATAGGCCGACGAGAGGTGAGGCTATATTGGATTTGGTGCTCGGTAATGAGCCAGACCAGGTGCTAGACTTGGAAGTTGGTGTACAGTTTGGGGATAGTGATCACAATTCGATTACATTCACCTTAGTGATGGAAAGGGATAGGCATGAACCTCGGGTCAGTAGTTTCAGCTGGGGGAAGGGTAATTATGAGGCTATTAGGAGAGAATTAGGAAGCATTGGTTGGAATGGGAGATTACAGGGACTGGGAACATCCGAGATGTGGAGATTTTTCAAGGAGCAGCTATTGCGGGTCTGTGATAAGTATATCCCTGTCAGGCAAGGAGGATTTGGTAGGCCCAGGGAACCGTTGTGCACCAAAAAAGTTGATTCGTTGGTTAGGAAGAAAAAGGAGGCTTATGTTCGGATGAGGCTTGAGGGCTCAGGTAGTGCATTAGAAAGTTTTAGATTGGCTAGGAGGGAGTTGAAGAGGGAGTTAAGAAGGGCTAAAAGAAGGCATGAGATGATTTTGGCTGATAGGATTAAGGAGAACCCTAAGGCGTTTTACAGGTATGTTAAGAACAGAAGGTTGGTTAGGACAAGATTAGGGCCAGTTACAGACAGTAGAGGGAAGTTGTGTGTGGAACCGGAGGAGATTGGAGAGGCGTTGAACCAATATTTCTCTTCGGTGTTCACGCAAGGGGACAGGAATGTAGCTGAGGAGGACACTGGGGTGCAAGGGTGTGAAATAGATAGTATTGCAGTTGATACGGGGGATGTGCTGGATATTTTAGAGGGATTGAAAATAGATAAGTCCCCTGGTCCAGATGGGATTTACCCTAGGATTCTTTGGGAGGCAAGAGGGGTGATTGTGGAGCCTCTGGCTCTGATCTTCAGGTCGTCGTTAGTCTCTGGTATAGTACCAGAAGATTGGAGGACAGCAAATGTTGTCCCATTGTTTAAGAAGGGGAGAAGGGACTTCCCTGGGAATTATAGACCGGTGAGTCTTACTTCTGTGGTGGGTAAGGTTTTGGAAAGGATTATTAGAGACAGGATTTATAGTTATTTGGAAAGTAATGAGTTGATTAGAGACAGTCAGCATGGTTTTGTAGCGGGTAGGTCATGCCTTACTAACCTTATCGAGTTCTTTGAGAAAGTGACCAAAGAGGTGGATAGGGGTAAGGCAGTTGATGTGGTGTATATGGATTTTAGCAAGGCGTTTGATAAGGTTCACCATGGTTGGCTTCTGCAGAAAATGCAGATTTATGGGATTGGGGGTGATCTAGGTAATTGGATCAGGAATTGGCTAGCAGATAGGAGACAGAGAGTGGTGGTTGATGGGAAATTTTGGTCATGGAGTTCGGTTACAAGTGGTGTGCCTCAGGGATCTGTTTTGGGGCCACTACTGTTTGTAATTTTTATTAATGATCTGGATGAGGGTATAGTTGGGTGGATTAGTAAGTTTGCTGATGACACCAAAGTCGGAGGTGTGGTAGATTGTGAGGAAGGGTGTCATAGTTTGCAGGATGACTGAGAAAGGTTGCAGAGCTGGGCTGAGAGGTGGCGGATGGAGTTTAATGTGGAGAAGTGTGAGGTAATTCATTTCGGTAGGAATAACAGATGTGTTGAGTATAGGGCTATCGGGAGGACTTTGAATAGTGTGGAGGAGCAGAGGGATCTAGGTGTATGTGTACATAGATCCCTGAAAGTTGGGAATCAAGTAGATAAGGTTGTTAAGAAGGTATACGGAGTTTTGGTGTTTATTGGTAGGGGGATTGAATTTAGGAGTCGCAGCGTCATGATGCAACTGTACACATCTCTGGTGCGGCCGCACTTGGAGTTTTGTGTGCAGTTCTGGTCCCCACATTACAGGAAGGATGTAGAGGCTTTGGAGAGGGTGCAGAGGAGGTTTACCAGGATGTTGCCTGGTATGGAGGGGAGATCCTATGAGGAGAGATTGAGAGATTTGGGGTTGTTTTCGCTGGAAAGAAGGCGGCTAAGAGGGGATCTCATTGAAACATATAAGATGATTAGAGGTTTAGACAGGGTAGATAGTGATAGCCTTTTTCCTAGGATTGAGAAAGCTAGCACGAGGGGGCACGATTTTAAATTAAGGGGGGGTAGTTATAGGACAGATGTCAGGGGTAGGTTCTTTACCCAGAGGGTGGTGAGGGACTGGAATGCCCTGCCAGCTGCAGTTGTAAATGCACCTAGTTTGGGGGCGTTTAAAAGATCTGTGGATAGGTTTATGGATGAAAAGGGATTGGTTTAGGCTAGTGGGTCATTGTTTTGTAACTGGTCGGCGCAACATCGTGGGCCGAAGGGCCTGTTCTGCGCTGTAATGTTCTATGTTCTATGTTCTATTTACCTCCCGACTCCTAAACTCAATCCCTCGATTAATGAAGGCCAGTACACCATACACCTTCTTGACCACCTCCTCCACCTGCGAGGCCGATTTAAGAGTCCTGTGGACCCGGACCCCAAGATCCTTCTGCTCTTCCACGCTACTAAGACTCCTGCCCTTGATAGTGTACTCGTACATCCCGTTGGTTCTGCCGAAATGGACGACTACACATTTATCCGCGTTGAAGTCCATCTGCCACTTCTCCGCCCACTCCTGCATCCTATCTATGTCCTGCTGCAACTTTTGACATCCTTCCAGACCATCCACAACACCACCGACCTTCGTGTCATCAGCGAACTTGCTAACCCATCCCTCCACTTCCTCATCCAGGTCATTTATAGAACATAGAACATTACAGCACAAACAGGCCCTTCGGCCCTCGAGTTGCGCCGATCGCATCAACCCCACCAATCTATAGACCTATCTATAACCCCCAATCCCATTAAACCCCATATACTCATCCAGAAGTCTTTTAAAAGACTCCAGCGAGTTCGCCTCCACCACCGACGACGGCAGCCGATTCCATTCACTCACCACCCTCTGAGTGAAAAACTTACCCCTAACATCACCTCTGTACTTCCCTCCCCGCACCTTAAATCTGTGTCCTCTCGTAGCGACCATTTCAACCCGGGGAAATAGCCTCTGAGAGTCCACCCTATCTATTCCTCTCAACATTTTATAAACTTCTATCAGGTCGCCTCTCAACCTTCGCCTCTCCAGGGAAAAGAGTCCCAGCTCCCTCAACCTATCTTCATAAGGCATGCCTCCCAGTCCAGGCAACATCCTTGTAAATCTCCTCTGCACCCTTTCAATAGATTCTACGTCTTTCCTATAGTTAGGCGACCAGAACTGTGCACAGTACTCCAAATGAGGCCTGACGAGGGTCCTGTAAAGTTGCAGCATTACCTCCCGACTCCTAAACTCAATCCCTCGATTAATGAAGGCCAGTACACCATACGCCTTCTTGACCACCTCCTCCACCTGCGAGGCCGATTTCATTAGCCCTATATTCCTCATCTTCCATTAGCCCTATATTCTGTACTCCTGTTACTCTTACCAAAGTGAATCACCTCACACTTTTCCGCAGGTGAGAGGGCATGGGATCCAAGGGCCTTTGGCCTTGTGGATCCAGAACTGGCTTGCCTGAAGAAGGCAGAGAGTGGTTGTGGATGAGTCTTTTTCTGAATGGAGGTCAGTCACTAGTGGAGTGCCCCAGGGATCTGTTCTGGGACCCTTGCTGTTTGTCATTTTCATAAATGACCTGGATGAGGAAGTGGAGGGATGCGTTAGTAAGTTCACCGACGATATGAAGGTTGGTGGTGTTGTGGATGGTCTGGAGGGATGTCAGAAGTTGCAGCAAGACATAGATAGGATGCAGGAATGGGCGGAGAAGTGGCAGATGGACTTCAACACGGATAAATGTGTAGTGGTCCATTTTGGCAGGTCCAATGGGATGAAGGAATACAATATCAGGGTAGGAATCTTAGCTGTGTTGAAGAGCAGAGCCACCTTGGAGTCTGGGTCCCGAGGACTCTTAAATCGGCCTCACAGGTGGAGGATGTGGTCAAGAAGGCGTATGGTGTACTGGCCTTCATTAATCGAGGGATTGAGTTTAGGAGTCAGGAGGTAATGCTGCAACTTTATAAGACCCTTGTCAGACCCCACTTGGAGTACTGTGCGCAGTTCTGGTCGCCTCACTACAGGAAGAATGTGGAAGCTATTGAGAGGGTGCAGAGGAGATTTACAAGGATGTTGCCTGGATTGGGAGGCATGCCTTATGAGGATAGGTTGAGGGAGCTATGTCTCTTCTCCATGGAGAGACAAAGGTTGAGAGGCGACCTGATAGAGGTTTATAAGATGTTGAGAGGAATAGATAGGGTGGATTCTCGGAGGTTATTTCCCAGGGCTGAAATGGTCGCTACGAGAGGACACAGGTTTAAGGTGCTGGGGAGGGAAGTACAGAGGAGATGTTAGGGGTAAGTTTTTCATTCAGAGGGTGGTGAGTGAGTGGAATCGGCTGACATTAGTGGTGGTAGAGGCGAACTCGCTGGGGTCTTTTAAAAGACTTCTGGATGAGTACATGGGATTTAATGGGATTGGGAGTTACAGATAGTTCTATGGCTTGTTGGTATGGAAATGATCGGTGCAACATGTGGGCCGAAGGGCCTATTTGTGCTGTGGTGTTCTATGTTCTAAACTCCATTTGCCACCTCTCAGCCCAGCTCTGCAGCTTATCTATGTCCCTCTGCAAACTGTAACATCCATCCTCACTGTCTACAACTCCTCCAACTTTGGTGTCGTCAGCAAATTTGCTAATCCATCCTTCTACATCCTCATCCATTTATAAAAATGACAAACAGCAGTGGCCCCAAAACAGTTCCCTGAGGTACACCACTTGTAACTGAACTCCAGGTTGAATATTTCCCATCAACCACCACCCTCTGTCTTCTACCAGTGGGGTGCCCCAGGGATCTGTTCTGGGACCCTTGTTGTTTGTCATTTTCATAAATGACCTGAATGAGGAAGTGGAGGGATGGGTTAGCAAGTTCGCTGATGACACGAAGGTCGGCGGTGTTGTGGATGGTCTGGAAGGATGTCAAAAGTTGCAGCAGGACATAGATAGGATGCAGGAATGGGCGGAGAAGTGGCAGATGGACTTCAACGCGGATAAATGTGTAGTAGTCCATTTCGGCAGAACCAACGGGATGAACGAGTACACTATTAAGGGCAGGGGTCTTAGTAGCATTGAAGAGCAGAAGGATCTCGGGGTCCGGGTTCACAGGACTCTTAAATCGGCCTCGCAGGTGGAGGAGGTGGTCAAGAAGGTGTATGGTGTACTGGCCTTCATTAATCGAGGGATTGAGTTTAGGAGTCGGGAGGTAATGCTGCAACTTTACAGGACCCTCGTCAGGCCTCATTTGGAGTACTGTGCGCAGTTCTGGTCGCCTCACTATAGGAAAGACGTAGAAGCTATTGAAAGGGTGCAGAGGAGATTTACAAGGATGTTGCCTGGACTGGGAGGCATGCCTTATGAAGATAGGTTGAGGGAGCTGGGACTCTTTTCCCTGGAGAGGCGAAGGTTGAGAGGCGACCTGATAGAAGTTTATAAAATGTTGAGAGGAATAGATAGGGTGGACTCTCAGAGGCAATTTCCCCGGGTTGAAATGGCCGCTACGAGAGGACACAGATTTAAGGTGCGGGGAGGGAAGTACAGAGGTGATGTTAGGGGTAAGTTTTTCACTCAGAGGGTAGTGAGTGATTGGAATCGGCTGCCGTCGTCGGTGGTGGAGGCGAACTCGCTGGGGTCTTTTAAAAGACTTCTGGATGAGTATATGGGGTTTAATGGGATTGGGGGTTATAGATAGGTCTATAGATTGGTGGGGTTGATGCGATCGGCGCAACTCGAGGGCCGAAGGGCCTGTTTGTGCTGTAATGTTCTATCAGCTAGCCAATTCCTGATCCAAACTGCTAAATCACCCTCAATCCCACGCATCTGCATTTTCTGCAGTAGCCTACCATGGGGAACCTTATCAAACACTTTGCTAAAATCCATATACACCACGTCAACTGCCTTACCCTTATCTACCTCTTTGGTCACCTTTTCAAAAAATTCGATAAAGTTTGTGAGGCACGACCTACCCTTCACAAAACCGTGTTGACTATCCCTAATCAATTTATTTCCCTCTAGGTGATTATAAATCCTATCCCTTATAATTCTTTCCAAAACTTTGCCCACAACAGAAGTAAGGCTCACCCTTCTATAATTCCCAGGATGGTCTCTACTCCCCTTCTTGAACAAGGGGACAACATTTGTTATCCTCCAGTCTTCCGGCACTATACCTGTAGCCAATGACGACATGAAGATCAAAGCCAAAGGTTCTGCAATCTCCTCCCTAGCCTCCCAGAGAATCCTAGGGTAAATCCCATCTGGCCCAGGGGACTTATCTATTTTCACACTCTGAAGAATTGCTAACACTTCCTCCTTATGTACCTCAATCCCATCTAGTCTAAAAGCCTGTATCTCAGTATTCTCCTCGGCTACATTGACTTTTTCCTGCGTGAATACTGATGAAAAATATTCATTTAGTGAGGTAAGGCCACACTTGGAATACTGTGTGCAATTCTGGTCATCCTATTATAGAAAGGATATTATTAAACTAGAAAGAGTGCAGAAAAGATTTGCCTGGATGCTACCACAACTTGATGGTTTGAATTATAAGGAGAGGCTGGATAGACTGGGACTTTTTCCTCTGCAGTGTAGAAGATTGAGTGGTTATCTTATAGGGAATGACAAAATAATGAGGGGCACATATCAGCTAGATAGTCAATATTTAGGCTGATTGATTGGGTAACAAATTTTCCCTATATTGGACCTCCCTGATCCACGCACATTAGGCGTAGACTAAAATCATGAATAGGTCACTGAGACAATGGGACGGCAGCGCGGGCTCGTTGGGCCGAAGGGCCTGTTTCCCTGTTGTGTTGTTCTTTGTTCTTTGTATCTTTTCCCAAAGGTAGGGGATCTAAAACTAGAGGGCATAGATTTTCGATGAGAGGGGAGAGATACAGAAGTGTCCAGAAGGGCAATTTTTTCACATAGAGGATAGTGAGTGTCTGGAACAGGCTGCCAGATGTAGTACTAGAGGCGGATCCAATTTTGTCTTTTAAAAAGCATTTAGATAGTTACATGGATAAGATGGAAATAGAGGGATTTGGCAATATCCCTCTATGGCAATTGGGATTATTTTAGGGGTTTAAAAAAAAAGGGCAGCATGGACAAGTTGGGCCAAAGGGCCTGTTTCCATGATGTAAACCTCTTTGACTCTATGTCTTCTGATGAACCAGAACAGGCCAATTTTCTGAAAGGACAACTGCCAAAAACTGGTACAAAAGTGACATACTTGCCTGAAGGGTCCAGTCAATGAAAGGTTGCAACTGTCATTAGAGCAGGGAAGGCGACTGCAAAGTATAAACCTTTCTTGATTGTACAGAATAAAGAATACCTTCCAAGGCAGTGCATTCCAGACCCTCCCCGCCCTCTGGGTAAAAAGATTTTTCCTCCCATCCCTGCTAAACCTACTGTCCCTCACCTTGAACCTACGTCCCCTTGTGACTGACCCTTCAACTAAGGGGAACAGTTGCTCCTTATCTATTCTGTCCATGTCTCTCATAATCTTGTAAATCTCAATCAGGTCACCTCTCAGTCTTTTCTGCTCTAATGAAAACAACCCAAGCCTATCCAACTTTTCTTCATAACTTAAATGTTCCATCTCAGGCAGCATCCTAGTGAATCTCCTCTACACCCCCTCCAATAAAATCACACCTTTCTTGTAATGTGATGACTCCAACATGTGATGACTCCAACCCTACTTTTGTAATCTGTGCCTCGATTGATAAAGTCAGAAGTCTCACAACACCAGGTTAAAGTCAAACAGATTTATTTGGAATCACAAGCTTTCAGAGTGCTACTCCTTTATTAGGTGAGTGGAGAGTTGGGTTCACAAACATGGCAATATGTAGACAGAATCGCAATTGCAAGATAATGTCGACTGACAAAGGCAAGTGTCCCATATGCCTTTTTCATCACCCTACTAACATAAGAACATAAGAAATAGGAGCAGGAGTCGGCCATCTAGCCCTTCGAGCCTGCCCCGCCATTCAATAAGATCATGGCTGATCTGTCGGGGCTCAGTTCCACTTTCCCGCCCTCTCCCCATAACCTTTAATCCCCTCTCTTATCAAAAACAACTAAAAATAACTATACAACTAATTAGATATTAATACATTTAGGTCATTTTTGCCAACAAAATTTAAAGTAATCCCTCTTGATCCATTTGGGAAGTCATTTTGAATAAGTATCTTAAAATAACGAGGGCATTATCACTGCAATTACAGTGTACTGATTCTCTGATGTAACCTCAGAGGTGATAATCTGTTTAATCGCCAAACAAGGGTTTCCACTGGCAGGCCACTCTCATTCAGCTGACAGGCTGGCTACATGATAAAAAGTAGCATAAAACTACTCCTAATTGGATCTTTATTTATCAAAATTGACAACCTACCTCTTTGGGACTCTCCATCTGTGCAATTTCAGTCCTGTTGTTGGTAAAATACTCCAATGGCAGGATAGAGTCAGGCAGTCGAATTTACTCAGCTTTCCCAATGTTACTGTCTTCCATACCACCTTCTGAGGGCTTATAAAATTCACCTCTTCCACTCGCTCTTACTCTCAGGGTAGAACTTTCTGACAGTTCATACCAGTGAGCATACCCATGTCACAGGTTTCCTGCTGGTGCGGGAAGCATTCAGCTGGAAACCCCATTGAGAAGGGTGGGGACAGAAGATTTCACCATCAGCCAATAGCAGACCACCATGAAATACACAGTGGGTTGCACAGAAAATCTTGTCCTCTCTCTTTCGCTTCTCTCACTCCACTTAGAACCATAGAACACTACAGCTCAGAAACAGGCCTTTTGGCCCTTCTTGTCTGTGCCAAACCATTTTTTTGCCTAGTCTCACTGACCTACACTTGGACCATATCCCTCCACACCCCTCTCATCCATGTACCTTTCCAAGTTTTTGTTAAATGTCAAAAGTGACCCCGCATTCACCACTTCATCTGGCAGTTCATTCCACACTCCCACCACTCTCTGCGTGAAGAATCCCCCCCCCTCAATATTCCCTTTAAACTTTTCCCCCGTTGCCTTTAACCCATGCCCTCTCACTTTTTTTCTCCTCTAGCCTCAGTGTAAAAAGCCTGCTTGCATTCACTCTATCTATACCCATCATAATTTTATACACCTCTATTAAAATTCCCCTTATTCTTCTGCGCTCCAGGGAATAAAGTCCGAACCTATTCAACCTTTCTCTGTAACTCAGTTTCTCAAGTCCTGGCAACATCCTTGTAAACCTTCTCTGCACTCTTTCAAGCTTATTAATATCCTTCTTATAATTAGGTGACCAAAACTGCACACAATACACTAAATTCGGCGTCACCAATGTCTTATACAACCTCACCATTCCAACAACAACATTCCAATTCTTACACTCAATACTTTGATTTATAAAGGCCAATGTTCCAAAAGCACTCTTTACGACCCTATCTATTTGTGATGCTACTCTTAGGGAATTATGTATTTGTATTCCCAGATCCCTCTGTTCTCCTACACTCTTCAGTGTCTGAACATTTACCCTGTACGTTCTACTTTGGTTTGTCCTTCCAAAGTGCAACACCTCACACTTGTCTGCATTAAATTCCATCTGCCATTTTCCAGCCCATTTTTCTAGTTGGTCCAAATCCCTCTGCAAACTTTGAAAACCTTCCTCACTGTCCACTACACCTCCAATCTTTGTATCATCAGCAAATTTGCTGATCCAATTTACCACATTATCATCCAGGTCATTGATATAGATGACAAACAACAATGGACCCAACACCGATCCCTGTGACACACCACTAGTCACAGGCCTCCACTCAGAGAAACAATCCTCCACAACCACTCTCTGGCTTCTTCCAATGAAAAAGTCTGACAACACCAGGTTTTAGTCCAACCTATTTATTTGATAATATTCTCACAAGCTTTCGAGGGGACTGCCTCTTCGTCAGTCCCCTCGAAAGCTTGTGAGAATATTATCAAATAAATAGGTTGGACTAAAACCTGGTGTTGTCAGACTTTTTACTGTGTTTACGTCAGTCCAACGCCGGCATACCCACATCATTCTTCCATTGAGCCAGTGTCTAATCCAATTTACTATCTCCCCATGTATACCTAGCGACTGAACCTTCCTAACTAACCTCCCATGTGAGACTTTGTCAAAGGCCTTACTGAAATCCAGGTAGACAACATCCACTGCCTTCCCTTCATCCACTTTCCTGGTAACCTCCTCGAAAAACTCTAATAGATTGGTTAAACATGACCTACCACACACAAAGCCATGTTGACTCTCAGTAATAAGTCCCTGTCTATCCAAGTATTTGTAGATCCTATCTCTTAGTACTCCTTCCAATAATTTACCTACTACTGATGTCAAGCTTACTGACCTATAATTTCCCGGATTACTTTTTGAACCTTTTTTAAAAACAGAACAACATGAGCTATCCTCCAATCATTTGGCACCTCACCCGTGGATACCGACATTTTAAATATATCCGCCAGGGCCCCTGCAATTTCAACACTAATCTCCTTCAAGGTCCGAGGGAATACCCTGTCCGGTCCTGGGGATTTATCTATTCTGAGTTGCCTCAAGACAACAAGCACCTCCTCCCCTTTAATCTGTAAAGGTTCCACAATCTCCTTACTTGTTTGCCTTATTTCCATAGACTCCATGACAGTTTCCTTAGTAAATACGATGCAAAAAACCCATTTAATATCTCCCCCATTTCTTTTGGTTCCATACAAAGCCGACCACTCTGATCTTCAAGAGGACCAATTTTATCCCTTACTATCCTTTTGCTCTTAATATACCTGTAGAAGCTCTTAGGATTATCCTTCACCTTGACTGTCAAAGCAACTTCTCTCACCTCATTAATCTGTTTAATTTCATCCTCCTGCTCTAGGCGTAAGGCATTTGCTTTTTCCAGCAGATACAATGCCCTGTCCCGTGCTGCCTCTTCCACCTCATTAAGCTTTTCATTCTTGCGTCTCTGCAGCTCTTTTGTTCTTATGAAGCTTTTCCGTTCACTGGCCATTTCCTGAAATGAGAATGTGTTGATATATGAGATAGATAGATACAAAATCAGACAGGAAGAGACTGGGAGAGAGGGGTACAGAAAGAGAGAGAACAGGGAGTGAGGGAGGCAGAAAGAGTTGGAGAGACAGAGTCCAAGAGAGAGTCTGAGAGAGGGAAAGACAAAGACTGAGAGAGATGGAAGGACAGAAAAACAGACAGAGGGATGGAGAGCAAGAGATACAAGGGAGTTAAGGGTTATGGATGCAGGAAAGTGAAATTAACACCATAATCAGATCTTATTGGATGGTGTCGCAGGTTGAAGGGGCCGAATGGCTTATTCCTGCTCTGACTTCATATGAGTCAATAAACTTCCAAAGATACAGAGAGATAGAGTTAGGAGAGAGAAAGAGCACAGGTTGGAGAGGAAGAGATAGAGAATGAGAAAGGTTAAGAGGGCAGCATTTTCTTTCCATCCCATGACATTATGCGGCAGCAGAGGCAGCTCACCATTAGCCAGTGACAGGACCTTCAGGTCCCACCAATGTCAATGTACTTTTCCATGGCTTGAACCATACACCATCAATGTGACCAGAAGGCCCCGTCATCATGGGATGGCTGGTCCACACTGAATTGGAAAGATACTAAGAATCAAATTGTCGTACAAAATAACCCAAAGTATACTGATAACACTGATTAAGAGGAAGAGAGAGTTGTATGAAATGTACAGGCAGCAACGAACACATCAGATCTCGAGGAGTATAAAAAATGCAAGAAGCTACTTAAGAGGGAAATTAGGAGGGCTAAAAGAAGACATGAGATTGCTTTGGCAGACAGAGTGAAGGAAAATCCAAAAACTTCTATAGGTATGTTAAGAGCAAAAGGATAGTGAGGGATAAAATTGGTCCTCTTGAAGACCAGAGTGGTAGACTGTGTATAGAACCAAAAGAACAAAGAACAAAGAACAACCTGATATGGGAAACAGGCCCTTCGGCCCAACGAGCCCGCGCCACCATTTTAAAGCATTTTCCTACATCTACCCTGCCCCGTGTGTATGTGAATGGTACCCCTACTGTAGCTAGATTCAGGGCAGAATAGTGTAGGGTCAATTTGGTACACCAATTAGCCGAAGAGTACATCTTTGGGGTGTGGGAGGAAACCGGAGCGCCGGGAGGAAACCCACGCATCCACAGAGAGAATGGGCAAACTCCCACAGACACAGGCCCAAATCCATGTGTCTGCACAGCAGCAGTGATAGTCACTGAGCTGTTGTGGTGCCTGTCTGCTAGTCCAGGATTAAGCACACACAGTGACATGAAGTACTAGGCCACTCTCGAAACCTCCAAGAGCAGCCCACGCACGACCCACCGTGTGCATGCCCCTTGTTTAACAACAAGGTGGACTGACACCTGTGGATTAAAGAGACAAAAACATTAACATGTAATACTACATTTCCAGTGTCATCCCGAGGATTTGACCCTTTTTAATACTGTCTACTATAACCCTCCATCCCTGTTTTGCTCATGTGTCAATCCAAGTAAACCTTAAACAAGTCCAGCGTGCCTGCCTCCACTACCTTACTTGGTAGCATGTTCCATACCCCCACGACCCTCTGCGTGAAAAACCTTCCTCTAGTATCCAAATTATACTTCTCCCCCCTCACTCTTAGATCGTGACCTCTCCTAATAGTTGTCCCCAATCTAGGGAAAAGCCTACCACTGTTGACTCTATCTATTCCCTTCATTATTTTATACACCTCTATCAGATCCCCCCTTAATCTCTGTCTTTCTAAGGAGAGCCCCAGTTTCTCCAACCTTTCCTCATAACCCATAAGAGATGGGGGAGATACTAAATAGGTTTTTTGCATCCGTATTTGCTGAGGAAACGGGCATGGAGTCTTCAGAAATAGGGCAAACAGGTAGGGAGGCCATGGAACCTTTACAGATTAAAGAGGAGGAGCTGGCTGTCTTGAGGCAAATCAGAGTGGATAAATCCCCAGGACGAGAAAGGGTATTCTCACGGACTTGAGGGAGGCTCGTGTTGAACTTGCAGGGGCCCTGGCAGACATATTTAAAATGTCAGTATTCAGGGGGGAGGTGCCGGATGATTGGAGGGTGGCTCATGTTGTTCTATTGTTTAAAAAAGGATCCAAAAGGAATCCAGGAAATTATAGACCAGTAAGTTTGACGTCGGTGGTGGGAAAGTTATTGGAAGGTGTGATAAGGGATAAGGTCTACAAATATTTGGATAGACAGGGACTTATTGGGAAGAGTCAACATGGCTTTGTGTGTGGTAGGTCATGTTTAATCAATCCATTAGAGTTTTTCGAGGGGGTTACCAGGAAAGTGGATGAAGGGAAGGAAGTGGATGTTGTCTACCTGGATTTCAGTAAGGCCTTTGATAAGGTCCCTCATGGGAGGTTAGTTAGGAAGGTTCAGTCACTAGGTATACATGGGGAGGTAGTAAACTGGATTAGACACTGGTTCAATGGAAGAAACACAGTAAAAAGTCTGACAACACCAGGTTTTAGTCCAACCGATTTATTTGATAATATTCTCACAAGCTTTCGAGGGGGCTGCCTCTTTGTCAAGTGAATGGAGAGTTCTGGCCTCAGACAGTCACTCTCCATTCACTTGACAAAGAGGCAGCCCCCTCGAAAGCTTGTGAGAATATTATCAAATAAATCGGTTGGACTAAAACCTGGTGTTGTCAGACTTTTTACTGTGTTTACGCCAGTCCAACGCCGGCATACCCACATCATCAATGGAAGAAGCCAGAGAGTGGTTGTGGAGGATTGCTTCTCTGAGTGGAGGCCTGTGACGAGCGGTGTGTCACAGGGATCGGTGTTGGGTCCATTGTTGTTTGTCATCTCTATGAATGATCTGGATGATAATGTGGTAAATTGGATCAGCAAATTTGCTGATGATACAAAGATTGGAGGTGTAGTGGACAGTGAGGAAGGTTTTCAAAGCTTGCAGAGGGATTTGGACCAACTAGAAAAATGGGCTGGAAAATGGCAAATGGAATTTAACGCAGACAAGTGTGAGGTATTGCACTTTGGAAGGACAAACCAAAGTAGAACGTACAGGGTCTGAAGAGTGCAGTTGAACAGAGAGATCTGGAAATACACGTACAGAATTCCCTAAAAGTGGCGTCACAGGTGAACATAAGAACATAAGAACAGAAGAAATAGGAGCAGGAGTAGGCCATCTAGCCCTTTGAGCCTGCCCTGCCATTCAATAAGATCATGGCTGATCTGTTGTGGCTCAGTTCCACATTCCCGCCCTCTCCCCATAACCCTTAATCCCTTCTCTTATCAAAAACCCATCAACCCGCGTCTTAAAAATATTTAGCGAGGCAGCCTCCACCACTTCAACGGGCAGAGAATTCCAGAGATTCACCACCCTTTGAGTGAAGAAGTTGCTCCTCAACTCTGTTCTAAACTGCCCCCCCTTTATCTTGAGGCTATGCCCCCTAGTCTTACTATCCATTCTGAGCGGGAAGAGTCTCTCCACCTCTATCCTATCCATCCCATTCATCATCTTATACGTCTCAATGAGATCTCCCCTCATTCTTCTAAATTCTACCGAGTACAAGCCTAATCTATTCAGCCTCTCCTCATAGCTCAACCCCCTCAACTCCGGCATCAGCCTAGTAAACCTCCTCTGCACTCCCTCCAAGGCCAAAATATCCTTGCGTAAGTACGGCGCCCAAAACTGCACACAGTACTCCAGCTGCGGCCTCACCAATGCCCTATACAGCCGCAGCAAGACCTCCCTACTTTTATATTCAATCCCCCTCGCGATGAAGGCCAGCATCCCATTCGCCTTCCTGACCACCTGCTGCACCTGCAAGCTGGGTTTTTGCGACTCATGCACAAGGACCCCGAGGTCCCTCTGCACCGTCGCCTGCTGCAGTTTTTCTCCACGTAAGTAATAGTCCTTCCTACCATTCCTCCTACCAAAGTGGACCACCTCGCACTTGCCAACATTAAATTCCATTTGCCATTTCCTGGCCCATTTGCCCAGCCTATCTAGATCCTTCTGTAGACTCTCCACACCCTCCGCACAGTTTGCCTTTCCACCAATTTTGGTGTCATCAGCAAATTTCGACACCCTACACTCGGTTCCCTCCTCCAGATCATCTATATAAATGGTAAATAGCTGAGGCCCCAATACCTACCCCTGGGGCACCCCACTAGTCACCATCCGCCAATCTGAATAGCACCCATTGACCCCCACTCTCTGCCTCCTATTTGACAACCAGTCCTCTATCCACGCTAACACGCTACCCCCAACTCCATGTCCCCTGACCTTCTGCAATAACCTCTTGTGAGGTACTTTGTCAAATGCCTTCTGAAAATCCAGAAAGACCACATCCACCGGCTCTCCTCCATCCACTGCCCTAGACACATCCTCATAGAACTCCAGTAAATTTGTCAGACACGACTTCCCTTTAACGAAACCATGCTGCGTCTGCTTTTTCAAGCAGTTCCCCTCAAGATGCCTCGCTATTTCCTCCTTAATGACGGATTCTAACATTTTACCTACAACAGATGTTAAACTAACAGGCCTATAATTCCTTGCTTTTTGCCTGGCATCCTTCTTAAACAACAGCGTAACATTAGGTGAATAGGGTCGTAAAGAGTGCTTTTGGAACATTGGCCTTTATAAATCAAAGTATTGAGTATAAGAGTTGGAGTGTTATGGTGAGGTTGTATAAGGCATTGGTGAGGCTGAATTTAGAGTATTGTGTACAGTTTTGATCACCTAGTTACAGGGAGGATGTAAATAAGGTTGAAAGAGTGCAGAGAAGGTTCACAAGGATGTTGCTGGGATTTGAGAAGCTGAGTTACAGAGAGATTGAATAGATTAGGACTTTATTCCCTGGAGCGTAGAAGAATGAGGGGAGATTTGATAGAGGTGTACAAGATTTTGATGGGTATCGATAGAGTGAATGCAAGCAGGCTTTTTCCACTGAGGCTAGGGGAGAAAAAAACCAGAGGGCATGGGTTAAGGGTGAAAGGGGAAAAGTTTAAAGGGAATATTAGGGGGGATTCTTCACACAGAGAGTGATGGGAGTGTGGAATGAGCTGTCGGATAAAGTGGTAAATGCGGGGTCACTTCTAATGTTTAAGAAAATCTTGGACAGGTTCATGGATGAGAGGGGTGTGGAGGGATATGGTCCTGGTGCAGGTCAGTGGAACTAGGGAAAAAATGGTTTGGCACAGACAAGAAGGGCCAAAAGGCCTGTTTCTGAGCTGTAATTTTCTATGGTTCTATCGTTCTATAAAGGCAAGTAAAAAAAGAGAAGGAAACCTGGGAGCTTATTAAAGAATGAAGCAGTGTATAATAGGAGATATCTTGTGCCCTGAAAGGAGTGAAATAACTCCATGGAGGTGAAGGTCCCATCACCCAGTGCTTCTTTATTTATAACAATATTACATAACAGAGCTCTCTCTCCTTATTGCTTCCTGCTACAGCAGGCAGAGAGAGTTGGAAGATCCTGAGCCGGCACTCAAGCAGAGGAAAAAACCCCTTAGGAAAGTAAACCAAGAGGATTCCTCAGATTTTGGGGGAGGAGAGTTGCTGTTTAATTTCCTCGAAGGTCCCGTCTTGGTGCGCTAACCATTCCCAGACTTATCTCTTTTTTAGCAACTGGTGGAGAGGATCCAGAATGGGACCATGTTCTGTATGAATCTGACAACACCAGGTTTAAGTCCAACCGATTTATTTGATAGTAAACTCACAAGCTTTCGAGGTTTGCCTTTTCGTCAGGAACTTTCCATTCACCTGACGAAGGGGGGAACCTCGAAAGCTTGTGAGTTTATTATCAAATAAATCGGTTGGACTTAAACCCGGTGTTGTCAGACTTTTTACTGTGTTTACCCCAGTCCAACACCGGCATCTCCACATCACTGTATGAATTTTCCATAGCATGTCACCAATCCTAAATATGACCGTAACTCCTGGATGGTGGTGGGGGCCAGCGCATCTTTTATTGTTGACACCCGATCCTCCAGAGGATGTAGGCCTGACTTATCTACTTTGTACCCAAGATAGGTTACTTGCGGTGCTAAAAATTTTCTCTCTTTTCAAATGCACTCCCACTGCTGCGAATCTCTTGACAACTTCCTACAGGTTCTGTAGATGTTCTGCTTTTTATTTTCCGGAATGAGGACATTGTCTAGGTAAATGGCAACCTCAATCAACCCCTGCAGGATGCTCTCCATGGTCCTCTGAAACATTGCACAAACTGATGGAACCCCAAAAGATAATCTTTTATACTGGAAGAGGCCTTTCAGAGTATTTATCGTGGCAAGTTTTTGCGAATCCTCGTTCAGCCATAGTTGCAGGTATGCATAGTTCATGTCCAGTTTTGTGAATAAGAGTCCTCCCACCAGCTTTGCGTACAGGTCCTCAATCCTGGGGATTGGGTATTTGTCTAGCTGACAGTAATGATTTATCGTCATTGGTGAGGCCGCAGCTGGAGTACTGTGTGCAGTTTTGGGCGCCGCACCTGCGCAAGGATGTTTTGGCCCTGGAGGGAGTGCAGAGGAGGTTTACTCGGCTGATACCGGAGTTGAGGGGATTGAGCTATGAGGAGAGGCTGAATAAACTAGGCTTGTACTCGTTAGAGTTTAGAAGAATGAGGGGAGATCTCATTGAGACGTATAAGATGATGAATGGGATGGATAGGATAGAGGTGGAGAGACTGTTCCCGCTCAAAAAAGACAGTAGGACTAGGGGGCACAGCCTCAAGATAAAGGGGGGGGCGGTTTAGAACAGAGTTGAGGAGGAACTTCTTCACTCAAAGGGTGGTGAATCTCTGGAATTCTCTGCCCGTTGAAGTGGTGGAGGCTGCCTCGCTAAATATTTTTAAGAAACGGGTTGATGGGTTTTTGATAAGAGAAGGGATTAAGGGTTATGGGGAGAGGGCGGGAAGGTGGAGCTGAGTCACGACAGATCAGCCATGATCTTATTGAATGGCGGGGCAGGCTCGAAGGGCCAGATGGCCTACTCCTGCTCCTATTTCTTATGTTCTTATGTTCTTATGTCTGTTTGAAATCACCACCAAGACACAGCGAGCCATCCGGCTTTAAGATGGGCACCATGGGTGCTGCCCATTCTATGAACTGGACCATTTTTATTATTCTTTCATGCTGTGATCTTTTAATTTCTGTGTCAATCTTTCCCTTAAAGCAGGTGGTACGGACCAGGCTTAGCAAAACTTTGGAACTGCCTCTGAGTCAACATGCAATTTCGCTTTAACTCCTTTGTTCTCAAGCCTTCCCAAAAAAAACCTCCGGAGATTTGCTCAGGGCTTCACCCAGGTGACCATTTCCCAGATGAAAATCGCAACTAACCTATCTCGGGTACAAAGTAGATAAGTCAGGCTTACATCCTCTGGTTGTAGGTAAAATGTTAGAATCCGTGATCAAGGAGAAAATAGCGAGGCATCTTGAGGAGAATTGTTTGATAGAGCAGACGCAGCACGGTTTCGTTAAGGGGAAGTCGTGTCTGACAAATTTATTGGAGTTCTATGAGGATGTGTCTAGGGCAGTGGATAGAGGAGAGCCGGTGGATGTGGTCTTTCTGGATTTTCAGAAGGCATTTGACAAGGTACCTCACAAGAGGTTATTGCAGAAGGTCAGGGGGCATGGAGTTGGGGGTAGGGTGTTAGCGTGGATAGGGGATTGGCTGTCAAATAGGAGGCAGAGAGTGGGAGTCAATGGGTGCTATTCGGATTGGTGGTTGGTGACTAATGGAGTGCCCCAGGGGTCGGTGCTGGGGCCTCAGCTATTTACCATTTACATAGATGATCTGGAGGAGGGAACCGAGTGCAGGGTGTCGAAATTTGCTGATGACACCAAGATTGGTGGAACGGCAAATTGTGCGAAGGTGTGGAGAGTCTGCAGAAGGATCTAGATAGGCTGGGCGAATGGGCCAGGAACTGGCAAATGGAATTTAATGTTGGCAAATATGAAGTTGTCCACTTTGGTAGGAATAATGGGAGGAAGGACTATTACTTACATGGCGAAAAACTGCAGCATACAACGGTGCAGAGGGACCTCGGGGTCCTTGTGCACGAGTCGCAAAAACCCAGCTTGCAGGTGCAGCAGGTGGTCAGGAAGGCAAATGGGATGCTGGCCTTCATAGCGAGGGGGATTGAATATAGAACATAGAACATTACAGCACAAACAGGCTCTTCGGCCCTCGAGTTGCGCCGATCACATCAACACCACCAATCTATAGACCTATCTATAACCCCCAATACCATAAAACCCCATTTACTCATCCAGAAGTCTTTTAAAAGACCCCAGCGAGTTCGCCTCCACCACCACTGACGGCAGCCAATTCCACTCACTCAGCACTCTCTGAGTGAAAAACTTACCCCTAACATTACTTCTGTACTTTCCTCCCCGCACCTTAAATCTGTGTCCTCTCGTAGCGACCATTTCAACCCGGGAAAATAGCCTCTGAGAGTCCACCCTATCTATTCCTCTCAACATTTTATAAACCTCTATCAGGTCACCTCTCAACCTTCGTCTCTCCAGGTAAAAGAGACCCAGCTCCCTCAACATAACTTCATAAGGCATGCCTCCCAGTCCAGGCAACATCCTGGTAAATCTCCTCTGCACCCTTTCAATAGCTTCTACGTCTTTCCTATAGTGAGGCGACCAGAACTGTGCACAGTACTCCAAATGAGGCCTGACAAGGGTCTTATAAAGTTGCAGCATTACCTCCTGACTCCTAAACTCAATCCCTCGATTAATGAAGGCCAGTACACTATACGCCTTCTTGACCACATCTTCCACCTGAGAGGCCGATTTAAGAGTCCTGTGGACCCGGAACCAAGATCCTTCTGCTCTTCAACATTACTAAGACTCCTGCCCTTGATAGTGTACTCGTTCATCCCATTGGTTCTGCCAAAATGGATGACTACGCATTTATCCGCGTTGAAGTCCATCTGCCACTTCTCCGCCCAGTCCTGCATCCTATTTATGTCCTGCTGCAACTTTTGACATCCTTCCAAACCATCCACAACACCACCGACCTTCGTGTCATCAGCGAACTTACTTACCCATCCCTCCACTTCCTCATCCAGGTCATTTATGAAAATGACAAACAGCAAGGGTCCTAGAACAGATCCCTGGGGCACCCCACTGGCGACTGACGTCCATTCAGAAAAAGACCCATCCACAACACTCTCTGCCTTCTGCAGGCAAGCCAGTTCTGGATCCACAAGGCCAAAGGCCCTTGGATCCCATGCCCTCTCACCTTCTCAAGAAGTCTTGCATGGGGGACCTTATCAAACGCCTTGCTGAAGTCCATGTACACCACGTCCACGGCACTTACTTCGTCAATGTGTTCAGTCACATTATCGAAGAACTCAACTAGGCTTGTAAGGCACGACCTGCCCTTGACAAATCCATGCTGACTATTTCTGATCATGTCAAACCTCTCCAAATGCTCGTAAATCTTGTCCCTCAGAAGCCTCTCCATCAGCTTACCAACCACTGAGGTCAGACTCACCAGTTGGTAACTTCCCGGGCTATCTCTGTTCCCTTTCTTGAAAATAGGGACTACATCCGCAATCCTCCAATCTTCCGGAACCTCTCCCGTCTCCATTGACGACGCAAAGATCATCGCCAGGGGCTCTGCAATCACTTCCCTCGCCTCCCACAGTATCCTGGGGTATATCCCATCTGGTCCCGGCGACTTATCTATCTTGATAGAATTCAAAAGTTCTAACACATCCTCCACCTTAATATCCACAAACTCAATCTTTTCCATCTGTAGCATTACGGATCCGTAGCAAAATCTCCCAGATCAGTTTCCACTGTGAATACTGAGGCAAATTACTCATTGAGCACCTCTGCCATTTCTTCTGGTTCCACACAGACCTTTCCCCCTTCACCTTTTATAGGTCCTATCCCTTCCCTTCTCATCCTTTTACCTTTCACATATTTATAGAAGGCCTTGGGATTCTCCTTAATCTTACCCGCCAAGGTCTTCTCATGACCCCTTCTGGCTCTCCTAATTTCCCTTTTAAGCTCCTTTCTACAGTCCTTATACTCCTCAAGATCCTTAACGTCTCCTAGTTCCATGAACCTTTTGTATACCTTCCTTTTCCTCCTGACTAGGTTCAACACAGTCTTCGTGCACCACGGTTCCCGCGACCTACCAAAACCCCCTTGTCTCATCGGAATGTTGTCATGCATAGCTCCAGACAAACATTCCTTGAATATCCACCACGTTCCTTCGGTACTTTTCCCTAAGAACGCCTCCTTCCAGTTTATTTGTCCAAGTAACTTCCTGACTACTTCGTATCTTCCCTTACTCCAGACAAACACCTTCCTAGCCTGCCTGATCCTATCTCATTCCAATGCAATTATGAAGGAGATAGAATTATGGTCACCATTCCCAAGATGCTCTCGTACCGAGAGATCCATCACCTGCCCTGGTTCATTCGCCAGTACCAGGTCACATACAGCCTCTCCCCTCGTAGGCTTGTCCACATACTGTGTCAGGAAACCTTCCTGAACACTCATAACAAACTCCTCCCCATCCAAACCCCTTACCCTAGGGATATTCCAGTCGATGTTTGGGAAATTGAAGTCTCCCATCACGACAACTCTGTTATTAAAACATCTCTCCAGAACCTGTTTCCCTATCTACACTTCAACTTCCCTGTCACTATTGGGCGGCCTATAGAATACACCCAGCAAAGTTTTCGACCCTTTGCTGTTTGTAACTTCCACCCACAGAGACTCTGTAGAAAGTCCCTCCACGGCATCCTCTTTCTCTGCAGCCATGACACTGTCCCTGATTAACAGTGCCACTCCACCACCTCTTCTGCCATCCTCCCTGTCCTTCCTGAAACATCTGAAACCTGGCACCTGAAGTACCCAGTCCTGTCCCTGAGACATCCAAGTCTCCGTAATGGCCACCACATCACATTCCCAAGCAGCTATCCACGCCCTAAGCTCATCTACCTTATTCACTACACTCCTTGCATTAAAATAGATACACTTCAGCCCCTCAGTCTGGGCATTTCCCTTCTCCACCCCCTGTCTAACCTCCCTTCCATACTGCCTGCGGTCCTCCCCTACCTGGGAGCTAACCTCCTCCGTCCCAGTTTCCCCATCGCAATTCCCTCCCCCATCCTTTCTAATATAAAAGTAGGGAGGTCTTGCTGCAGCTGTACAGGGCACTGGTGGGGCTGCAGCTGGAGTACTGTGTGCAGTTTTGGGCGCCGCACTTACGCAAGGATATTTTGGCCTTGGAGGGAGTGCAGAGGAGGTTTACTAGGCTGATACCGGAGTTGAGGGGATTGAGCTATGAGGAGAGGCTGAATAAACTAGGCTTGTACTCGTTAGAGTTTAGAAGAATGAGGGGAGATCTCATTGAGACGTATAAGATGATGAATGGGATGAATAGGATAGAGGTGGAGAGGCCCTTCCCACTCAGAAAAGACAGTAGGACTAGGGGGCACAGCCTCAAGATAAAGGGGGGGGCGGTTTAGAACGGAGTTGAGGAGGAACTTCTTCACTCAAAGGGTGGTGAATCTCTGGAATTCTCTGCCCGTTGAAGTGGTGGAGGCTGCCTCGCTAAATATTTTTAAGACGCGGGTTGATAGGTTTTTAATAGGCAAAGGGATTAAGAACATAAGAAATAGGAGCAAGAGTAGGCCATCTGACCCTTCGAGCCTGCCCCGCCATTCAATAAGATCATGGCTGATCTGTCGTGGCTCAGTTCCACATTCCCACCCTCTCCCCATAACCCTTAATCCCCTCTCTTATCAAAAACCCATCAACCCTCGTCTTAAAAATATTTAGCGAGGCAGCCTCCACCACTTCAACGGGCAGAGAATTCCAGAGATTCACCACCCTTTGAGTGAAGAAGTTCTTCCTCAACTCCGTTCTAAACCGCCCCCCCTTTATCTTGAGGCTGTGCCCCCTAGTCCTACTGTCCTAAGGGTTATGGGGAGAGGGCGGGAATGTGGAACTGAGACACGACAGATCAGCCATGATCTTATTGAATGGCGGGGCAGGCTCGAGAAGCTAGATGGCCTACTCCTGCTCCTATTTCTTGTGTTCTTATGAAAAATATTTGTCCAATCTAGTTGGATCTCTAATAGGCTCGGTCCTGAACCTTCCACTACCATCAATGGGAGCCTAACCAGTTGTTTCCTAAAAGCAACTGGCACATGTGTTGTACCCATCACTTTCAGTAGTTTCCACTGTATAGCTCTTCAGCCTTGCTGAAGTCTTCATCAGGGCTAAGGGTTGGAGTCCAGTGCGTATCTTATTAAACACTGTTTCCCCGTGACTGACATGGCTGTACCTCTGTCGACCTCACTGACAATTTGATGGGTTCTGATTTTGTCATTACTACGCACAGTAGCAGTTCCTCTTTGGAGGTAGGGGGATCTTTCAGGTTGTGCATTCTCTTGTCTCTCGGACAGGAGAAATGTTAGAACATAGAACATAGATCATAGAACATTACAGCGCAGAACAGGCCCTTCGGCCCACGATGTTGCGCCGACCAGTTACAAAACAATGACCCACTAGCCTAAACCAATCCCTTTTCATCCATAAACCTATCCACAGATCTCTTAAACGCCCCCAAACTAGGTGCATTTACAACTGCAGCTGGCAGGGCATTCCAGTCCCTCACCACCCTCTGGGTAAAGAACCTACCCCTGACATCTGTCCTATAACTACCCCCCCTTAATTTAAAATCGTGCCCCCTCGTGTTAGCTTTCTCCATCCTAGGAAAAAGGCTATCACTATCTACCCTGTCTAAACCTCTAATCATCTTATATGTCTCAATGAGATCCCCTCTTAGCCGCCTTCTTTCCAGCGAAAACAACCCCAAATCTCTCAATCTCTCCTCATAGGATCTCCCCTCCATACCAGGCAACATCCTGGTAAACCTCCTCTGCACCCTCTCCAAAGCCTCTACATCCTTCCTGTAATGTGGGGACCAGAACTGCACACAAAACTCCAAGTGCGGCCGCACCGGAGATGTGTACAGTTGCATCATGACGCTGCGACTCCTGAATTCAATCCCCCTACCAATAAACGCCAAAACTCCGTATGCCTTCTTAACAACTTTATCTACTTGATTCCCAACTTTCAGGGATCTATGTACACATACACCTAGATCCCTCTGCTCCTCCACACTATTCAAAGTCCTCCCGTTAGCCCTATACTCAACACATCTGTTATTCCTACCGAAATGAATTACCTCACACTTCTCCACATTAAACTCCATTCGCCACCTCTCAGCCCAGCTCTGCAACCTTTCTAAGTCATCCTGCAAACTATGACACCCTTCCTCACAATCAACCACACCTCCGACTTTGGTGTCATCAGCAAACTTACTAATCCACCCAACTATACCCTCATCCAGATCATTAATAAAAATTACAAACAGCAGTGGCCCCAAAACAGATCCCTGAGGCACACCACTTGTAACCGAACTCCATGACGAATATTTCCCATCAACCACCACTCTCTGTCTCCTATCTGCTAGCCAATTCCTGATCCAATTACCTAGATCACCCCCAATCCCATACATCTGCATTTTCTGCAGAAGCCTACCATGGTGAACCTTATCAAACGCCTTGCTAAAATCCATATACACCACATCAACAGCCTTACCCCTATCCACCTCTTTGGTCACTTTCTCAAATAACTCGATAAGGTTAGTAAGGCACGACCTACCCGCTACAAAACCATGCTGACTGTCTCTAATCAACTCATTACTTTCCAAATAACTATAAATCCTGTCTCTAATAATCCTTTCCAAAACCTTACCCACCACAGAAGTAAGACTCACCGGTCTATAATTCCCAGGGAAGTCCCTTCTCCCCTTCTTAAACAATGGGACAACATTTGCTGTCCTCCAATCTTCTGGTACTATACCAGAGACTAACGACGACCTGAAGATCAGAGCCAGAGGCTCCGCAATCACCCCTCTTGCCTCCCAAAGAATCCTAGGGTAAATCCCATCTGGACCAGGGGACTTATCTATTTTCAATCCCTCTAAAATATCCAGCACATCCCCCGTATCAACTGCAATACTATCTATTTCACACCCCTGCACCCCAGTGTCCTCCTCAGCTACATTCCTGTCCCCTTGCGTGAACACCGAAGAGAAATATTGGTTCAACGCCTCTCCAATCTCCTCCGGTTCCACACACAACTTCCCTCTGCTGTCTGTAACTGGCCCTAATCTTGTCCTAACCAACCTTCTGTCCTTGACATACCTGTAAAACGCCTTAGGGTTCTCCTTAATCCTATCAGCCAAAATCATCTCATGCCCTCTTTTAGCCCTTCTTAACTCCCTCTTCAACTCCCTCCTAGCCAATCTAAAACTTTCTAATGCACTACCTGAGCCCTCAAGCCTCATCCGAACATAAGCCTCCTTTTTCTTCCTAACCAACGAATCAACTTTTTTGGTGCACCACGGTTCCCTGGGCCTACCAAATGGTTTGGAACCTTGCTTTTCCTCTGTGCCTCCTGACACTGGCAACCATCGCAATGTCATTTTGGGCGGGACACTACAGGAACTGTTGTCATTCTGGGCTTAACCTGACCTTGTCTCGGGGCGGTTCTATAATGGACCTCGGCTTCCTCATATCTGAATCCTTCCTGAGGGCCGCTATGTAGTGGCTTGCCCCGCATGACAGTCCCCGAACCCAGTCTCTCTGATGTTGGCCTCTACCTCCATCGGATACCTTCGAGCTCATAGAACATAGAACATAGAACATTACAGCACAAACAGGCCCTTCGGCCCTCGAGTTGCGCCAATCGCATCAACCCCACCAATCTATAGACCTATCTATAACCCCCAAACCCATTAAACCCCATATACTCATCCAGAAGTCTTTTAAAAGACCCCAGCGAGTTCGCCTCCACCACCGACGACGGCAGCCGATTCCAATCACTCACTACCCTCTGAGTGAAAAACTTACCCCTAACATCACCTCTGTACTTCCCTCCCCGCACCTTAAATCTGTGTCCTCTCGTAGCGACCATTTCAACCCGGGGAAATAGCCTCTGAGAGTCCACCCTATCTATTCCTCTCAACATTTTATAAACTTCTATCAGGTCGCCTCTCAACCTTCGCCTCTCCAGGGAAAAGAGTCCCAGCTCCCTCAACCTATCTTCATAAGGCATGCCTCCCAGTCCAGGCAACATCCTTGTAAATCTCCTCTGCACCCTTTCAATAGCTTCTACGTCTTTCCTATAGTGAGGCGACCAGAACTGCGCACAGTACTCCAAATGAGGCCTGACGAGGGTCCTGTAAAGTTGCAGCATTACCTCCCGACTCCTAAACTCAATCCCTCGATTAATGAAGGCCAGTACACCATACGCCTTCTTGACCACCTCCTCCACCTGCGAGGCCGATTTAAGAGTCCTGTGAACCCGGACCCCGAGATCCTTCTGCTCTTCAACGCTACTAAGACCCCTGCCCTTAATAGTGTACTCGTTCATCCCGTTGGTTCTGCCGAAATGGACTACTACACATTTATCCGCGTTGAAGTCCATCTGCCACTTCTCCGCCCATTCCTGCATCCTATCTATGTCCTGCTGCAACTTTTGACATCCTTCCAGACCATCCACAACACCGCCGACCTTCGTGTCATCAGCGAACTTGCTAACCCATCCCTCCACTTCCTCATCCAGGTCATTTATGAAAATGACAAACAACAAGGGTCCCAGAACAGATCCCTGGGGCACCCCACTGGTGACTGACCTCCATTCTGAAAAAGACCCATCCACAACCACTCTCTGCCTTCTGCAGGCAAGCCAGTTCTGGATCCACAAGGCCAAAGGCCCTTGGATCCCATGCCCTCTCATGCCTCTGCTTGCTGCCTTTTCTAATGACAAGGCCAGCTGTAATGTCTATTTACACTCCAGCTGGGCCGCTACCAGCAGGCCTTTCTGTAAAGTTATATCATTAATCTGCATATCAATCTGTCTCAGAGCATCTCATTTAATGTCTCCCCAAGTTCGCAAGTCTCTGCCAAACGTCTTAGCCTTTCAGGAAACTGTGAATGGCACCTCCATCTCTCGGAATGTGGAGTAAAACTGCTACCTTCACAGGATCAGAGATGGAGGGTCATAATATTCTTGTATTAAGTCTGACAACTCTTGGAAGGACTTTATGCCTGGTGCCCCTGGGAAAATTAAACTGCGCATAATAGCAAAAGCTGCTGGTCCACACACAATCAGCAGGATAATCCTTTGCTTCTCATCTAAGGTTATGTCGTTTGCCCTGAAGAAATACTTCATTCTTTCCACATATTGGGCCCAGTCCTCCACTGCAAGGTCAAAAGAGTTCAACTTCCCGAACAGCGGCTTGTTTGTCCAACAATGGCTTACCATCAATATGTGCGGTAGTTAAGCAACTTCCTTTAGGTCACTCCTTTTACCTCGTCGCCACTGAAATAACTCACAGAGGCGAAGGTCCCATCACCCAGTGCTTCTTTATTTACAACAATATTACAGAGACTGATACACCTGCTTTAAATAGGGAGAATGAGGCTCCCTGATTGAATCATCAATTAGGACTCATCAGGGACATCTTTTGATGCCAACCAAATAAACAAAATCAAATTAGCTTCAGGACAATGCAAAAGGGGCAGCTCCCGAAAAGGAGGAGAACTGCCCAAAACAAAAGACATCTTGAGGGGAATTGCTTGATAGAGCAGACGTAGCACGGTTTCGTTAAGGGGAAGTCATGTCTGACAAATTTATTGGAGTTCTATGAGGATGTGTCTAGGGCAGTGGATGGAGGAGAGCCGGTGGATGTGGTCTTTCTGGATTTTCAGAAGGCGTTTGACAAGGTACCTCACAAGAGGTTATTGCAGAAGGTCAGGGGACATGGAGTTGGGGGTAGGGTGTTAGCGTGGATAGAGGACTGGTTGTCAAATAGGAGGCAGAGAGTGGGGGTCAACGGGTGCTATTCGGATTGGCGGTTGGTGACTAGTGCTCGGGGGTCGGTGCTGGGGCCTCAGCTATTTACCATTTATATAGATGATCTGGAGGAGGGAACCGAGTGTATGGTGTCGAAATTTGCTGATGACACCAAGATTGGTGGAACGGCAAATTGCGCGGAGGGTGTGGAGAGTCTGCAGAAGGATCTAGATAGGCTGGGCGAATGGGCCAGGAACTGACAAATGGAATTTAATGTTGGTAGTCCACTTTGGTAGGAATAATGGCAGGAAGGACTATTACTTACGTGGAGAAAAACTGCAGCAGGCGACGGTGCAGAGGGACCTCGGGGTCCTTGTGCATGAGTCGCAAAAACCCAGCTTGCAGGTGCAGCAGGTGGTCAGGAAGGCGAATGGGATGCTGGCCTTCATAGCGAGGGGGATTGAATATAAAAGTAGGGAGGTCTTGCTGCAGCTGTATAGGGCATTGGTGAGTCCGCAACTGGAGTACTGTGTGCAGTTTTGGGCGTCGTACTTACGCAAGGATATTTTGGCCTTGGAGGGAGCGCAGAGGAGGTTTACTAGGCTGATGCCGGAGTTGAGGGGGTTGAGCTATGAGGAGAGGCTGGATAGACTAGGCTTGTACTCGTTAGAGTTTAGAAGAATGAGGGGAGATCTCATTGAGACATATAAGATGATGAATGGGATGGATAGGATAGAGGTGGAGAGGCTCTTCCCGCTCAGAAAAGACAGTAGGACTAGGGGCACAGCCTCAAGATAAAGGGGGGGCAGTTTAGAATAGAGTTGAGGAGGAACTTCTTCACTCAAAGGGTGGTGAATCTCTGGAATTCTCTGCCCGTTGAGGTGGTGGAGGCTACCTCGCTAAATATTTTTAAGACGCAGGTTTTTGATGAGCGAGGGGATTAAGGGTTATGGGGAGAGGGCGGGAAAGTGGAACTGAGCCACGACAGATCAGCCATGATCTTATTGAATGGCGGGGCAGGCTCGAAGGGCCAGATGGCCTACTCCTGCTCCTATTTCTTATGTTCTTATGTTCTTAAAGCGGAAAAGAACTCTCAGGGAGTTCATACTCTAGCAGGCCAACCTCATTAGCCTGACTAAAGTCATCACAGGGAAGTAGAGAGAAAACAGGGAACTATAGATCAGGGAGCCTAAAGTCAGTACTGAAGAATTTGCTGGTATCTATTATCAAGGATTTCATAACTCGACCTTTGGAAGACAAAATCAGCATGGATTTATAAATATAAAATAATGCTTTGCAAATCTGTTGGAATCTTTGAGGATCTGCAGGTGGCACAGCGGTGCAGCTGTTAGCACTGCTGCCTCACGGATCCAGGGACCTGGGTTCAATTCCTGGCTTGGAGTTTGCACATTCTTCCCATATCTGCGTGTGTTTCCCCTGGGTGCTCCGGTTTCCTCCTACAGTCCAAAGATGAATGAGTTAGGTTGACTGGCCATTCTAAATTGTCCCATAGTGTCCCAGAATGCGTAGGTTAGAGTGATTAGTGGGGTAAATGTGTCAGGTTACAGGGATAGGGCCTGAGTGGAATTGTTGTCGGTGCAGAAGTGGTGGGCTGAATGGTCTCCTTTTGCACTGTAGGGTTTCTATGATTCTATGTAATTAGTAGAGTTGACTGAGGAGAACTAGTGGATGTGGTTTATTTAGACTTTCAGAAGGCTTTCGACAAGGTCTCACATAACAGACTACTGTGTAAAGTTAAAACACATGGGATTGCAGATAATGTCTTGAGATGGATAGAAAGCTGGTTAGCAGATATGAAGCAAAGTGTTGGCAAAAATGGGTCTTTTTCTGATTGATAGTCAGTGACTAGTGGAGTTCCACAGGGATCATTGTTAGGACCCCAACTGTTCAATTACATATTAATGATTTGGAAGAGGGAATTGAATCTATTAGCTCCAAATTTGCAGATGATACAAACTTGGGTGGAAGAGTGAGTTGTGAGGGAGATGCAGAGGTACTTCAGCTTGATTTGGACAGTTTGAGTCTGTGAGCACCTGCCTGGCAGATGAAGTATACTGTGGATAAATGTAAGGTTATCCACTTTGGTAGCAATGATAGGAAGACAGATTGTTACTTGAATTGATGTAAATTGAGAGAAATGAATACTCAGCAAGACCCTGGTGTCCTCGTGCATTAGTCACTGAAAGTAAGCGTGCAGGTACAGCAGGCAGTAAAGAAGGCAAATGGTATGTTGGCCTTCTATGCAAGAAGATATGAATATAGGAATAGGGATGTTTTATTCCAATTGGTGATGCCACACCTGGAGAATTGTGTGCAGTTGTGGCCTCCTTATCTGAGGAAGGGTGTCCTTACTATAGAGGAAGTACAGCGATGTTTACCAGGCTGATTCCTGGGATGGCAGGTCTGTCATATGAGGAGAGACTAATTCGGTTAGGATTATATCCATTGGACTTTAGAAGAGTGAGAGGGGATCACACAGAAACTTGTAAAATTCTAACAGGATTAGACAGGGAAGATTCAGAAAGAATGTCTCCAATGGTGGGGGAGTCCAGAACTAGAACATAGAACATAGAACATAGAACATTACAGCGCAGAACAGGCCCTTCGGCCCATGATGTTGCGCCGACCAGTTACAAAACAATGACCCACTAGCCTAAACCAATCCCTTTTCATCCATAAACCTATCCACAGATCTTTTAAACGCCCCCAAACTAGGTGCATTTACAACTGCAGCTGGCAGGGCATTCCAGTCCCTCACCACCCTCTGGGTAAAGAACCTACCCCTGACATCTGTCCTATAACTACCCCCCCTTAATTTAAAATCGTGCCCCCTCGTGTTAGCTTTCTCCATCCTAGGAAAAAGGCTATCACTATCTACCCTGTCTAAACCTCTAATCATCTTATATGTTTCAATGAGATCCCCTCTTAGCCGCCTTCTTTCCAGCGAAAACAACCCCAAATCACTCAATCTCTCCTCATAGGATCTCCCCTCCATACCAGGCAACATCCTGGTAAACCTCCTCTGCACCCTCTCCAAAGCCTCTACATCCTTCTTGTAATGTGGGGACCAGAACTGCACACAAAACTCCAAGTGCGGCCGCACCAGAGATGTGTACAGTTGCATCATGACGCTACGACTCCTAAATTCAATCCCCCTACCAATAAATGCCAAAACTCCGTATGCCTTCTTAACAACTTTATCTACTTGATTCCCAACTTTCAGGGATCTATGTACACATACACCTAGATCCCTCTGCTCCTCCACACTATTCAAAGTCCTCCCGTTAGCCCTATACTCAACACATCTGTTATTCCTACCGAAATGAATTACCTCACACTTCTCCACATTAAACTCCATTCGCCACCTCTCAGCCCAGCTCTGCAACCTTTCTAAGTCATCCTGCAAACTATGACACCCTTCCTCACAATCTACCACACCTCCGACTTTGGTGTCATCAGCAAACTTACTAATCCACCCAACTATACCCTCATCCAGATCATTAATAAAAATTACAAACAGCAGTGGCCCCAAAACAGATCCCTGAGGCACACCACTTGTAACCGAACTCCATGACGAATATTTCCCATCAACCACCACTCTCTGTCTCCTATCTGCTAGCCAATTCCTGATCCAATTACCTAGATCACCCCCAATCCCATACATCTGCATTTTCTGCAGAAGCCTACCATGGTGAACCTTATCAAACGCCTTGCTAAAATCCATATACACCACATCAACTGCCTTACCCCTATCCACCTCTTTGGTCACTTTCTCAAAGAACTCGATAAGGTTAGTAAGGCATGACCTACCCGCTACAAAACCGTGCTGACTATCTCTAATCAACTCATTACTTTCCAAATAACTATAAATCCTGTCTCTAATAATCCTTTCCAAAACCTTACCCACCACAGAAGTAAGACTCACCGGTCTATAATTCCCAGGGAAGTCCCTTCTCCCCTTCTTAAACAATGGGACAACATTTGCTGTCCTCCAATCTTCTGGTACTATACCAGAGACTAACGACGACCTGAAGATCAGAGCCAGAGGCTCCGCAATCACCCCTCTTGCCTCCCAAAGAATCCTAGGGTAAATCCCATCTGGACCAGGGGACTTATCTATTTTCAAACCCTCTAAAATATCCAGCACATCCCCCGTATCAACTGCAATACTATCTATTTCACACCCCTGCACCCCAGTGTCCTCCTGAGCTACATTCCTGTCCCCTTGCGTGAACACCGAAGAGAAATATTGGTTCAACACCTCTCCAATCTCCTCCGGTTCCACACACAACTTCCCTCTACTGTCTGTAACTGGCCCTAATCTTGTCCTAACCAACCTTCTGTTCTTGACATACCTGTAAAACGCCTTAGGGTTCTCCTTAATCCTATCAGCCAAAATCATCTCATGCCCTCTTTTGGCCCTTCTTAACTCCCTCTTCAACTCCCTCCTAGCCAATCTAAAACTTTCTAATGCACTACCTGAGCCCTCAAGCCTCATCCGAACATAAGCCTCCTTTTTCTTCCTAACCAACGAATCAACTTTTTTGGTGCACCACGGTTCCCTGGGCCTACCAAATCCTCCTTGCCTGACAGGGATATACTTATCACAGACCCGCAATAGCTGCTCCTTGAAAAATCTCCACATCTCGGATGTTCCCAGTCCCTGTAATCTCCCATTCCAACCAATGCTTCCTAATTCTCTCCTAATAGCCTCATAATTACCCTTCCCCCAGCTGAAACTACTGACCCGAGGTTCATGCCTATCCCTTTCCATCACTAAGGTGAACGTAATCGAATTGTGATCACTATCCCCAAACTGTACACCAACTTCCAAGTCTAGCACCTGGTCTGGCTCATTACCGAGCACCAAATCCAATATAGCCTCACCTCTCGTCGGCCTATCTACATACTGAGTCAAAAAACCTTCTTGCACACTTTGAACAAAAACTGACCCCTCTAACGAGCCAGAGCAGTAGCAATTCCAATCTACATGAGTAAAGTTAAAGTCCCCCATAACAATTACCCTATTACTTTCACTCCTAACAAGGATCGTCTCCGCAATCCTTTCCTCAACCTCTCTAGAACTTTTTGGAGGTCTATAAAAGACTCCCAACAGGGTGACCTCTCCTCTCCTATTTCTAATCTCCGCCCATATTACCTCAACAGACAAGTCCTCATCAAAGTTCCTCTCTGACACTGAGATACAGTCCTTGACCAATAATGCTACCCCACCCCCCCTTCTACCTCCTTGTCTACTCCGATTAAAGCATTTGTACCCCGGGACCTGCAACATCCATTCCTGACCCTGCTCTATCCAAGTCTCTGAAATGGCCACAACATCGAAGTCCCAGGTACTGGTCCACGCTGCAAGTTCATCCACCTTATTGCGAATACTCCTCGCATTAAAGTATACACATTTCAAACCACATTCCAAACCCTGTTCCGCCCCTCTCCCGCAATGCCGGGCATTGCAGTCCCCATCTACGCCCCCCTCACTTTCACCCCCTCTACTCAGGATCCCACCCCCCCTCTGAATCAGTTTAAACCACTCTGCATAACCTTAACAAATTTACCTCCCAGGATATTTGTTCCCCTTTGGTTCAGGTGAATCCCATCCCCCTGATAAAGGTCCCACCTTCCCCAGAACGAGCCCCAATTGTTCAAGTACTTAAACCCCTCCCTCCTGCACCATCCCCTCAGCCACGAGTTCAAGCTTTCCCTCCCTCTATTCCTCTCTAAACTATCCCGTGGCACAGGCAAGAGTCCAGAGATAACCACTCTGTCTGTCTTGGCCTTTAGCTTCCACCCCAACTCCATGAATCTCTGTTTAATGTCCCCTTCCCTTAGCCTTCCTATATCATGCGTCCCCACATGAATAATAACTTGGGGTTGATCCCCCTCTCCCCTGAGAGTCTTGAATATCCTCTCTGAGACATCCTGGACCCCAGCCCCTGGTAGGCAACACATCAGCCCTGAGTTCCTATCATTGTTACTGACTCTCCTATCCGTCCCTTTAACGGTGGAGTCCCCAATTACAAGACCTAATCTTTGGCTACCCCTAACCACCTGAGCTTTTACAGTAGGCTCATCCCCAGAGACCTGCTCCCTTTGGCTCTCCCCAGTTGATCCCTCCTCAACTGTAGCCTCCAGGACCGAAAACCTATTTTGGAGGGGAACAGCCCCAGGGGATTTTCCCCCCACTTGCTTCTTTCCCCTCCTCTTGGCAGTGACCCAAGACTGGTTTCTAGGAGTGACTAACTCCCTATAACTCCTATCAATGTCCACCTCTGCATCCCGAATTTTGCGGAGCTCCCCTACTTCCAACTCCAACTCCTTTACACGCTCCTCCAGAAGCTGCAATCTGATACACTTCCTACAAGTAAAATCCCCTGTAACACTACTGGAGTCCCTCACCACATACATCCCACAGGAGATGCAGCACACTGCCTGAACTGCCATCCCTGAAACTATTACCAGCAGAAGAAATAAAAATATTAAAAAGAAAAACTTACCCACACTTATAATTTAGGTCAGAGGAGGTGGGAGGGTGGGATTCTCTACCAGTGTAGAGAATCGGGTATCCTCTCTGTGCTAATTTATAGGGTTAGGGGCCCCGAAAAAAAAACTACAACTCCCGGCAAGCGTCTTAGTGACGACTTCCGGTTGTAACTAATTTAAAAAAAAACCGCCAAAAACTCGCAACTTTAAAATAACTAAAAATAAAAGTTAGCCAAAGAAACAGAAAAATGTACCCGTTGCTGCCTCCTCTGATGTCCAAAAATCGCTGCCTCTCGACTTTGCTCGCCAGAAACAATGAGGCCGATTCACGGAGGTAGGTGCTTATAAACCCCCGAAAAAAAAAACTACAACTCCCGGCAAGCGTCTTAGTGACGACTTCCGGTTGTAACTAATTTAAAAAAAAACCGCCAAAAACTCGCAACTTTAAAATAACTAAAAATAAAAGTTAGCCAAAGAAACAGAAAAATGTACCCGTTGCTGCCTCCTCTGATGTCCAAAAATCGCTGCCTCTCGACTTTGCTCGCCAGAAACAATGAGCTGCTCGCCAGAAACAATGAGGACCATAGTTTGAGGATAAATGGTAAACCTTTTAGAAGTGAGGTAAGGAAAAATTTCTTCACCCAGGGGGTGCTGAATGTGTAGAATTGGCTACCACAGTAAGTAGTCGAGGCCAAAACTTTCTGTGATTTCAAGAAGAAATTAGATATAGCTTTTGGGGCTAAAAGGATCAAGGTTCTGGGGGAAGCAGGGTCAGGATACTAAAGTTGACAATCAGCCTTGGTCAAAATGAATAGTGAGGCAGGTTCTAAGGGTTGAATGACCCACTCCTGCTCCTAGTTTCCTAGTAGTTGGACAGAATACATTGAATCTCTGGAATTCTCTGCCTGTTGAAGTGGTGGAGGCTGCCTCGCTAAATATTTTTAAGAAACGGGTTGATGGGTTTTTGATAAGAGAAGGGATTAAGGGTTATGGGGAGAGGGCGGGAATGTGGAACTGAGTCACGACAGATCAGCCATGATCTTATTGAATGGCGGGGCAGGCTCGAAGGGCCAGATGGCCTACTCCTGCTCCTATTTCTTATGTTCTTATGTTCTTATAATATTCCACTTATAAACTCTGATAAATTTAGAAAGATACAAACATAAATTGCTTTTTATACTGAATTCAAAGAATAAATTGACTTATTATTACCTGATTTCAGTTCTTCTCAAGTTAAAATACAGAATTTTGTATTTTAACAACACTCTATCAATCAGCAAGCACAAAGTAGGTAGGACCTGGGAGGGGTGAGGAAATTGGCAGCAGGGGTAGGGTTACTGGCGTGAAAAGAAGCTATTGGGATCATGGCAGAAGAGAGGTTCATGCATCAATCAGCAAACAATGAGTCACCAGGGCAATTGATCCCCAAGTGATCATTGTCGGCAAGGATGCATTTATCCCCAGGAAGACATTGACCAGATACGCAACATTGACCTACCGCAGCCTGCATTCTCTCTGCATTTTTTGCCAAACGATTGACTTCACGCTCTTCTTCACTGAGCACATGGGAAGCCTGTTTGATCCGTTCAAACTCATCAGTGCTCATGATCAGAGTCTTGCCTGAGGGATCCTCTGCGGGAATACTGAGGAAGAAAAAGAAAGTAAGTGAATGATTAAGACAGAGAAAGACAGGGCAAGAAATTATAGTGTGGGGGAGATGAAGTGAGACATTGAATGAAAGACAGATAGAGAAAGAGATAATGTGTGTGATGAGAGAGACAAAGCAGGATATGGAAAGACAGAAAGAGACTGTCCGTTGAAGTGGTGGAGGCTGCCTCGCTAAATATTTTTAAGACGCGGGTTGATGGGATTTTGATAAGAGAGGGGATTAAGGGTTATGGGGAGAGGGCGGGAAGGTGGAACTGAGCCACGACAGATCAGCCATGATCTTATTGAATGGCGGGGCAGGCTCGAAGGGCTAGATGGCCTACTCCTGCTCCTATTTCTTATGTTCTTACACCCTACCCTTACCCTCACTAGGTTTCCGTGTGCACTGAGTGAAGATCACTTACAGCAGATCTCGGATGGTATCCTTAGTAATGAGTCTGATGCTCTTCTTGGGCTTGCTTTTGTCAGTGGTGGGATACAGCAATTTCCCGAGGGCTTCATCTGAACATGGATCCAATTCTGCATCAACCTGGGTGGCAGATTTCTGAAAGATCATGAGAGTGGACATTAATATATCATCTGTTGCTGCTCCTCACACCACAGAATACCGTCACAGAGGGTCGATTTTGAAGTTATGGGTTGGATTTTAGGCAATACTCTGTGGAAGGTTGAAATAGCTGTCAGGATCTAATTACAGGATTCCCAACCCCATTCCTGGGGTTCTCGATTTTCAGCATTGCTTTTTATAAAGTTTATTTATTAGTCGCAAGTAAGGCTTACATTACCACTGCAATGAAGTTACTGTGAAATTCCCCGAGTTGCCACAATCGGTGCCCATATGTCTTTCAGATTGTGGGGGGAAACGGGAGGAAACTCACACAGACACAGGGAGAATGGGCAAACTCCACGCAGACAATGACCCAAGCCAGGAATTGAACATGGGCGCTGATGTTGTGAAGCACTAATCACTGTGCAACAGTGCCATCCAAATTTTAAAGGTGTGGGCCAAATCAGTTCATAAGCCCCTATTCTGCACTCCCTAGCATGTCCTCTTTTGGTGCAATTTTAATGGAGTCAAGTCAGTTTTACAAACAGTCTGAATTCATGGCAACTTAAAAGGTGTTGTGAACCATAGTCTGCGTAAAGGAATGGTAATAAACATTGGTGATTTTAAATCTACATAGACTGGATTAAACGAATTGGCAAGAATGGAGAGTTCATTGAATCAATCAGAGATTGTTTCTTGGAGCATTATGTTATAGAACCAACCAGAGAGAAAACTATTCTGGATTCTGTATTGTAACGAACAGGAGTTAATTAATGACCTCATTGTTAAGGATCCACGGGGGAAAAGTAATCATAGTAAGAAGAGTTCAAAATTCAGTTTCTCACCCTCAAAAAACTGAATTCTTTGAAGATGTAATGAATAGAGTTGACAAAGGGGAGCCAGTCGATGTGGTATATTTGAACTTTCAGAAAGCATTTGATAAAGTCCCGCAAAAGAGATTATCGTGCAAGATTAAAGAGTGTGGGTTTGGGGGAAATGTATTGAGATGGATAGAAAACTGGTTGGCAGAGAGGAAATAAAGAGTAGGAATTAATGGGTGTTTTTCAAATTGGCAGGCAGTAACTAGTGGGATGCTACAGGGATCGGTAGTAGGACTCCAGCTATTCACAATATATATCAATGATTTGGGTGAGGGGACATCTCAAAGTTTGTAGATGATACCAAGTTGTGTGTGAGGGTGAACTGTGACAAGGATGCAGTGATTATTCAGCATGTTGTGTGAGTGGGCAAATCAATGGCAGATGCAGTATAATTTGGATAAATGTGAGATGATTCACTTTGGAAGTAAAAACAAGAAGGCAGATTATTACCTGAATGGCTGTAAATTGAGAGAGGGGAGTGTGCAGTGGGACCTGGATGTCCTTGTGCACCAGTCACTGAAGGCAAGCACGCAGGTGCAGCAGGCAGTAAAGAAGGCAAATGTTATGTTGCTCTTCATTGAGAGAGGTTTCAAGTACAGGAGCAGGGATGTGTTCTTGAATTATGATGTGGCGATGCCAGCATTGGACTGGGGTAAATACAGTAAGAAGTCTCACAATACAAGGTTAAAGTCCAACAGGTTTATTTGGTAGCAAGAGCCACTAGCTTTCGAACCACTGCTCCATCAGGTGAGTGGGATTTCAGTTCACAAACAGGGCAGATAAAGACACAAACTCAATTTACAAAATAATGGTTGGAATGCAAGTCTTGCTTATATGCGAGTCTTAAGTATATGTACTGTGTACCACCAAGTACACGGTACATACACTTGTAACTTGGCCAACATTGTCTACCTGATATGCTACAGGAAAGGATGTCCTGAGGCATGGTACACTGGGGAGACCATGCAGATGCTATGACAGTGGATGAATGAACTCCACTCGACAATCACCAGGCAAGACTGTTTTCTTCCTGTTAGAACCATAGAACATTACAGCACACGAACAGGTCTCTTGGCCCTTCTTGTCTGTGCCAAATCATTTTCTGCCTAGTACCACTGACCTGCACCTAGACCATATCCCTCCACACCCCTCTCATCCATGTACCTGTCCAAGTTTTTCTTAAATGTTTTCTATGAGGATGTGTCTAGGGTGGTGGATAGAGGAGAGCCGGTGGATGTGGTCTTTCTGGATTTTCAGAAGGCGTTTGACAAAGTACATCAAAAGAGGTTATTGCAGAAGGTCAGGGGACTTGGAGTTGGGGGTAGGGTGTTAGCACGGATAGAGGATTGGTTGTCAAATAGGAGGCAGAGAGTGGGGGTCAACGGGAGCTATTCGGATTGGCGGATGGTGACTAGTGGAGTGCCCCAGGGGTCGGTGCTGGGGCCTCAGCTATTTACCGTTTATATAGATGATCTGGAGGAGGGAACCGAGTGTAGGGTGTCGAAATTTGCGGATGACACCAAGATTGGGGGAACGGCAAATTGTGCGGAGGGTGTGGAGAGTCTGCAGAAGGATCTAGATAGGCTGGGCGAATGGGCCAGGAAATGGCAAATGGAATTTAATGTTGGCAAGTGTGAGGTGGTCCACTTTGGAAGGAAGAATGGTAGGAAAGACTATTACTTACGTGGCGAAAAACTGCAGCAGGCGACGGTGCAGAGGGACCTCGGGGTCCTTGTGCTTGAGTCGCAAAAACCCAGCTTGCAGGTGCAGCAGGTGGTCAGGAAGGCGAATGGGATGCTGGCCTTCATTGCGAAGGGGATTGAATATAAAAGTAGGGAGGTCTTGCTGCAGCTGTATAGGACATTGGTGAGGCCGCAGCTGGAGTACTGAGTACAGTTTTGGGTGCCGCACCTGCGCAAAGATATTTTGGCCTTGGAGGGAGTGCAGAGGAGGTTTACTAGGCTGATACCGGAGTTGAAGGGGTTGAGCTTCGAGGAGAGGCTGAATGAACTAGGCTTGTACTCGTTGGAGTTTAGAAGAATGAGGGGAGATCTCATTGAGACGTATAAGATGATGAATGGGATGGATAGGATAGAGGTGGAGAGACTCTTAACATAGAACATAGAACATTACAGCGCAGAACAGGCCCTTCGGCCCACGATGTTGCGCCGACCAGTTACAAAAACAATGACCCACTAACCTAAACCAATCCCTTTTTGTCCATAAACCTATCCACGGATCTCTTAAATGCCCCCAAACTAGGCGCATTTACAACTGCAGCAGGCAGGGCATTCCAATCCCTCACCACCCTCTGGGTATAGAACCTACCCCTGACATCCATCCTAGAACTACCACCCCTTAATTTAAAGCCATGCCCCCTCGTGCTAGATTTCTCCCGCTCAAAAAAGACAGTAGGATTAGGGAGCACAGCCTCAAGATAAAGGGGGGGCGGTTTAGAACGGAGTTGAGGAGGAACTTCTTCACTCAAAGGGTGGTGAATCTCTGGAATTCTCTACCCGTTGAAGTGGTGGAGGCTGCCTCGCTAAATATTTTCAAGAAGCGGGTTTGTGAGGGATGGTGGTGTAATTTTTGAATCAAACCATCTGGGGCAGAAACCATGACAGAACCGTTATTGTAACCTAAGGGGTTAAACGCTAAGACCAGCAGATGATGAAACACATGTATCTGTAGAGCATAGAGAAATAGCTTAAAGTTAAGTAGACTGGATATAGTCAGGCACATTGATAACCCACTTTATGGAAACAACTGTGAGTTTAGTCACAAACATAGGACATAAGGTTCGATGCTGCTAACACAGCAATAATTAGGGATAATACAAAGACTGCCTGTAATGCAGTGAAACATACACCACATCCTGCAGGAATGTAAGAGGCCCACGTTATAAAAAGCAAATGGTCTGCAAGATGTGTTGTTTCTACAACTAAGCATAAAAGGGGAAAAGGTCACTGAGATAGTTGGGACAGCAGTAATTAAACTGGCAAAGGATTAATTACCGCCAATCTGAACTGGACATGTAACAGTGTTGGATAAGATGGATGAGTTTACTAATGCACTCTTGTGATAACAGGAGACATGGTTAGATGGGGAGTAGAGGGGATGGGAACTTGGGGCACCTCGAGCCAATAGGGGAATGACAACACATAGATGGGACAGGTACCACCAATTGGGGAGAACATCACATTGTAAAGCCCTTACAATGCTTGTAAAAAAAAGTATAAAATGTGCTGCAAATTTATGTGAGGTGTGCCTACTTCGCTAGACACCCTTTCTTGCAAGATCGAATAAACCGACAGTTAGCTGAACTCATCCGTGTCTTTGATTCAAGGGGGGGAATCAGAAAAGTGAGTTTCTGACCGTTTCTCACAGGTTGATGGGTTTTTGATAAGAGAAGGGATTAAGGGTTATGGGGAGAGGGTGGGAATGTGGAACTGAGCCACGACAGATCAGCCATGATCTTATTGAATGGCGGGGCAGGCTCGAAGGGCCAGATGGCCGACTCCTGCTCCTATTTCTTATGTTCTTATGTTCTAAATGTTAAAAGTGAGCCCACATTTAGCACTTCATCTGGCAGCTCATTCCACACTCCCACCACTCTCTGTGTGAAGAATCCCCCCTAATATTCCCTTTAAACTTTTCCCCCTTTGCCTTTAACCCATGCCCTCTTGTTTTTTTTCTCCCCTAGCCTCAGTGGAAAAAGCCTGCTTGCATTCATTCTATCTATACCCACCATGATTTTTTACACCTCTATCTCCTCATTCTTCTATGCTCCAGGGAATAAAGTCTTAACCTATTCAACTCAGTTTCTCAAGTCCCGGCAACATCTTTATAAACCTCCTCTGCACTGTTTCAACTTTATTAATATCCTTCCAGTAATTAGGTACCAAAACTGCACACAATACACTAAATTCGGCCTCTCCAATGTCTTATACAACGTCACGATAACATTCCAACTCTTACACTCAATACTTTGATTTCTAAAGGCCAAGGTCAAAGTTCCAAAAGCACTCTTTACGACCCTATCTACCTGTGATATCACTTTTAGGGAATTATGTATCCGTACTCCCAAATCCTTCTATTCTACTACATTCTTCAGTGTCCTACCATTTAGCTTGTAAATTCTACCTTGGTTTGTCCTTCCAAAGTGCAATACCTCACACTTGTCTACATTAAATTCCATCTGCCATTTTCCAGCCCATTTTTCTAGCCGGTCCAAGTCCCTCTGCAAACTTTGAAAACCTTCCTTACTGTCCACTACATGGACACTACACTACAGATGGAGTATAATGTTAGCAAGTGTGAGGTTATCCACTTTGGCAGAAATAATAGAAGGAGGGATTATTATTTAAAGGGCAAAAAGCTGCAGTATGCTACGGTGCAGAGGGACCTGGGGGTCCTTGTGCATGAGTCGCAAAAACCCAGCTTGCAGGTGCAGCAGGTGATCAAGAAGGCGAATGGAATGCTGGCCTTTATAGTGAGGGGGATTGAATATAAAAGCAGGGATGTCTTGCTGCAACTGTACAGGGCACAGGTGAGGCCTCAGCTGGAGTACTGTGTGCAGTTTTGGTCGCCGCACTGACGGAAGGATATTTTGGCCTTGGAGGGAGTGCAGAGAAGGTTTACTAGGCTGACACCGGAGATGAAGGGGTTGAACTATGAAGAGAGACTAAATAGACTGGGTCTGTACTAAACAAAGAACAAAGAACAACCCAGCATGGGAAACAGGCCCTTTGGCCCAACGAGCCCGCGCCGCCACATCACCCTACACCTATTCTACCCTGCATATCTATGAATGGAACCCTACTCAGTCAGATTCAGGGAAGAAATAGTGTCAATTTGGTAAAAACCGATTAGCCTGAGAGCACATCTTTGGGGTGTGGGAGGAAACCGGAGCGCCCGGAGGAAACCCACGCAACCACAGGGAGAATGTGCAAACTCCCACAGACACAGGCCCAAATCCATGTGCCTGCACAGCCAGCAGTGCTAGTCACTGAGCTGTTGCGGCGCCCATCTACCGGTCCAGGATCAAGCACACACACCGACATGAAGTACTAGGCCACTCCTGGAACTTCCAAGAGCAGCCCACGCACGACCCGCCGTGTGAATGCCCCTCGTTTGACACGAGGTGGACCTCCACCTGTGGAATAAAGACAAAAATATTAATCTTACAGCCTGCCTTTCCGGTGTCTCCTGAGGTTTAACCCTATTTAATAGCCCCTACCATATCCCTCCATTCTCGTTTCACTCATGTGCCTATCTAACTGCATCTTAAACGAGTCCAATGTTCCTGCCTCCACCACCCTACTCGGTAACGCGTTCCAGACCCCCACAACTCTCTGCGTAAAGAACCTTCTTCTCACCTCCAAATTATACCTCTCCCCCCTCACCCTTAAATGATGACCTCTCGTGTTCGTACCCAGTCTAGGGAGCAGTCTCTCACTATTGTCTCTCACAATGAGTCTCTCACTCATTGGAGTTTAGAAGGATGAGGGGGGATCTTATAGAGACATATAAGATAATGAAAGGGATGGATTGGGTAGAGGTAGAGAGATTCTTCCCGCTCAGAAAGGATAGCAGGACTAGAGGGCACAGCCTCAAGATAAGGGGGGGGCGCAGTTTAGAACGGAGTTGAGGAGGAACTTCTTCACTCAAAGGGTGGTGAATCTCTGGAATTCTCTGCCTGTTGAAGTTGTGGAGGCTACCTCGCTAAATATATTTAAGTCACGGGTAGATAGGTTTTTGACAGACAAGGGAATTAAGGGTTATGGGGAGAAAGCGGGAAAGTGGAACTGATCCACTTCAGATCAGCCATGATCTTATTGAATGGCGGGGCAGGCTTGAAGGGCTAGATAGCCTACTCCTGCTCCTATTTCTTATGTTCTTATTTTCTTACACCTCCAATCTTTGTATCATCAGCAAATTTGCTGATCCAATTTACCACACTATCATTCAGATCATTGATATAGATGAGAAACAACAATGGAACAAGCACTGATCCCTGCAGTACACCACTAGTCACAGGCCTCCACTCAGAGAAGCAATCCTCCACAACCACTCGCTGGCTTCTTCCATTGATGTGGAGATGCCAGTGTTGGACTGGGGTAAACACAGTAAGAAGTCTGACAACACCAGGTTTAAGTCCAACCAATTTATTTGATAGTAAATTCACAAGCTTTCAAGGTTAACCTCTTCGTCAGGTGATTCACGAAGAGGTTAAACTCGAAAGCTTGTGAGTTTACTATCAAATAAATCAGTTGGACTTAAACCTGGTGTTGTCAAACTTCTTACTGTGTTCTTCCATTGAGCCAATGTCTAATCGAATTTACTACTCTCCATGTACAACTAGCTACTGAATCTTCCTAACCTCCAATGTGGGACCTTGTCAAAGGCCTTAATGAAGTCCATGTAGACAACATCCACCATCTTCCCTTCATCCACTTTCCTGGTAACCTCCTTGAAAAACTCTAATAGATTGGTTAAACATGACCTACCACACACAAAACCATGTTGACTCTCCCTAATAAGTCCCTGTCCATCCAAATATTTGTAGATCCTATCTCTTAGTACTTCTTCCAATAACTTACCTACTACTGATGTCAAGCTTACTGGCCTATAATTTCCAGGATTATTTTTTGAGTCTTTTTTAAACAACGGAACTTACGCAAGGATATTTTGGCCTGGGAGGGAGTGCAGAGGAGGTTTACTAGGCTGATACCGGAGTTGAGGAGGTTGAGCTATGACGAGAGGCTGAATAAACTCGGCTTGTACTCGTTAGAGTTTAGAAGAATGAGGGGAGATCTCATTGAGACGTATAAGATGATGAATGGGATGGATAGGATAGAGGTGGAGAGACTCTTCCCGCTCAAAAAAGACACGAGGGCTAGGGGGCACAGCCTCAAGATAAAGGGGGGGCTGTTTAGAACGGAGTTGAGGAGGAATTTCTTCACTCAAAGGGTGGTGAATCTCTGGAATTCTCTGCCCGTTGAAGTGGTGGAGGCTGCCTCGCTAAATATATTTAAGACGTGGGTTGATGGGATTTTGATAAGCGAGGGGATTAAGGGTTAAGGGGAGAGGGCGGGAGTGTGGAACTGAGCCACGACAGATCAGCCATGATCTTATTGAATGGCGGGGCAGGCTCAAAGGGGTAGATGGCCTACTCCTGCTCCTATTTCTTATGTTCTTATGTTCTTATGAGCTATTCTCCAATCATCCGGCACCTCACCCATGGACACCGACATTTTAAATATATTTTCCAGGGACCCTGCAATTTCAACACTAGTCTCTTCAAGGTCCGAGGGAATACCCTGTCCGGTCCTGGGGATTTATCTACTCTGATTTGCCTCAAGACAACAAGCACCTCCTCCCCTTTAATCTGTAAAGGTTCCATCACCTCCCTACTTGTTTGCCTTATTTCCATAGACTCCATGACAGTTTCCTTAGTAAATACGATGCAAAAAACCCATTTAATATCTCCCCCATTTCTTTTGGTTCCATACAAAGCCGACCACTCTGATCTTCAAGGGGACCAATTTTATCCCTTACTATCCTTTTGCTCTTTACATATCTGTAGAAGCTCTTAGGCCGCTGATCTTTGGGTAAGTGTTCTCCAAGGCGGCCTTCACGACACACAATGGTGCAGAGTCACTGAGCAGAGACTGATAGCCAAGTTCCGCACACGTCAGGACGGCCTCAACTAGGATTTTGGGTTCATGTTACACTATCTGTAACCCCCATGATTTGCCTGGGCTTGCAAAATCTCACTAACTGTCCCGGCTGGAGACAATACACATCTTTTTAACCTGTGCTTAACCCTCTCTCCACTCACATTGTCTGTACTTTTATGACTTGATTACTTGTAAAGGCTCGCATTCCAACCATTATTTTGTAATTTGAGTTTGTATCTTTATATGCCCTGTTTGTGAACAGAACTTCTACTTACCTGATGAAGGAGCTGTACTTCAAAAACTACTGGCTTTTGCTACCAAATAAACCTGTTGGACTTTAACCTGGTATTAGAACATAGTAAAAAGTCTGACAACACCAGGTTTTAGTCCAACCTATTTATTTGATAATATTCTCACAAGCTTTCGAGGGGACTCCCTCTTCGTCAGGTGAATGGAGTGTTCTGGCCTCAGACAGAGCATATAAAGCACAGACAGTTTAGAAATTACTGATTAGAATGCGAATCCTTACACCTAACCTGCTGTTCAAGTCTTAAAGTGGCTGATAATATGAGTGGAAGGAGCACTGATCACAGTTTAAAGAGATGTGTATTGTCTCCAGACAGCACAGTGAGTGAGGTTTTGCAAACCCAGGCAAGTCACGGGGGTTACAGATAGTGCAACATGAACCCAAGATCCCTGTTTACTGTGTTTACCTCAGTCCAACGCCGGCACATCCACGTCATGATTAGAACATAGAACATAGAACAGTACAGTACAGTACAGGCCCTTCGGCCCTCAATGTTGTGCTGAGCTATGTCCACACCTAAGATCAAGCTACCTTACTCCTTATAATTCTGGAGTGCTCCATGTGCCTATCCAATAACTGCTTGAAAGTTCCTAAAGTGTCCGACTCCACTATCACAGCAGGCAATGTGTTCCACACCCCAACCACTCTCTGAGTGAAGAATCTACCTTGGACATCCCTCCGATATCTCCCACCATGAACCTTATAGTTATGTCCCCTAGTAACAGCTACATCCACCTGAGGAAATTGCCTCTGAACATCCACTCTATCAATCCCTCTCAGCATCTTATTACCTCTATTAAGTCGCCTCTCATCCTCCTCCACTCTAAAGAGAAAAGCCCCAGCTCCCTCAACCTTTCCTCACAAGACCTATCCTCCAAACCAGGCAGCATCCTGGTAAATTTCCTCTGCACTCTCTCCAATGCTTCCACATCCTTTTTATAGTGAGGTGACCAGAACTGAACACAATATTCCAAATGTGGTCTCACCAAGGTCCGGTATACAAAGAACAAAGAACAAAGAACAAAACAGCACGGGAAACAGGCCCTTCGGCCCAACGAGCCCGCGCCGCCGTCCCATGGTCAGTGACCTATTCATGACTCTAGTCTATGCCTAATGTGTGAGGATCAGGGAGTTCCAATATAGGGACAATTTGTTACCCAATCAATCAGCCTAAAAGCACATTTTTGGGATGTGGGAGGAAACCGGAGCACCCGGAGGAAACCCACGCAACCACGGGGAGAACGCGCAAACTCCCACGGACACAGGCCCAACTCCATGTGTCCGCACAGCAACAGAGATAGCCTCTGTGCTGCCATGATGCCCTCGAGATGGTAAGTGCCTGTGGATAAAAATTTCATTATTAAAGACTCTATATCCCTGAGACTAAAACTGACCCCAAGCCTACAATGCTTAATAAGGCCTGCTATATCCCCCTATATGTAAACTGCTCATGTGGCTGTCCAAGTGACTCTTGAACAACCCTAGCGTGCCTGCTTCCACCACCTCACTCGGCAGCGCATTCCACATCCCCACCACCCTTTGTGTGAAAAACTGCCCTCTAACATTAGTCTTATATCTAGCCCCCCTCACCCTAAGCCCGTGACCCCTCGTTCTATCCATTTCTAATAGCGGAAAAAGCTTATCACCATCTACTCTATCTGTCCCCTTCATAATCTTATAAACCTCTATCAAATCCCCCCTCAGCCGACGTCTCTCAAGGGAAAACAGCCCAAGTGCGTTCAATCTTTCCTCGTAAGACAGCCCTTCCATACCAGGCAACATCCTGGTAAATCTCCTCTGCACTCTCTCCAGGATCTCTACATCCTTCCGGTAGTACGGCGACCAGAACTGGACGCAGTACTCCAGGTGAGGCCTAACCAACGTTCTATACAACTGCAACATCAGACTCCTACTCTTATATTCTATACCCCTTCCTATGAAGGCTAACATGCCATACGCTTTCCTCATCACATTCTGCACCTGCACCGACACCTTCAGGGACTTATGTACCTGCACCCCCAGGTCTCTCTGCGTATCTATACTCCGGATAGTTCTACCTTTTATCATATAACTCCCTTCCACATTATTCCGGCCAAAGTGCATCACCTCGCATTTCTCCAGATTAAATTCCATTTGCCATCTATCTGCCCAATCGACCAGCCTATCTATGTCCTGTTGCATTGCCAGGCACTGCTCCTCAGTACCCGCCAATCCAACCATCTTAGTGTCATCAGCAAATTTGCTGATCACACCACCTACCCCCTCTTCCAAGTCATTAATATATACTACAAATAGCAGAGGTCCTAGTACCGAGCCCTGCGGCACCCCACTGGTGACAGACCTCCAATTGGAAAAGGAGCCCTCCACTACTACCCGCTGTCTTCTCCTCCCAAGCCAGTTCTTCACCCATCTACTTACCTGGCCTTGTATCCCATGAGCCTTCACCTTTTCTATCAGCCTACCGTGAGGGACCTTGTCAAACGCCTTACTGAAATCCATATAGACAACATCAACGGCTTGTCCTTCGTCAACCGTTTTTGTCACCTTTTCAAAAAATTCCAATAGATTCGTAAGGCACGACCTCCCTGTAACGAAGCCATGCTGCGTATCCCTGATCAGATTGCAGCGCTCCAGATGCTCATACATCCTATCCTTGAGGATCCTCTCCATTATCTTGCCTATAACTGAAGTCAAGTTCACTGGCCTATAGTTCCCTGGGTTATCCCTCTGACCCTTCTTAAACAACGGTACAACATTTGCAATCCGCCAATCCTCTGGGACCTCACCTGTGTCCAAAGAAGAGACAAAGATTTGCGTCAGAGGCCCAGCAATTTCATCCCTCACCTCCCTTAGCAGCCTAGGATAGATGCCATCAGGCCCCGGAGATTTGTCCGTCTTTATATTGTCTAAAAGTCCCAACACCTCTTCCCTCGTGATGACTATTTCCCTCAACGGATCCTCAAACTTCTCAAGCACAGCAGCAGAGGACTGACCCCTCTCCTGAGTGAATACCGACGCAAAGTATTCATTCAAGATCTCCCCCATTACCCCAGGCTCCAAGCATAGTTCCCCTCCTCTGTCCCTGAGAGGACAGTTGCAGCATAACCCCACGGCTCTGAAACTCAAACCCCCTGTTAATAAACACTAACACACTATAAACCTTCTTCACGGCTCTATCCACTTGAGTGGCAACCTTCAGAGATCTGTGGATTTGAACCCCAAGATCAGTCTGTTCCTCCACATTCCTCAGAACCCTGTCGTTGACCCTGGGATCCGCATTCAAATTTGTCCGACCAAAATTAATCACCTTGCGCTTATCAAAGTTAAACTCCATCTGCCACTTTTCAGCCCATCTCTGCATCCTTTCAATGTCTCTTTGCAGCCTGCAAGAGCCCTCCACCTCTTCCACTACTCCACCAATCTTAGTCTCATCAGCAAATTTACTAACCCACCCTTCGGTCCGAATTAGAACAAAGAACAATACAGCACAGGAAACAGGCCCTTTGGCCCTCCAAGCCTGCGCCGGTCATTGGTCCAACTAGACCATTTGTTTGTATCCCTCCATTCCCAGTCTGTTCATGTCACTGTCCAGATAAGTCTTAAACAATCCCAGCATGTCCACCTCCACCACCCTGCTCTGCAGTGCATTCCAGGCCCTCACCGCCCTCTGTGTAAAATACATCCTGCTGATATCTGAGTTAAACTTTGCCGGGAATTATAGACCGGTGAGTCTCACTTCTGTTGTGGGCAAGATTTTAGAAAAAATTATTAGGGATAGGATTTATAGTTATTTGGAGTGTAATGAATTGATTAGAAATAGTCAGCATGGTTTTGTAGCGGGTAGGTCGTGCCTTACTAACCTTATTGAGTTTTTTGATAAGGTGACCAAAGAGGTGGATAGGGGTAAGGCAGTTGATGTGGTATATATGGATTTTAGTAAGGCGTTTGATAAGGTTCACCATGGTGGTGAGTGAATGGAATCGGCTGCCGTCATCGGTGGTGGAGGCGAACTCGCTGGGGTCTTTTAAAAGACTTCTGGATGAGTATATGGGGTTTAATGGGATTGGGGGTTATAGATAGGTCTATAGATTGGTGGGGTTGATGTGATCGGCGCAACTCGAGGGCCGAAGGGCCTGTTTGTGCTGTAATGTTCTATGTTTCTATGGTAGGCTACTGCAGAAAATGCAGATGTATGGGATTGGGGGTGATCTAGGGAATTGGATCAGGAATTGGCTAGCGGATAGGAGACAGAGGGTGGTGGTTGATGGTAAATATTCATCATGGAGTTCGGTTACGAGTGGTGTGCCTCAGGGATCTGTTTTGGGGTCACTGCTGTTTGTAATCTTTATTAATGATCTGGATGAGGGTATAGTTGGGTGGATTAGTAAATTTGCTGATGACACCAAAGTCGGAGGTGTGGTAGATTGTGAGGAAGGGTGTCATAGTCTGCAGGGAGACTTAGATAGGTTGCAGAGCTGGGCCGAGAGGTGGCGGATGGAATTTAATGCGGAGAAGTGTGAGGTAATTCACTTCGGGTAGGAGCAACAGATGTGTCGAGTATAGGGCTAACGGGAGGACTTTGAATAGTGTGGATGAACAGAGGGACCTATGTGTATGTATACATAGATCCCTGAAAGTTGGGAATCAAGTAGATAAGGTTGTTAAGAAGGCGTACGGTGTCTTGGCGTTTATTGGTAGGGGGATTGAATTTAAGAGTCGCAGCGTCATGTTGTAACTGTACACAACTCTGGTACGGTTGCACTTGGAGTACTGTGTGCAGTTCTGGTCCCCACATTACAGGAAGGATGTGGAGGCTTTGGAGAGGGTGCAGAGGAGGTTTACCAGGATGTTGCCTGGTATGGTGGGGAGGTCCTATGAGGAGAGACTGAGGGATTTGGGGTTGTTTTCATTGGAAAGAAGGCGGCTAAGAGGGGATCTTATTGAAATATATAAGATGATTAGAGGTTTAGATAGGGTGGACAGTGATAGCCTTTTTCCTCGGATGGAGAAAGCTAGCACGAGGGGGCATGGCTTTAAATTAAGGGGGGGTAGTTATAGGACGGATGTCAGGGATAGGTTCTTTACCCAGCGGGTGGTGAGGGATTGGAATACCCTGCCTGCTGCAGTTGTAAATGCGCCTAGTTTGGGGGCGTTTAAGAGATCTGTAGATAGGTGTATGGACGAAAAGGGATTGGTATAGGCTAGTGGGTCATTGTTAAGTGTGTGGGAAGTTTTTTTTAAATATATTTTTATTTTTCTGCTGGGAACTGATTCAGGGATGGCAGTTCAGGCTGTAAGCTGCATCTCCTGTGGGATGTATGTAGTGAGGGAGTCCAGCAGTGTTTCAGGTAATTTTACTTGTTGGAAGTGTGTAAAATTGCAGTTTCTGGAGGAGCGTGTAAAGGAGCTGGAGGTGGAATTAGAGGAGCTCCGCATAATCCGGAAAGTGGAGGAGGACATAGAAAGGAGTTATAAGGAGATAGTTACTCCTAGAATTGAGTCTTGGGTCACTGTCAGGAAGAGGGGAAAGAAGCAGTTGGGGGGTCAATCCCCTGGGGCTGTTCCCCTCCAAAATAGGTTTTCGATCCTGGAGGCTACAGTTGAGGAGGAATCAATGGGGATAGCCAAAGGGAGCAGGTCTCTGGGGGTGAGCCTATTGGGAAACCTCAGGTGGTTAGGGGTAAGAGGTTGGGCCTCGTGATTGGGGACTCCACAGTTAAGGGGACGGATAGGAGAGTTGGAGGTAAGGGTAGGGACTCAGGGCTGGTGTGTTGCCTACCTGGGGCTGGGGTCCGGGATGTTTCGGACAGGGTATTCAGGACTCTTAGGGGAGAGGGAGATCAACCCCAAGTTATAGTTCATGTGGGGACACATGACATCGGGAGATTAAGGGAAGGGGATATTAAGCAAAGATTTATGGAGTTGGGGTGGAAACTAAAGGCCAAGTCTGGAAGAGTAGTTATATCCGGACTCTTGCCTGTGCCACGGGATAGTTTAGAGAGGAATAGAGAGAGGGAAAGTTTGAACTCGTGGCTGAGGGGATGGTGCAGGAGGGAGGGGTTCAGGTACTTGAGCAATTGGGGCTCATTCTGGGGAAGGTGGGACCTCTATATGAGTGATGGTCTTCACCTGAACCAGAGGGGAATCAATATCTTGGGGGGTAAATTTGCAAAGGCTATGCGTGGAGGTTTAAACTGATTTGGAGGGGGGGTGGGATCTTGAGTAGAGGGGATGAAAGTGAGGGGGGCATAGATGGGGAATGCAAGGCACGGCGTAGTGGGGGTGGGGCGGAGCAGGGTTTGAAATGCATGCACTTTAATACTTTAAAGGTAGGGGAGGACCGCAGGAAATATGGGAGGGAGGTTAGACAGGGGGTGGAGAAGGGAAATGCCCAGACTGAGGGGCTGAAGTGTGTATATTTTAATGCAAGGAGTATAGTAAATAAGGTAGATGAGCTTAGGGCGTGGATAGCTGCTTGGGAATGTGATGTGGTGGCCATTACGGAGACTTGGATGTCTCAGGGACAGGACTGGGTACTTCAGGTGCCAGGCTTCAGATGTTTCAGGAAGGACAGGGAGGCTGGCAGAAGAGGTGGTGGAGTGGCACTGTTAATCAGGGACAGTGTCATGGCTGCAGAGAAAGAGGATGCCGTGGAGGGACTTTCTACAGAGTCTCTGTGGGTGGAAGTTACGAACAGCAAAGGGTCGAAAACTTTGCTGGGTGTATTCTATAGGCCGCCCAATAGTGACAGGGAAGTTGAAGTGCAGATAGGGAACCAGATTCTGGAGAAATGTATTAAAAACAGAGTTGTCGTGATGGGAGACTTCAATTTCCCAAACATCGACTGGAATATCCCTGGAGGAAGGGGTTTGGCTGGAGAGGAGTTTGTTAGGTGTGTTCAGGAAGGTTTCCTGACACAGTATGTGGACAAGCCTACGAGGGGAGAGGCTGTACTTGACCTGATACTGGCGAATGAACCAGGGCAGGTGATGGATCTCTCGGTAGAAGAGCATCTTGGGAATGGTGACCATAATTCTATCTCCTTCACAATTGCATTGGAACAAGATAGGATCAGGCAGGCTAGGAAGGTGTTTGTCTGGAGTAAGGGGAGATACGAGGAAGTCAGGAAGTTACTTGGACAAATAAACTGGAAGGAGGCATTCTTAGGGAAAAGTACCGAAGGAAGGTGGCGGATATTCAAGGAATGTTTGTCTGGCGCTCTGCATGACAATGTTCCGATGAGACAAGGGGGTTTTGGTAGGTCGCGGGAACCGTGGTGCACGAAGGCTGTGTTGAACCTAGTCAGGAGGAAAAGGAAGGTGTACAAAAGGTTCAGGGAACTAGGAGAGGTTAAGGATCTTGAAGAATATAAGGACTGTAGAAAGGAGGTTAAAAGGGAAATTAGGAGAGCCAGAAGGGGTCATGAGAAGACCTTGGCGGGTAAGATTAAGGAAAATCCCAAGGCCTTCTATAAATATGTGAAAGGTAAAAGGGTGAGAAGGGAAAGGATAGGACCTATAAAAGGTGAAGGGGGAAAGGTCTGTGTAGAACCAGAAGAAATGGCGGAGGTGCTTAATGAGTACTTTGCATCAGTATTCACAGTGGAAGCTGATTTGGGAGATCTTGCTATGGACTTGCAGCAGGTGGAAAAGATTGAGTACGTGGACATTAAGGAGGAGGATGTGTTAGAACTTTTGAATTCTATCAAAATAGATAAGTCGCCGGGACCAGATGGGATGTACCCCAGGATACTGTGGGAGGCCAGGGAAGTGATTGCAGAGCCCCTGGCGATGATCTTTGCGTCGTCAATGGAGACGGGAGCGGTTCCGGAAGATTGGAGGATTGCAGATGTAGTCCCTATTTTCAAGAAAAGAAACAGAGATAGCTCGGGAAATTACCGCCCGGTGAGTCTGACCTCAGTGGTTGGTAAGCTGATGGAGAGGCTTCTGAGGGACAAGATTTATGAGCATTTGGAGAGGTTTGACGTGATCAGGAATAGTCAGCATGGATTTGTCAAGGGCAGGTCGTGCCTTACGAGCCTAGTTGAGTTCTTCGATAATGTGACTGAACACATTGACGAAGGAAGTGCCGTGGACGTAGTGTACATGGACTTCAGCAAGGCTTTTGATAAAGTCCCCCATGCAAGACTTCTTGAGAAGGTGAGAGGGCATGGGATCCAAGGGCCTTTGGCCTTGTGGATCCAGAACTGGCTTGCCTGCAGAAGGCAGAGAGTGGTTGTGGATGGGTCTTTTTCGGAATGGAGGTCAGTCACCAGTGGGGTGCCCCAGGGATTTGTTCTGGGACCCTTGCTGTTTGTCATTTTCATAAATGACCTGGATGAGGAAGTGGAGGGATGGGTTAGCAAGTTCGCTGATGACACGAAGGTCGGTGGTGTTGTGGATGGTCTGGAAGGATGTCAAAAGTTGCAGCAGGACATAGATAGGATGCAGGAATGGGCGGAGAAGTGGCAGATGGACTTCAACGCGGATAAATGTGTAGTCGTCCATTTCGGCAGAACCAACGGGATGAACGAGTACACTATCAAGGGCAGGAGTCTTAGTAGCATTGAAGAGCAGAAGGATCTCGGGGTCCGGGTCCACAGGACTCTTAAATCGGCCTCGCAGGTGGAGGAGGTGGTCAAGAAGGCGTATGGTATACTGGCCTTCATTAGTCGAGGGATTGAGTTTAGGAGTCGGGAGGTAATGCTGCAACTTTACAGGACCCTCGTCAGGCCTCATTTGGAGTACTGTGCGCAGTTCTGGTCGCCTCACTATAGGAAAGACGTAGAAGCTATTGAAAGGGTGCAGAGGAGATTTACAAGGATGTTGCCTGGACTGGGAGGCATGCCTTATGAAGATAGGTTGAGGGAGCTGGGACTCTTTTCCCTGGAGAGGCGAAGGTTGAGAGGCGACCTGATAGAAGTTTATAAAATGTTGAGAGGAATAGATAGGGTGGACTCTCAGAGGCTATTTCCCCGGGTTGAAGTGGTCGCTACGAGAGGACACAGATTTAAGGTGCGGGGAGGGAAGTACAGAGGTGATGTTAGGGGTAAGTTTTTCACTCAGAGGGTGGTGAGTGAATGGAATCGGCTGCCGTCATCGGTGGTGGAGGCGAACTCGCTGGGGTCTTTTAAAAGACTTCTGGATGAGTATATGGGGTTTAATGGGATTGGGGGTTATAGATAGGTCTATAGATTGGTGGGGTTGATGTGATCGGCGCAACTCGAGGGCCGAAGGGCCTGTTTGTGCTGTAATGTTCTATGTTCTATGTTCTAAGACAGCAATAATTTACAAATGGTCGTGAACGAAGCCCAGTTCATCAGTCAAACCAGCCTCTTGTGCATTGACACAGTCTACACTTCCCGCTGCCTGCTTGGAAAAGCAACTATCATAATCAAGGACCTCACGCGCCCCAGACATTCTCTTTTCCATTTCTTTCATTGAGAAAAAGATACAAAAATCTGGAGACACGTACCAACAAACTCAAAAACTGCTCCTTCCCCGCTGCAATCAGATTGTTGAATGAACTTAGTTCACATTAAGTTGATTTTTCTCTACACCTTAGTTATGACTCTAACATTACATTCTCTACTCTCTCCTTTCCTTCCCTATGTATAGTGTGCTTTGTCTGTATGGTCTGTTAGTAACAATACTTTTCACTGCATACTAATACTTGTGACAATAATAAATCAAATCAAAAAATCTCGTAAGAGCAAACACACCAAGGTCCCTTTGCTCTACAGAACTTCCTCATGTCATGCTGTTCATTGAATCCTTTGTTCATCATCAAATTACTACTTCGTAAATGTATCACCTCACACTTTTCAGAGTTAAATTCCATCTGCTGCTTATCTGCCCATTTGACCATTTCATCCATAAGTGCGTTAAGCATGCCCAGGAAGGTTTTTTGGAACAATATGTAGATAGTCCGAATAGAGAGGGGGCTATACTGGATCTGGTCCTAGGGAATGAGCCTGGCTAGACCATCAAAGTTCCAGTTGGGGAACATATGGCAAACAGTGACACAAGTTTATATGTTTTCGGATCCTCATGGAAAAGGGCGAGTGTTGTCCTATGGTTGAGGTGTTAAATTGGGGGAATGCTAACTACAACCAGATTAGGTGGGATTGGAAGTTGTTGTTTGAGAGAGGATATTTGAGGGTAAATCCACACCAGGCATATGAGAGCCTTTTAAGGAGCAGTTGATCGGAGTGCAGGACAGGCATGTGCCTATTATGAAAAGGAAGGACAGGAAAGGAAGGAATCAGGAACCATGGATGACCAGGGAAATTTTGAGTCTAGTCAAAAAGAAAAAGGATGCATACCTAAAATCTAGGTAAATAAAAGCAGATGAAGCACTTGAAGAATACATTTTAGAAGGTCTAATACAGATGGGAAATATACAGTAAATGGCAGAACCTTTAAGAATATTGATAGGCAGAGGGACCTGGGTGTACAGGTACACAGGTCACTGGAAGTGGCAATGCAGGTGGTGAAGGTAGTCAAGAAGGCACACAGCATGCTTGCCTTCATCGGCCAGGGCACTGAGTTTAAAAATTGGCAAATCATGTTGCAGCTTCATAGAAACTTAGTTAGGCCGCACTTGGAATATGGTGTTCAATTCTGGTCGCCACAGTAACAGAAGGATATGGAGGCTTTGGAGAGGGTACAAAAAAGATTTACCAGGATGTTACCTGGTATGGAGGGCATTAGCTATGAGGAAGGGTTGGAGAAACTTGGTTTGTTCTCATTGGAACGACAGAGGTTGACAGAAGTCTACAAGATTATGAGGCAGATGGGCAGAGTGGATAGTCAGAAGCTTTTTCCCAGGGTGGACAAATCAATTACTTGGGGGCATAAGATTAAGGTGCAAGGGGCAAGGTTCAAAGGAGATGTACATGGCAAGCTTTTTACACATAAGGTGATGGGTGCCTGGAACTTGCTGCCATGGGAGGTAGTAGAAGCAGATATGATAATGACTTTTAAGGGACGTCTGGACAAATACACGAATAAGATGGGAATAGAGGGATACAGTCCCCGGAAGGATAGGGGGTTTTAGTTCACATTGGCAGCATGGTTGGTGCAGGCTTGGAGGGCCATGGGGCCTATTCCTGTAATTTTTTTTGTTCTTTGTTCTTGCACAAGTGTGAGATATTGCATTTTGGAAGGTCCAATGCATGTCGGAATTATACAGTAAATGGTTGAACCCTTAGGAGTATTGACAGGCAGAGATATTTAGGCATACCTGTCCACTGATCACTGAAAGGAGCAACTCAGGTGGATAAAGTAGTCAAGAAAGCATATGACATGCTTGCCTTCATCAGTTGGGGCATTCAGTTTAAAAATTGTCAGGTCGTGCTGAGCTGTGCATGAACCTTAGTTTGGCCTCATTTGGAATATTGTGTACAATTCTGGTCACCACACCACCAGAAGGAGGTGGAGGCTTTGGACAGGGTACAGAAGAGGTTTATCAGGATGTTGCCTGATATGGAAGGTATTAGCCATGAGGAGAGGTTAGAGAAACTTGGTTTGTGCTCACTGGAACAACGGAAGTTGAAAAGTGATCTGACAGAGTCTACAAGATTATGGGCCCGATTTTATTATTGTGTTGCGCCCGAAAAAGCACGGTAAAGTCAGGCGTGTGGCCATTAACTCATTCTGCGCAGATGGCCACTTTATCAAGGCACAGGAATGGCGGCGATTCAATTCATGCGCGAAATGGGTGCAACAGTGATTGAAATGCATTTGCATGAAATTCAATTGAATTAATGAACTGCTCGCCCAATTTTATCACCATTTCGCCCTTTACCAATCCAGTATCGTGCCAAAATGGACATGCTAAATAAAAGTCTGAATCGGGCGCTCCAACTGCTGAAGAGCGAGTTCAGAGCTTCCAGCAGCTGTCTGACTCAGATCAGGGGGACGGGTGGAGAGGGAGGCGGGTCACATCATTCTCTGGTTATGGGGGGGAGTGAGGCCAGATCGTTGTCTGGTTGGGGGTGGGGGAGACAAGGATGCAGGTCAGATGTACCTCTCATGGTGGGAGGAGAAGAGTGAGGCCAAATTGTTCTCTGGGGGCAGGGGGGTGGCAGAGGAGGGGAGGAGGGTGGTGGTGCAGGGTAGTGAGGCCAAATTGTTCTCTGGGAGTGGGAGAGAGAGGGGGAAGGGGTGGTGGGGGGGAGTGAGGCCGGATCATTTTTGGTGAAGGGGGGAGGAGGGTGAATGAGGCCCGATCGTTCTCTGGTTTGGTGGGGGTAGGAGGGAGGCAGGTAAGCTATCTCTGGTTGGGAGGTGGAGGCCCGATTGCTCACTAATGAGGGGGCGGAGGGCAGGGGGAGGCCAGATGGATCTCTGATGGGGGGTACATGGGGGCGGGGCAGGGGGTTCTGCTGCCACTCTGTGGGCGATCGGTAGGGGGGAAGGGGGCAGGGGATCACGATTGGTCTAGGTAGCAGAGGGGTGGGTGGATAAAGGGGACAGTGATGTCTGTGCAGACCATCTCTCCCGCTTTTCACTCCCGGGCTGCTTTCTCCACTTTTTGCGGCCCAGGAGCTATCGGGCATGGGCGTGCTTTTTCAATTTTTTTTCTAACTGCGCATGCGCAGTTCAGAGGTCCCATCGTTTTGGGCGTGCTAAGCCCTGCATGGCTTTAAATTAAGGGGGGGTAGTTATAGGACTGATGTCAGGGGTAGGTTCTTTACCCAGAGGGTGGTGAGGGACTGGAATGCCCTGCCAGCTGCAGTTGTAAATGCGCCTAGTTTGGGGGCGTTTAAGAGATCCGTGGATAGGTTTATGGACGGAAAGGGATTGGTTTAGGCTAGTGGGTCATTGTTTTGTAACTGGTCAGCGCAACATCGTGGGCCGAAGGGCCTGTTCTGCGCTGTAATGTTCTATGTTCTATGTGCTATTGGTAGAGGGTAGCTGGAGATAGAGTTGGTCACTCAAGGGCAAAGGAAGGAAATTATGTGTCGAATTAAAGGAAGTGGGTGAGACCCTTAATGACTAATTTGCAGTGTTTACAAAGTAGAGGGACAAAGTGTTAGATGTATTGAAAAGCATTAAGGTAGACAAATCCCCAAGGCCAGAAGGCATTTATCCCAGATTCTTGAGAGAGACAAGAGAGGAAATTGCTGGGCCTCTAACAGAAATCTTTGTTTCCACGTTGGCCACAGGTGAGGCCCCAGAGGATTGGAGGATAGCCAATGTTGTTCCATTATTTAAGAAGGCTAGTAAGGATGACCTGAGTAATTATAGGCCAGTGAGCTTGACGTCAATGATAGCAAAATTGTTGAAGAAGATTGTTGGGGCTAGCGGCTATATACATTTGGAACTGAATGGTCTTATTAGCGACAGACAGCATGGTTTTTACGAGGGAGGTCACATCTCACTAATTTGATTGAGTTTTTTGAAGAGGCGACAAGTATGACTGACGAGGGAAGGGCTGTGGATATTGTCGACGTGGCCTTTAGTAAAGCAAAGGCATGGTCTGGCATGGCAAACTGGTCAAAAGCCTAAATCGCACACGATCAAGGGAGAACCAGCCAGATAGACTCAGAACTGGCTTGGCCATAGAAGCCATGATGTGGAGATGCCATAGTGTGTTGGCCACACTGTGTTGGCCATGGAAGACAGAGGGTAGCGTTGGGTGTTTTTCTGAATCGAGGTCTATAATCAATGGTGTTCTGCAGGGATCAATATCCCATGTATATTTGCAATGAACAAAAAATGAAGAAAATTAAAGCACAGGAATAGGCCTTTTGGCCTTCCAAGGTTACACCAACTGTGTTGCCTGATTTAACTAAAACACCCTCCCCTTCCAGGGACCATATGGCTCCAATCCCATCTTATTCATGTATTTATCAAGATGCCCCTTAAAACTCACTATCTTATCTGCTTCCACGACCTCCCCTTGGGAGTAATTGACTCTTCCACCCTGAGAAAAAGCTTCTGACTACCCACTTTATCCATACCTCCCATAATCTTGTAGACTTCTATCAGGTCTGCCCTCAACCTCCATTGTTCCACTGGGAACAAACCAAATATCTCCAATCTCTCCTCATCGCTAATGACCTCCATACCAGGCTACATCCTAGCAAATTTTTTCAGTACCCCCTCCAAAGCCTCCACATCCTTCTGGTAGTGTGGTGATCAGAATTAAATACTATGTTAAGTCCCCTGGTCCAGATGGGATTTACCCTAGGATTCTTTGGGAGGCAAGAGGGGTGATTGCGGATTGCGGAGCCTCTGGCTCTGATCTTCAGGTTGTCGTTAGTCTCTGGTATAGTACCAGAAGATTGGAGGACAGCAAATGTTGTCCCATTGTTTAAGAATGGGAGAAGGGACTTCCCTGGGAATTATAGACCGGTGAGTCTTACTTCTGTGGTGGGTAAGGTTTTGGAAAGGATTATTAGAGACAGGATTTATAGTTATTTGGAAAGTAATGAGTTGATTAGGGACAGTCAGCATGGTTTTGTAGCGGGTAGGTCATGCCTTACTAACCTTATCGAGTTCTTTGAGAAAGTGACCAAAGAGGTGGATAGGGGTAAGGCAGTTGATGTGGTGTATATGGATTTTAGCAAGGCGTTTGATAAGGTTCACCATGGTAGGCTTCTGCAGAAAATGCAGATGTATGGGATTGGGGGTGATCTAGGTAATTGGATCAGGAATTGGCTAGCAGATAGGAGACAGAGGGTGGTGGTTGATGGTAAATATTCGTCATGGAGTTCGGTTACGAGTGGTGTGCCTCAGGGATCTGTTTTGGGGCCACTGCTGTTTGTAATTTTTATTAATGATCTGGATGAGGGTATAGTTGGGTGGATTAGTAAGTTTGCTGATGACACCAAAGTCGGAGATGTGGTAGATTGTGAGGAAGGGTGTCATAGTTTGCAGGGTGACTTAGAAAGGTTGCAGAGCTGGGCTGTGAGGTGGCGGATGGAGTTTAATGTGGAGAAGTGTGAGGTAATTCATTTCGGTAGGAATAACAGATGTGTTGAGTATAGGGCTAACGGGAGGACTTTGAATAGTGTGGAGGAGCAGAGGGATCTAGGTGTATGTGTACATAGATCCCTGAAAGTTGGGAATCAAGTAGATAAGGTTGTTAAGAAGGCATACGGTGTCTTGGCGGTTATTGGTAGGGGGATTGAATTTAGGAGTCGCAGCGTCATGATGCAACTGTACATAACTCTGGTGCGGCCACACTTGGAGTTTTGTGTGCAGTTCTGGTCCCCACATTACAGGAAGGATGTAGAGGCTTTGGAGAGGGTGCAGAGGAGGTTTACCAGGATGTTGCCTGGTATGGAGGGGAGATCGTATGAGGAGAGACTGAGAGATTTGGGGTTGTTTTCGCTGGAAAGAAGGCGGCTAAGAGGGGATCTCATTGAAACATATAAGATGATTAGAGGTTTAGACAGGGTAGATAGTGATAGCCTTTTTCCTCGGATGGAGAAAGCTAGCACGAGGGGGCACGACTTTAAATTAAGGGGGGGTAGTTATAGGACTGATGTCAGGGGTAGGTTCTTTACCCAGAGGGTGGTGAGGGACTGGAATGCCCTGCCAGCTGCAGTTGTAAATGCGCCTAGTTTGGGGGCGTTTAAGAGATCTGTGGATAGGTTTATGGATGAAAAGGGATTGGTTTAGGCTAGTGGGTCATTGTTTTGTAACTGGTCGGCGCAACATCGTGGGCCGAAGGGCCTGTTCTGCGCTGTAATGTTCCATGTTCTATGTTCTATGTCCCCTAGTACTGGAGTTTTCTACCCAAGGAAAGAACATCTGACTATCCACTCTATCCATGCCACTCATAATCTTGTAAACCTCCATCAGGTCACCCCTCAATCTCTGTCATTCCAGTGAAAACAAATCAAGTTTATCCAACCTTTGGAGTAAGGGGAAGTAGAACATAGAACATTACAGCGCAGAACAGGCCCTTCGGCCCACGATGTTGCGCCGACCAGTTACAAAACAATGACCCACTAGCCTAAACCAATCCCTTTTCATCCATAAACCTATCCACAGATCTCTTAAACGCCCCCAAACTAGGTGCATTTACAACTGCAGCAGGCAGGGCATTCCAGTCCCTCACCACCCTCTGGGTAAAGAACCTACCCCTGACATCTGTCCTATAACTACCCCCCCCTTAATTTAAAGTCATGCCCCCTCGTGCTAGCTTTCTCCATCCTAGGAAAAAGGTTATCACTATCTACCCTGTCTAAACCTCTAATCATCTTATATGTTTCAATGAGATCCCCTCTTAGCTGCCTTCTTTCCAGCGAAAACAACCCCAAATCTCTCAGTCTCTCCTCATAGGATCTCCCCTCCATACCAGGCAACATCCTGGTAAACCTCCTCTGCACCCTCTCCAAAGCCTCCTATACTAGGAGTATAGGGCTAACATCGTGGGCCGAAGGGCCTGTTCTGCGCTGTAATGTTCTATGTTCTATGTTCTATGTTCTATGCAGGTGCAGCAGGTGGTCAGGAAGGCGAATGGGATGCTGGCCTTTAGAACATAGAACATAGAACATTACAGCACAAACAGGCCCTTCGGCCCTTTATAGCGAGGGGGATAGAATATAAAAGTAGGGAGGTCTTGTTGCAACTGCACAGGGCACTGGTGAGGCCACAGCTGTAGTGCATAGAACATAGAACATAGAACACTACAGCACAAACAGGCCATTCGGCCCACGAGTTGCGCTGACCACATCAACACCTACCAATCTATAGACCTATGTATAACCCCCAATCCCATAAAACGCCACATACTCATCCAGAAGTCTTTTAAAAGACCCCAGCGAGTTCGCCTCCACCACCACTGACGGCAGCCGATTCCACTCACTCACCACCCTCTGAGTGAAAAACTAACATCACTTCTGTACTTTCCTCCCCGCACCTTAAATCTGTGTCCTCTCGTAGCGACCATTTCAACCCGGGGAAATAGCCTCTGAGAATCCACCCTATCCAACATTTTATAAACTTCTATCAGGTCGCCTCTCAACCTTCGTCTCTCCAGGGAAAAGAGACCCAGCTCCCTCAACCTAACTTCATAAGGCATGCCTCCCAGTCCAGGCAACATCGTTGTAAATCTCCTCTGTACCCTTTCAATAGCTTCTACGTCTTTCCTATAGTGAACATAGAACATAGAACATTACAGTGCAGAACAGGCCCTTCGGCCCACAATGTTGCGCCGACCAGTTAAAAAACAATGACCCACTAACCTAAACCAATCCCTTTTCGTCCATAAACCTATCCACAGATCTCTTAAACGCCCCCAAACTAGGCGCATTTACAACTGCAGCAGGCAGGGCATTCCAATCCCTCACCACCCTCTGGGTAAAGAACGTACCCCTGACATCCGTCCTATAACTATCCCCCCTTAATTTAAAGCCATGCACCCTCGTGCTAGCTTTCTCCATCAGAGGAAAAGGGCTATCACTGTCCACCCTATCTAAACCTCTAATCATCTTACATGTTTCAATAAGATCCCCTCTTAGCCGCCTTCTTTCCAGCGAAAACAACCCCAAATCCCTCAGCCTCTCCTCATAGGACCTCCCCTCCATACCAGGCAACATCCTGGTAAACCTCCTCTGCACCCTCTCCAAATCCTCCACATCCTTCCTGTAATGTGGGGACCAGAACTGCACACAGTACTCCAAGTGCGGCCGCACCAGAGTTGTGTACAGTTGCAACATGACGCTGCGACTCCTAAATTCAATCCCCCTACCAATGAATGCCAAGACACCGTATGCCTTCTTAACAACCCTATCTACTTGATTCCCAACTTTCAGGGATCTATGGACACATACATCTAGAATCCTCTGTTCATCCACACTATTCAAAGTCCTCCCGTTAGCCCTATACTCAACACATCTGTTATTCCTACCAAAGTGAATTACCTCACACTTCTCCGCATTAAACTCCATCCGCCACCTCTCGGCCCAGCTCTGCAATCAGTCCAAGTCTTCCTGCAAACTATGACACCCTTCATCACAATCTATCACACCTCCGACTTTGGTGTCATCAGCAAATTTACTAATCCACCCAACTATACCCTCATCCAGATCATTAATAAAAATTACAAACAGCAGTGGCCCCAAAACAGATCCCTGAGGCACACCACTCGTAACCGAACTCCATGACGAATATTTACCATCAACCACCACCCTCTGTCTCCTATCTGCTAGCCAATTCCTGATCCAATTTCCTAGATTACCCTCAATCCCATACATCTTGACGAAGGAAGTGCCATGGACGTAGTGTACATGGACTTCAGCAAGGCGTTTGATAAGATCCCCCATGCAAGACTTCTTGAGAAGGTGAGAGGGCATGGGATCCAAGGGCCTTTGGCCTTGTGGATCCAGAACTGGCTTGCCTGTAGAAGGCAGAGTGTGGTTGTGGATGGGGCTTTTTTTGAATGGAGGTCAATCACCAGCAGAGTGCCTCAAGGATCTGTTCTGGGACCCTTGTTATTTGTCATTTTCATAAATGACCTGGACGAGGAAGTGGAAGGATGGGTAACTAAGTTCGCTGATGACACTAAGGTCGGTGGTGTTGTGGATGGTCTGGAAGGATGGTAAAAGTTGCAGCAGGACATAGATAGGATGCAGGACTGGGCGGAGAAGTGGCAGATGGACTTCAACGTGGATAAATGCGTAGTTGTCCATTTTGGCAGAACCAACGGGATGAACAAGTACACTATCAAGGGCAGAAGTCTGAGTAGTGTTGAAGAGCAGAAGGATCGAGGGGTCCGGGTCCACAGGACTCTTAAATCGGCCTCGCAGGTGGAGGAGATGGTCAAGAAGGCGTACGGTGTACTGGCCTTCATTAATCGAGGGATTGAGTTTAGGAGTCGGGAGGTAATGCTGGAACTTTATAAGACCCTAGTCAGGCCTCATTTAGAGTATTGTGCACAGTTCTGGTCGCCTAACTATAGGAAAGATGTAGAAGCTATTGAGAGGGTACAGAGGAGATTTACAAGGATGTTGCCTGGACTGGGAGGCATGCCTTATGAAGTTAGGTTGAGGGAGCTGGGACTCTTTTCCCTGGAGAGACGAAGGTTGAGAGGCGACCTGATAGAAGTTTACAAAATGTTGAGAGGAATAGATAGGGTGGACTCTCAGAGGCTATTTCCCCGGGTTGAAATGGTTGCTATGAGAGGACACAGATTTAAGGTACAGGGAGGGAAGTTCAGAAGTGATGTTAGGGGTAAGTTTTTCACTCAGAGGGTGGTGAGTGAATGGAATCGGCTGCCGTCAGTGGTGGTGGAGGCGAACTCGCTGGGGTCTTTTAAAAGACTTCTGGATGAGAATATGGGGTTTAATGAGATTGAGGGTTATAGATAGGTCTGTAGGTTGGTAGGTGTTGATGTGATCGGCGCAACTCGTGGGCCGAAGGGCCTGTTTGTGCTGTAGTGTTCTATGTTCTATCTGCATTTTCTGCAGAAGCCTACTATGGTGAACCTTATCAAATGCCTTACTAAAATCCATATACACCACGTCCACTGCCTTACCCCCATCCACCTCTTTGGTCACTTTCTCAAAAAACTCAATAAGTTTAGTAAGGCACGACCTACCCGTGACAAAACCATGCTGACTATCTCCAATCAATTCATTACTCTCCAAATAACTATAAATCCTATCCCTAATAATTTTTTCTAAAACCTTGCCCACAACAGAAGTGAGACTCACCAGTCTATAATTCCCGGGGAAGTCTCTGTTCCCCTTCTTAAACAATGGGACAACATTCGCTAACCTCCAATCTTCCGGTACTATACCAGAGGCCAACGACGACCTGAAGATCAGAGCCAGAGGCTCTGCAATCACTTCTCTTGCCTCCCAGAGAATCCTGGGGTAAATCCCATCCGGACCAGGGGACTTATCTATTTTCAAACCCTCAAGAATATCCAGCACATCCTCCTTATCAACTGTAACACTGTCAATTCTACTCCCCTGCAACCCAGTGTCCTCCTCAGCTATATCCATGTCCCCCTGCGTGAACACCGAAGAGAAATATTGGTTCAATGCCTCTCCAATCTCCTCTGGTTCCACACATAACTTCCCTCTGCTGTCTATAACTGGCCCTAATCTTGCCCTAACCAACCTTCTGTTCTTGACATACCTATAGAACGCCTTAGGATTCTCCTTATTCCTATCAGCCAGAGTCTTCTCATGTCGTCTTTTAGCCCAGAGGCGACCAGAACTGCGCACAGTTCTCCAAATGAGGCCTGACAAGGGTATTATAAAGTTGCAGCATCCTGACTCTAAACTCAATCCCTCGATTTATGAAGGCCAGTGTGCAGTTTTGGTCGCCGCACTTGTGCAAGGATATTTTGGCCTTGGAGGGAGTGCAGAGGAAGTTCACTAGGCTGATACCGGAGATGAGGTGGTTGGACTATGAAGAGAGACTAAATAGACTGGATCTGCACTCATTGGAGTTTGAAGGATGAGGGGGGATCTTATAGAACATAGAACATAGAACATTACAGCGCAGAACAGGCCCTTCGGCCCACGATGTTGCTCCGACCAGTTACAAAAACAATGACCCACTAACCTAAACCAATCCCTTTTTGTCCATAAACCTATCCACAGATCTCTTAAATGCCCCCAAACTAGACGCATTTACAACTGCAGCAGGCAGGGCATTCCAGTCCCTCACCACCCTCTGGGTAAAGAACCTACCCCTGACATCCGTCCTATAACTACCACCCCTTAATTTAATTTAAAGAGACGTATAAGATAATGAAAGGGATGGATAGGGTAGAGATAGATTCTTCCCGCTCAGAAAGGACAGCAGGACTAGAGGTCACAGCGTCAAGATAAGGGGGGGTGGCAGTTTAGAACGGAGTTAAGGAGGAACTTCTTCACTCAATTCTCTGGAATTCTCTGCCCGTTGAAGTGGTGGAAGCTGCCTCGCTAAATATTTTTAAGTCATGGGTAGATAGGTTTTTGACAGACAGGGGAATTAAGGGTTATGGGGAGAAAGCGGGAAAGTGAAACTGATCCACTTCAGATCAGCCATGATCTTATTGAATGGCGGGGCAGGCTCGAAGGGCTAGATGGCCTACTCCTGCTCCTATTTCTTATGTTCTTATGTTCTTATTTGTTCGTGTCTAACATGCTTTAACTCTCATTTTTAAAATGACAGATAGTTTAATGTGTCTGTTATTCTGTAGGCTTTGTGAATCTTATCTATTTTGTTAGTTGGACATTGTTACACAGATGGTAGTTTACGATACTGGCTTTTGACAGCTGCTGATGGCGGATCGCGATATCGGCTTTTAACAGGAAGAGTTCTGCTGGGACAGCCGCGATCGCACAAGTAACTTCAAAGACGGGATGCCGGTACTGCTGTAGAAAGGGTTTCCTGTGTCCTGCCTGCTGGACTGTAATTCCTGATTAACTCTGGGCTGCATCACGACCCAGGAAGGAAGAACTGGAGGTCTGGCAGGAATTGGAACTTGGAATCGTGATTCCTGCTGGGGCTCAGAATGTATAAATGTCCACTTGTCTTTGTGTTCTATGAGAAGTCTGGTAAGCCTTAATCAGAGCCAATTTCTCCCCAAAGCTTTGGAAGAAAAACCACTGTATTTTGACTTAGTGGGCGGCACGGTAGCACAGTGGTTAGCACTGCTGCTTCACAGCTCCAGGGTCCTGGGTTTGATTCCCGGCTCAGGTCACTGCCTGTGTGGAGTTTGCACATTCTCCTCGTGTCTGCGTGGGTTTTCTCCGGGTGCTCCGGTTTCCTCCCACAGTCCAAAGATGTGCGGGTTAGGTTCATTGGCTATGCTAAAATTGCCCCTTAGTGTCCTGGGATGTGTAGGTTAGAGGGGTTAGCAGGTAAATGTGTAGGGATATGGGGATAGGGTCTGGGTGGGATTGTGTTTGGTGCAGACTCGATGGGCCGAAGGGCCTGTTTCTGCACTGTAGGGTTCTATGTACAATCTGGGTACTGGAATACATCCCGGAACTTAACAGAGTGAGTCAAACTACAGTGGATAAGAATTTTTGATGAGCGATTGTGTTGAGAGTTTGTGAGAGTAAAAGACATCTGAACTGAATGTCAAAAGTTGTAGCAGGACATAAATAGGATGCAGGACTGGGCGGAGAAGTGGCAGATGGATTTCAACACAGATAAATGTGTAGTCGTCCATTTTGGCAGAACCAATGGGATGAACGAGTACACTATCAAGAGCAGGAGTCTTAGTAGTGTTGAAGAGCAGAAGGATCTTGGGGTCCGGGTCCACAGGACTCTTAAATCGGCCTCGCAGGTGGAGGATGTGGTCAAGAAGGCGTATGGTGTACTGGCCTTCATTAATCGAGGGATTGAGTTTAGGAATTGGGAGATAATGCTGCAACTTTATAAGACCCTTGTCAGGCCTCACTTGGAGTACTGTGCGCAGTTCTGGTCACCTCACTATAGGAAGGACGTAGAAGCTATTGAAAGGGTGCAGAGGAGATTTACAAGGATGTTGCCTGGACTGGGAGGCATGCCTTATGAAGATAGGTTGAGGGAGCTGGGACTCTTTTCCCTGGAGAGATGTAGGTTGAGAGGCGACCTGATAGAAGTTTATAAAATGTTGAGAGGAATGGATAGGGTGGATTCTCAGAAGCTATTTCCCCAGGTTGAAATGGTCGCTACGAGAGGACACAGATTTAAGGTGCGGGGAGGCAAGTACAGAAGTGATAAGAACATAAGAAATAAGAACATAAGAACATAAGAAATAGGAGCAGGAGTAGGCCATCTAGCCCTTCGAGCCTGCCCCGCCATTCAATAAGATCATGGCTGATCTGTCGTGACTCAGTTCCACGTTCACGCCCTCTCCCCATAACCCTTAACCCCCTCTCTTATTAAAAACCCATCAACCCGCGTCTTAAAAATATTTAGCGAGGTAGCCTCCACCACTTCAACGGGCAGAGAATTCCAGAGATTCACCACCCTTTGAGTGAAGAAGTTCCTCCTCAACTCCGTTATAATCTGCCCCCCCCTTTATCTTCAGGCTGTGCCCCCTAGTCCTATTATCCTTTCTGAGCGGGAAGAGTCTCTCCACCTCTATCCTATCCATCCCATTCATCATCTTATACGTCTCAATGAGATCTCCCTTCATTCTTCTAAACTCTAACGAGTACAAGCCTAGTTTATTCAGCCTCTCCTCATAGCTCAACCCCCTCAACTCTGGCATCAGCCTAGTAAACCTCCTCTGCACTCCCTCCAAGGCCAAAATATCCTTGCGTAAGTACGGCGCCCAAAACTGCACTCCAGCTGCGGCCTCACCAATACCCTATACAGCCGCAGCAAGACCTCCCTACTTTTATATTCAATCCCCCTCGCTATGAAGGCCAGCATCCCATTTGCCTTCCTGACCACCTGCTGCACCTGCAAGCTGGGTTTTTGCGACTCATGCACAAGGACCCCGAGGTCCCTCTGCACCGTCGCCTGCTGCAGTTTTTCTCCACATAAGTAATAATCCTTCCTACCATTATTCCTACCAAAGTGGACCACCTTGCACTTGCCAACATTAAATTCCATTTGCCATTTCCTGGCCCATTCGCCCAGCCTATCTAGATCCTTCAGCAGACTCTCCACACCCTCCGCACAATTTGCCTTTCCACCAATCTTGGTGTCATCAGCAAATTTCGACACCATACACTCGGTTCCCTCCTCCAGATCATATGTTAGGGGTAAGTTTTTCACTCAGAGGGTGGTGAGAGAATGGAATCGGCTGCTGTCAGTGGTGGTGGAGGCGAACTCGCTGGGGTCTTTTAAAAGACTTCTGGATGAGTATATGGGGTTTAATGGTATTGGGGGTTATAGATCGGTCTATGGATTGGTAGGTGTTGGTGTGATCGGCGCAACTCGTCGGCCAAAGGGCCTGTTTGTGCTGTAGTGTTCTATGAACATAAATGGACAAGGAGGCACTTGTCTTTAAACACCCAGCCTTAGACCAGCTGTTAAGAGGGGAAATCCCCCGTGTGATGGTCAGGAGTTTGAAGTGGGTGTAAAAGGCTGGAGAAAGGTGCACGTGATGTTCAGACGTGAGTGGAAAAGAGACTGTCAGTGATCACCAGAGTTGAAGGAAAAGCCAGCTTAAGCTTAAGTTTGATAGCGTAAGCTTAATTGTGTAAGTTTACAAGTGTAAGCGGTGGTACGGAGGGCACTGATCACCCTGACAGGTGTTACTGGACTCCAATAAGAGCAGCCTAGGAGTGGGAGAGCGAGAAGGGAGATTAGAAGACTCCTGGTGGTGAGTATAAACTTATCTGTGTTATGGCGGGATCACAAGGACAGTGGGGACCCCCGGGTTCCTGATGAATGAATATTTAACTGAGAGGGACAAATCCATTAAACAGATGAAAAAAGGGGGTGGGAACTCATTTCATCCATTAGACCAACAACAAAAATGGTTGGAAAAGGAAAAGAAAGATAGAACTAAGAAAATTGGAGTTCTCTTAGCTCATCAATTGGCCGGATTAATTGAACAAGTCTCAGTCTTGGTTAAGAAATGGGCTGACGACAAAGCAAAAATCAAAATGTTGGAATTACACAATAGAGAACTAGAAAAGGGGAGCCAAATTTTACAGGACCCTGACTGGTGATCCTTGCCTTCCTGTAGGTCAGCCATAAAACCCACAGCACCCGTAAGAGACTTCGACCTGATGGGGAAGAGGTCTATAATCATGCTCCCATAACTCAGGGCGTGACACTACAGAATCCCGCTGCCCGATATAAACCTTTCAGCCCAGGAGAAAGACAACAAGTTTTGGCTTCCCTGGGAAAGCTCCAGCCCCAGAGTAACAATAGCAAATTTTGGGCCGAATTAGACACCATTTGGGTTGGACACTAGTTACACTTGAGGGATATACACCAATTGGTACAGGCTGCTTGCCCACAGTGGAGACTAATGGGTGACGGGGCAGACCAGACTAACGCCGCTGATTGAGCTTGGTTGGATTACCGAGGTGGAAGGTGGACGTATGCAATAGAGACAAACGCCGAGATTGATGCAATGGTGGAACCATTTAATCAGTTTAAGGCAGAAGTCCAATGAGTCTTAGGCAACGCACCAAACAACTAGTCCAGAATTACCAGTACCAAACAACAAAAGGGTGAAGAAGCTTCTGAATTTGGGAAGCGACTCTTTGGAGTTTATCAAGAATGTTCAGGAGTGCCCGAGCCTGCCCGAACAGATAGAGCCTTTTTACAAGCGTTTAAAGATGGGCTGTCACCAGTTCACCAAAAACTCCTTAAAATTGGAGCTCTTAGTACGCAGAACTATAATGAATTAGTAGAATGGGCATCTGGAATTAAAGATGGACCAGATGAGGGACCCTAAGGAGAAATCTTAGGTTTTGTATGGATAACATTAGAATAGTTTAGGTTAGAGGTTCATTAGATTTGTTTCATTGGTCGGCACAACATCGAGGGCCGAAGGGCCTGTACTGCGCTGTAATGTTCTATGTTCTATGTATTTCAGTGTGTTTGTGGGATCTGGTTGCTTGTCAAATGCAGATGGTTGTTGTTGCATTAGATTGAGACTAAGAGTTGTTAAAACCAATTTGTTCTTGTGGAGTATTTATTGCGGGTAATAAATGCAATGCTTTACACTTTGTTTTACTTCAAAGGGACTGAGGAAGTGTTAAAACTGTTAAAATTTAAGTATAAGGTTTCTTGAATTTACTTCTGTTTTGAGTTTAATTACAGTTTGGAAGAAAAAAGAATGAAGACGGCTGTCTTAATCTGTTTTCTTTGTTTCTTTCAATGTTTTGTTTTAATGTTCTTTCCCTAATTGTGATTTTACAACAGTGAGTTTGGTACAGTGTTTAAGTAAAAATTGGAAAGTAAACTGAACTTTCAAAGTCAAGGTATATAAAGTGAAGTATGCAAATTTGGATCTTTTTAAATGATGAATACTTTGGAGAGTTAAACCTACCACTTCAGCACATTTTGGGTGCATGATCCTCCAAAATCCAAATTTGAATGTTATTTCCTTTTGCATTTGTATCAATGATTTATTATTGTCCTGTGGATAATTCTGAACCTAAAATGATGTTTAGAAAATGTGATTATTTGTATTTGTAGCATATTGTTGTCTGTAACTTCTGGAATATCAATACGTTATGGGGATGTATTATTACTGTGCATGCCAATGTCTGGGCCTTGCTTGACTGTTGAGTGACTGGGGAATTGCTGACAGACACTGGTCCTGAGTTTGTGATCCATCATGCTTCGCATTCAGGATGGAAAGGAGATATGTGACCTGTGCCTCCAGTGTCTAAAGACATGGCCGATACCCAGAGATCAGTGTGGCAGCACCTGGCTGGATTCTTACTGATCAGGGGGATCAAGTCCTGATGATTGATTGGCAATGACCAAAAGGGGCGTGAACCCTATTCAAGAATGAGTTATAGCGATGGTGACCATTGCCAGTGATGACCAGCAGTTGGAAAGCAACCACACCCAAGAAGGAAGAAAGGAAAACTAAAGCCAGAGGACGACTGAGACTAATGCACAGATAAAGGCCAGTGTTTGCTTGGGTACTTGCTGGTCACACATGGTTAAGTCAAGGTCTTGAATTGGATTTGAATGTTGGTATTTTCCTGTAAGATAACTTATTGTTGGTTGAGTGTGTGCTTACTGATGGTATGGGCACAAAGAACTCCAAGTTGTCTTTTTTTTAACTGAGGGTGGGCCCATGTGCTGGTAACATTTGGCTTTGGATTGGTCATGGGGCCATGCTTAGGCCTGGCCCAGACCAAAAGCGGGGAGTGAAGTAGGGAAAAGGTGAATGCATTTTGTACCTGAAGGGAAAGAGTTAATGTATTTTGTACCTAGAATATAACCCTTCATTATGACTGATCCTGGCATGAATATAAGTTATTTGTTTGTGTCTTACATGCTTTTACTCTCATTTTTATAAAGACAGGTAGTTTAATGTGGCTGTTATTTTGTAGACTTTGTAAATCTTACCTATTTGTGTTAGTTGGACATTGTTACACAGATGGTAGTTTATGATACTGGCTTTTGACAGCTGCTGATGGCAGATCGCGATACCGGCTTTTAACAGGAAGAGTTCTGCTGGGACAGCCGCGATCGCACAAGTAACTTCAAAGACAGACTGGTGGAGGCTGCCTCGCTAAATATTTTCAAGAAGCGGGTTGATGGGTTTTTGATAAGAGAGGGGATTAAGGGTTATGGGGAGAGGGCGGGAATGTGGAACTGAGCCACGACAGATCAGCCATGATCTTATTGAATGGCGGGGCAGGCTCGAAGGGCCAGATGGCCTACTCCTGCTCCTATTTCTTATGTTCTTATGTACTGCTGCGGAAAGGTTTTGAATCGTGACCGTGTGTCATGACTGCACCTGTCAGCTGGACTGTGAGTCATGATTAAATCTGGGGCTGCATCACGACCAAGGGTGCAGAGGAGGTTTACCAGGATGTTGCCCGGTATGGAGGGGAGATCCTATGAGGAGAGACTGAGGGATTTGAGGTTGTTTTCGTTAGAAAGAAGGCGGCTAAGAGGGGACCTTATTGAAACATATAAGATGATTAGAGGTTTAGATAGGGTGGATAGTGATAGCCTTTTTCCTCGGATGGAGAAAGCTAGCACGAGGGGGCATAGCTTTAAATTAAGGGGGGGTAGTTATAGGACAGATGTCAGAGGTGGGTTCTTTACCCAGAGGGTGGTGAGGGACTGGAATGCCCTGCCTGCTGCTGCAGTTGTAAATGCGCCTAGTTTGGGGGCTTTTAAGAGATCTGTGGATAGGTTTATGGATGGAAAGGGATTGGTTTAGATTAGAGGGTCATTGGCTTTTTAATTGGTCGGCGCAACATCGTGGGCCGAAGGGCCTGTTCTGCGCTGTAATGTTCTATGTTCTATGTTCTAAGGAAGGAAGACCCGGAGTTCTGGCCGGAATGGGAAACTTGGAATTGTGATTGACACAAAGACTCATGATGTATAAATGCCCACTTGTGTTTGTGTTCTATGAGAAGTCTGATAGTCCCACATCTCCCAAAATTCTGGAATACCCAGAGATTTGAAATAAAAACCACTGTATTTTGACTCACTAACAGTATGAGGTATAATTTTACCATCAACAGATCAGTACCAGATAGCATAGTATATACTTGATTGAAATTACCTGATGACGATTCCCAAACAGACTCTCGTCAACCTGAGAGTTTGAGGCCTTGATCCGATATCGACGTGAACGGCTGATATTCGTTGAAGAAGTTCCTTGAACCTCAGGGCTGCAAGTTCTGGGACACGCTGACTGAAAGAGCGCGGGAGAAATGAACTGCAAGTCTCTCACATCCACACAGCACAGAATTACATTGTACATAGAACATAGAACATTACAGCACAAACAGGCCCTTCGGCCCTCGAGTTGCGCCGATCGCATCAACCCCACCAATCTATAGACCTATCTATAACCCCCAATCCCATTAAACCCCATATACTCATCCAGAAGTCTTTTAAAAGACCCCAGCGAGTTCGCCTCCACCACCGATGACGGCAGCTGATTCCATTCACTCACCACCCTCTGAGTGAAAAACTTACCCCTAACATCACCTCTGTACTTCCCTCCCAGCACCTTAAATCTGTGTCCTCTCATAGCGACCATTTCAACCTGGGGAAATAGCCTCTGAGAGTCCACCCTATCTATTCCTCTCAACATTTTATAAACTTCTATCAGGTCGCCTCTCAACCTTCGCCTCTCCAGGGAAAAGAGTCCCAGCTCCCTCAACCTATCTTCATAAGGCATGCCTCCCAGTCCAGGCAACATCCTTGTAAATCTCCTCTGCACCTTTTCAATAGCTTCTACGTCTTTCCTATAGTAAGGCGACCAGAACTGCGCACAGTACTCCAAATGAGGCCTGACGAGGGTCCTGTAAAGTTGCAGCATTACCTCCCGACTCCTAAACTCAATCCCTCGATTAATGAAGGCCAGTACACCATACGCCTTCTTGACCACCTCCTCCACCTGCGAGGCCGATTTAAGAGTCCTGTGAACCCGGACCCCGAGATCCTTCTGCTCTTCAACGCTACTAAGACCCCTGCCCTTAATAGTGTACTCGTTCATCCCGTTGGTTCTGCCGAAATGGACTACTACACATTTATCCGCGTTGAAGTCCATCTGCCACTTCTCCGCCCATTCCTGCATCCTATCTATGTCCTGCTGCAACTTTTGACATCCTTCCAGACCATCCACAACACCGCCGACCTTCGTGTCATCAGCGAACTTGCTAACCCATCCCTCCACTTCCTCATCCAGGTCATTTATGAAAATGACAAACAACAAGGGTCCCAGAACAGATCCCTGGGGCACCCCACTGGTGACTGACCTCCATTCCGAAAAAGACCCATCCACAACCACTCTCTGCCTTCTGCAGGCAAGCCAGTTCTGGATCCACAAGGCCAAAGGCCCTTGGATCCCATGCCCTCTCACCTTCTCAAGAAGTCTTGCATGGGGGACCTTATCAAAAGCCTTGCTGAAGTCCATGTACACTACGTCCACGGCACTTCCTTCGTCAATGTGTTCAGTCACATTATCGAAGAACTCAACTGGGCTCGTAAGGCACGACCTGCCCTTGACAAATCCATGCTGACTATTCCTAATCATGTCAAACCTCTCCAAATGCTCGTAAATCTTGTCCCTCAGAAGCCTCTCCATCAGCTTACCAACCACTGAGGTCAGACTCACCGGGCGGTAATTTCCCGGGCTATCTCTGTTCCCTTTCTTGAAAATAGGGACTACATCCGCAATCCTCCAATCTTCCAGAACCTCTCCCGTCTCCATTGACGACGCAAAGATCATCGCCAAGGGCTCTGCAATCACTTCCCTGGCCTCCCACAGTATCCTGGGGTACATCCCATCTGGTCCCGGCGACTTATCTACCTTGATAGAATTCAAAAGTTCTAACACATCCTCCTCCTTAATGTCCACGTACTCAATCTTTTCCACCTGCTGCAAGTCCATAGCAAGATCTCCCAAATCAGCTTCCACTGTGAATACTGATGCAAAGTACTCATTAAGCACCTCCGCCATTTCTTCTGGTTCTACACAGACCTTTCCCCCTTCACCTTTTATAGGTCCTATCCTTTCCCTTCTCACCCTTTTACCTTTCACATACTTATAGAAGGCCTTGGGATTTTCCTTAATCTTACCCGCCAAGGTCTTCTCATGACCCCTTCTGGCTCTCCTAATTTCCCTTTTAATCTCCTTTCTACAGTCCTTATATTCTTCAAGATCCTTAACCTCTCCTAGTTCCCTGAGCCTTTTGTACACCTTCCTTTTCCTCCTGACTAGGTTCAACACAGCCTTGTATACACAACACTCAACAGGCTGATTTGCCCATCTGATTTATGCCAGTATTTAAACATCATTGACCATCCTTCCCCCTCTCCTTCATCACACAATATAAGTATATCCTTCCATTCCTTTCTCTTTTGTCTTTATCCAACTCCCCTTTAATGTATCAAGGATATTAACCCCTTCCAGTCCTTGTGATAGTAAGTTTCACATTCCCACTGCCTCTCAAGATAGAAAGCAGCAATAAATGCTGGCCTTGCACAAATAAATAAAAAGGAAAAATTTCTCCCAAATTCCCGATAGTATTTAATACTAACTATCTTCTACCGTTGGACTCTCGTTCTCGTCTCGCTACAAGTGGAAAAATCTTGACTTCTACCCTATTGAAATCCTTTCATATTATTCTATTTTTGTATTATTCGTCTGGAGACCAGAATCATTCAGCATAATTTAAGTGTGGTAACCATTTAAGAATTAAAATATAAGAGCTTGAGTTGGCTATTTGGCCTTTTGGCTCTGCTCCAACATTCAGCAAGGTCACGGCTGATTGTTTACCTCACCTGCATCTTCCTGCACTATCCTCATATTCTTTCTTTTCTTTAGTACCCAAAATTCTGTGCGGATTGCTGCCTTGAATATTCTTAATGATCAAACATCCACAACCCTCTACTGCAGAGAATTCTAAAAAGTCATAACACTGAATGAAGAAATTCCTGAAGAAAGTCATAAATGAACAATCCTTTGTCCAGACACTTCCTCATATTTTACCTTCTCTGACCAGTGAAAATAACATTTCAGTGTCTATCCTGTCAAGAACCTTCATATTCAATGAGGTCTTTTCTAATCCATTGAACTTAGACCCAATTTACTCAGCCTCTCATTATTAGAGAAGGGATTAAGGGTTATGGGGAGAGGGCGGGAAGGTGGAGCTGAGTCACGACAGATCAGCCATGATCTTATTGAATGGCGGGGCAGGCTCGAAGGGCCAGATGGCCTACTCCTGCTCCTATTTCTTATGTTCTTATGGATAACCCCGCAACCCAGGAATCAGTTGAGTGAAGTTTGATACACTCTCTCTCTCGGAAATGTATATCTTTCCAAATACAAATATTTGAATTAAGAGCAGGAATATGCCACTTAGCTTCTGAAGCCTGTCCATCATTTGATAAGATCATGGGCGATCCGATTGTGGCCTCAATTCTGCTTTCCTGCCCAGCCTTTCTGCATTTTGACTCCTCATTAGTAAAGTATCTATTAACTTAGCAAAAATATATTCAGTAACTCTGTCTCCACCACTCTCTAGGGAAGCAGAATTCCACATTTACAACCTCCTGAGAGAAAAAAAGGTCTTCTCATCTCTGTCTTAAATGGGAAATTCCTTGTTTTTATACTGTGGTCCCTAATTCTAGTTTCTCCCACAAACAGAAACATCTTCCCAGAATCCACCAAGCTAAGACCTCTCAGGATCTTACATGTTTCAATAAAATCATCTCTCAATCTTCTAAACTCCAACGGATATGGGACTTTATTGCCAGAATCAGTTTGGTGAACCTTCTCTGAACCGATCTAATACATTTACGTCTTTTCTTAAATCAGAAAACTGTACACAATATTCCTCATGTGATCTCTCCAAGGCTCTGTACAGTTGGAGTGACACTTCCCTACCTTTATAGCCCTTTATGACATTTATCTTCCTGACCATTTGCTGCACTTGCTGTTATATTTTTATTCATGCACCAGCAAATTCAGATTCCACTGTGCCACTAAACTCTGCAATCTCTCTCCATTTAGATGGTGCCCTGATTTTCTATCTCAAGTTCATACTTTCCCACTATATAATCCATCTGTCATTTTTAGCCCATTTTCTCATCCTAACCTATGTCCCTTTGAAGACTCCTTGTATCCTCTTCACAAATTACTCTCCAACCTAGCCTGGTGTGCACAGCAGATATGGCAATCATATATTAGATACCATCATTCAAGTCATTTACACAATGAGGTCCCAGCACTGATCTCTGTGCCACTGCACTGGTCATATCTTGCTATTTGAAGAAGTCCCATGTGTGTCCAGTCTTTGTTAGCTAATCAATCCTCTGTCCTATGGTAAAGAAACTGAGTCACACACAGTGCTCCAGCTGCACTCCTCCAAAACCCAGCAATCCCACCTTTTCTCTCTACATACTGAGCCTCTGCCCTCCCCATCCCCAGTATCTGTCCTACCCATTCCCAGTATCTGTCCTCCCCATACCCAGTATCAGCCCTCCCCAGACACAATATCTGCCCTCCCCATACCCAGTATTTGTCCTCCCCATACCTAATGCCTGCCCTCCCCATCCCCGATATATGCCCTCTCCATACCCAGTATCTACTCTCCCCATATCCAGTATCTGCCCTCCCCATACACTGCATCTGCTTTCCCCACACCCAGTATCTGCCCTCCCCACACCCAGTATCTGCCTTCCCCATACGCATAGAACATAGAACATAGAACATTACAGCACAAACAGGCCCTTCGGCCCTCGAGTTGCGCCGATCGCATCAACCCCACCAATCTATAGACCTATCTATAACCCCCAATCCCATTAAACCCCATATACTCATCCAGAAGTCTTTTAAAAGACCCCAGCGAGTTCGCCTCCACCACCGACGACGGCAGCCGATTCCATTCACTCACCACCCTCTGAGTGAAAAACTTACCCCTAACATCACCTCTGTACTTCCCTCCCCGCACCTTAAATCTGTGTCCTCTCGTAGCGACCATTTCAACCCGGGGAAATAGCCTCTGAGAGTCCACCCTATCTATTCCTCTCAACATTTTATAAACTTCTATCAGGTCGCCTCTCAACCTTCGCCTCTCCAGGGAAAAGAGTCCCAGCTCCCTCAACCTATCTTCATAAGGCATGCCTCCCAGTCCAGGCAACATCCTTGTAAATCTCCTCTGCACCCTTTCAATAGCTTCTACGTCTTTCCTATAGTGAGGCGACCAGAACTGCGCACAGTACTCCAAATGAGGCCTGACGAGGGTCCTGTAAAGTTGCAGCATTACCTCCCGACTCCTAAACTCAATCCCTCGATTAATGAAGGCCAGTACACCATACGCCTCTTGATCACCTCCTCCACCTGCGAGGCCGATTTAAGAGTCCTGTGGACCCGGACCCCGAGATCCTTCTGCTCTTCAACGCTACTAAGACCCCTGCCCTTAATAGTGTACTCGTTCATCCCGTTGGTTCTGCCGAAATGGACTACTACACATTTATCCGCGTTGAAGTCCATCTGCCACTTCTCCGCCCATTCCTGCATCCTATCTATGTCCTGCTGCAACTTTTGACATCCTTCCAGACCATCCACAACACCGCCGACCTTCGTGTCATCAGCGAACTTGCTAACCCATCCCTCCACTTCCTCATCCAGGTCATTTATGAAAATGACAAACAACAAGGGTCCCAGAACAGATCCCTGGGGCACCCCACTGGTGACTGACCTCCATTCCGAAAAAGACCCATCCACAACCACTCTCTGCCTTCTGCAGGCAAGCCAGTTCTGGATCCACAAGGCCAAAGGCCCTTGGATCCCATGCCTTCTCACCTTCTCAAGAAGTCTTGCATGGGGGACCTTATCAAAAGCCTTGCTGAAGTCCATGTACACTACGTCCACGGCACTTCCTTCGTCAATGTGTTCAGTCACATTATCGAAGAACTCAACTGGGCTCGTAAGGCACGACCTGCCCTTGACAAATCCATGCTGACTATTCCTGATCATGTCAAACCTCTCCAAATGCTCGTAAATCTTGTCCCTCAGAAGCCTCTCCATCAGCTTACCAACCACTGAGGTCAGACTCACCGGGCGGTAATTTCCCGGGCTATCTCTGTTCCCTTTCTTGAAAATAGGGACTACATCCGCAATCCTCCAATCTTCCGGAACCTCTCCCGTCTCCATTGACGACGCAAAGATCATCGCCAAGGGCTCTGCAATCACTTCCCTGGCCTCCCACAGTATCCTGGGGTACATCCCATCTGGTCCCGGCGACTTATCTACCTTGATAGAATTCAAAAGTTCTCACACATCCTCCTCCTTAATGTCCACGTACTCAATCTTTTCCACCTGCTGCAAGTCCATAGCAAGATCTCCCAAATCAGCTTCCACTGTGAATACTGATGCAAAGTACTCATTAAGCACCTCCGCCATTTCTTCTGGTTCTACACAGACCTTTCCCCCTTCATCTTTTATAGGTCCTATCCTTTCCCTTCTCACCCTTTTACCTTTCACATACTTATAGAAGGCCTTGGGATTTTCCTTAATCTTACCCGCCAAGGTCTTCTCATGACCCCTTCTGGCTCTCCTAATTTCCCTTTTAACCTCCTTTCTACAGTCCTTATATTCTTCAAGATCCTTAACCTCTCCTAGTTCCCTGAACCTTTTGTACACCTTCCTTTTCCTCCTGACTAGGTTTAACACAGCCTTCGTGCACCACGGTTCCCGCGACCTACCAAAACCCCCTTGCCTTATCGGAACATTGTCATGCAGAGCGCCAGACAAACATTCCTTGAATATCCGCCACCTTCCTTCGGTACTTTTCCCTAAGAATGCCTCCTTCCAGTTTATTTGTCCAAGTAACTTCCTGACTTCTTCGTATCTCCCCTTACTCCAGACAAACACCTTCCTAGCCTGTCTGATCCTATCTCGTTCCCATGCAATTTCTGCCCTCAACGCAGTGTCTGCCCTCCCCATCCCCAGTATCTGCCCTCCCCATCCCCAGTATCTGCCCTCCCCATCCCCAGTATCTGCCCTCCCCATCCCCAGTATCTGCCCTCCCCATCCCCAGTATCTGCCCTCCCCATCCCCAGTATCTGCCCTCCCCATCTCCAGTATCTGCCCTCCCCATCCCCAGTATCTGCCCTCCCCATCCCCAGTATCTGCCCTCCCCATACCCAGTATCTGCCCTCCCCATACCCAATATCTGCCTACTCCATATCCCTCTTGCCCTGCTATATATGATATTTCACACAGATCTCTGCAAACTGAAGCTTCTCACCATCTTCTTTCCTTCCGCCAGTAGTTATTGTTATGCCGGTTGCTGTGGAAACTGTCGGCCTGGAAGCCGATGACGCGAAGTCTCTGTTCCAATGGCGGATCCGTGTGGGCGGGGCTACCGTACATCGGAGCCCGCCCCTATCCGTCATCAGCGGCCACGCCCATCACTCACGAACAGGCCCCGCCCCACATTACATCACCCCAAAACGCCCCGCCCATTCGTCAGAAACAGGCCGCGTTCCTGCCCGCGAGTAATGGCGGTGAAGAGGCCAATGTGGGAGTGAAATCAGAGCCGGAGCATTGCAGAGTGAGGCGGGGGGAGACACATAGGGTGACAAAAAGGGCGGGGGGGGGGGGGGGGGGGGTGGTGGAGGAGAGACACATAGGGGTGACAGAGAGGAATGGGGGAGACGGGGGATGGGGGAATGGGGGGATGGGGCGATGGGGGGGGCGATGGGGGGGGCGATGGTGAGACAGGGAGATGGGGGAAAAGAGTGATGGGGGGAGGGAGAGGGGATGGGGGGGGAGAGGGGATTGGGGGGGGGAGAGGGGATTGGGGGGGGGGAGAGGGGATTGGGGGGGGGGAGAGGGGATTGGGGGGGGGGAGAGGGGATTGGGGGGGGGGAGAGGGGATTGGGGGGGGGGAGAGGGGATTGGGGGGGGGGAGAGGGGATTGGGGGGGGGGAGAGGGGATTGGGGGGGGGAGAGGGGATTGGGGGGGGAGAGGGGATTGGGGGGGGGAGAGGGGATTGGGGGGGGGGAGAGGGGATTGGGGGGGGGGAGAGGGGATTGGGGGGGGGGGGAGGGGATTGGGGGGGGGGAGAGGGGATGGGGGGGGGAGAGGGGATGGGGGGGGTAGAGGGGATGGGGGGGGAGAGGGGATGGGGGGGGGAGAGGGGATGGGGGGGGGAGAGGGGATGGGGGGGAGGGGAGAGGGGATGGGGGGGGAGAGGGGATTGGAGGGGGGAGGGGGAGGCGAGAGGGGATGGGGGGGGGAGAGAGGGGATGGGGGGGGGAGAGAGGGGATGGGGGGGGGAGAGAGGGGATGCGGGGGGGAAGAGAGGGGATGGGGGGGGGAAGAGAGGGGATGGGGGGGGGAAGAGAGGGGATGGGGGGGGGAAGAGAGGGGATGGGGGGGGGAGAGAGGGGATGGGGGGGGAGAGAGGGGATGGGGGGGGGAGAGAGGGGATGCGGGGGGGAAGAGAGGGGATGGGGGGGGGAAGAGAGGGGATGGGGGGGGGAAGAGAGGGGATGGGGGGGGAGAGAGGGGATGGGGGGGGGAGAGAGGGGATGGGGGGGAGAGAGGGGATGGGGGGGGCGAGAGGGGATGGGGGGGGGCGAGAGGGGATGGGGGGGCGAGAGGGGATGGGGGGGGGAGAGGGGATGGGGGGGGGGAGAGGGGATGGGGGGGGGAGAGGGGATGGGGGGGGGGTAGAGGGGATGGGGGGGGGAGAGGGGATGGGGGGGGAGGGGGGAGGGGATGGGGGGGGAGAGGGGATTGGAGGGGGGAGGGGGGAGGCGAGAGGGGATGGGGGGGGGAGAGAGGGGATGGGGGGGGGAGAGAGGGGATGGGGGGGGGAGAGAGGGGATGGGGGGGGAAGAGAGGGGATGGGGGGGGGAAGAGAGGGGATGGGGGGGGGAAGAGAGGGGATGGGGGGGGGAGAGAGGGGATGGGGGGGGGAGAGAGGGGATGGGGGGGGGAGAGAGGGGATGGGGGGGGGAGAGAGGGGATGGGGGGGAGAGAGGGGATGGGGGGGGAGAGAGGGGATGGGGGGGGGGAGAGAGGGGATGGGGGGGGCGAGAGGGGATGAGGGGGGCGAGAGGGGATGGGGGGGGCGAGAGGGGATGGGGGGGGCGAGAGGGGATGGGGGGGCGAGAGGGGATGGGGGGGGCGAGAGGGGATGGGGGGGAGGGGAGGGGAGGGGGGGGCGAGAGGGGATGGGGGGGGGCGAGAGGGGATGGGGGGGGGCGAGAGGGGTTGGGGGGGGCGAGAGGGGATGGTGGGGGGGCGATGGTGAGACAGGGAGATGGGGGAAAAGAGTAGGGGGGGAGGGGAGATTAGAGGAATGGGGGAATTGGGAGGGAGAGGGCTGAGGGGGGGCGAGAGGGGATGGGGGGGGCGAGAGGGGATGGGGGGGGCGAGAGGGGATGGGGGGGGCGAGAGGGGATGATGGGGGGGGCGAGAGGGGATGATGGGGGGGGACGAGAGGGTTCGGTGTCCTGGGGCTGGTGCAGTGGGTGGGGGTGGTGTTTTGGGGCGGAAGGGGAGACTGAGACAAAAGGCCCAGATGGAGCTGGAGCTGATGGGGAAAAGTCAGTAAAGGTAGCAGCTGTCAAACACTCAACATTCTCGGGTCAGAGAGAGAAGCAACAGCAAGGACTTGTTAAACTGATAGAAAACTTAGCTTAGTTTTTATTAACTAAATCCTGACAGAGTCTGCACTGACAATCCCATCTTTCCTATAATAGGGTGACCAGAACTGTATACAGTATTCCAAGTGTAGCCTTGCCAATGTCTTGTGCAACTTCAACAAGATGCCCCAATTCCTGTATTCAATGTTCTGACCAATGAAACGAAGCATGCCTTCTTCACCACTTGATTCACATGTGACTCCACTTTCAAGGAGCTATGAACATGTACCCCTAGATCTCTTTGTTCTGTAACTCTCCCCAACACCTTACCATTAACTAAGGGCTGCCCTGGTTCAGTCTACCAAAATGCATCACCACGCATTTATCTAAATTAAACTCCATCTGGCAGTACACAGTCTCTGTACTGTGGCCCTTTTTGATTTTTGTCTTTGATTTCTCTGCCTTCCACTTATTGCCTTTTTTTTACCCTTTGATTTCCTGCATCGGTTCCCATCTCCCTGCCACATTAGTTTAAATGATGTGGGTATGCCGGCGTTGGACTGGCGTTAAACATTAGTTTAAATCCACCTCAACAATGCTAGCAAACACTCTCCCACAGGAATGGGGAAATCATGTTGCAGTTGTACAAGACTTTGGTTAGGCTGCATTTGGAGTATTGTGTACAGTCCTGGTTGCCAGAAGGATGTTGATGCATAGGAAAGAATGAAGAAGAGATTTACCAGGATGTTGCCTGGTTTGGAGATATGGACAATTGAGAAAGGTTGAATAGACTTGGATTGTTTTCATTTGAGCATTGGAGGACGGAGGGGGGTACCTGATAGAGGTTTACAAGATTAAGACAGGCTTAATCTTGTAAACCTGATTACAAGATTAATCTTGTAATCTTGAGATTACAAGATTAATCTTGTAATCTTACAAGATTAATCTTACAAGATAGAGTGGATAGTCAGTCTTTTTCCCAGGGTCGAAAGGTCATTTACTCAGGCATAGGTTCAAAGTAAGGGGGGAATGTTTAAAACAGATGTGAGGAATAAGTTTTTCACATAGACGGTGGAGAATGTCTGGAACGTACTGCTGGAGGTGGAAGCAGATTCTGTAACAACGTTCAAGAGGCATCTGGATAGATACATGATGTGGGTATGCCGGCGTTGGACTGGCGTAAACACAGTAAAAAGTCTGACAACACCAGGTTTTAGTCCAACCTATTTATTTGATAATATTCTCACAAGCTTTCGAGGGGACTGCCTCTTCGTCAGGCGAATGGAGAGTTCTGGCCTCAGACAGAGCATATAAAGCACAGACAGTTTAGAGATTACTGATTAGAATGCGAATCCTTACACCTAACCTGCTGTTCAAGTCTTAAAGTGGCTGATAATGTGAGTGGAAGGAGCACTGATCACAGGTTAAAGAGATGTGTATTGTCTCCAGACAGTACAGTAAGTGAGGTTTTGCAAACCCAGGCAAGTCACGGGGGTTACAGATAGTGCGACATGAACCCAAGATCCCTGTTGAGACCGTCCTCATGTGTGCGGAACTTGGCTATCAGTCTCTGTTACTGTAGATACATGAATAGACAGGGAATAGAGGGATATGGACCATGCAGAAGCAAGAAAATATTAAATAGGCATGTGTCGGCACGGATCTGGTGGGCTAAAGGGCCTGTTCCTGTACTGCACTGTACTGTGTTATTTGATGAGGGCTAAAGGGCTTGTACTGCGCTGTAATGTGTCTAGGTGTGTAGATGAAGGTAGTGTAGATGAGGGTAGTTTATATGGATTTCAGCAAAGCCTTTGACAAGGTCTCAAGTGGGATCTTGTAAAGAAGGTAAATTCACATGGGGTACATTGTAATTTGATAAAAGTGGATTCAAAATTGGCTCAGTTGTAGGACAGTAAGAAGTTTCACAACACCAGGTTAAAGTCGAAAAGGTTTATTTGGTAGCAAACGCCTCTAGCTTTTGGAGCGTGCTCCTTTGTCAGGTGATTGGGAGATCTGTTCACAAACAGGGCGTATAAAGACACAAACTCAATTTACAGTATAACGATTGGAATGCAATTCTTTACAGCTAATTCTTTACAGGAGAGGCTTCTGAGGGACAAGATTTACGAGCATTTGGAGAGGTTTGACATGATCAGGAATAGGCAGCATGGATTTGTCAAGGGCAGGTCGTGCCTTACGAGCCTAGTTGAGTTCTTCGATAATGTGACTGAACACATTGACGAAGGAAGTGCCGTGGACGTAGTGTACATGGACTTCAGCAAGGCGTTTGATAAGGTCCCCCATGCAAGACTTCTTGAGAAGGTGAGAGGGCATGGGATCCAAGGGCCTTTGGCCTTGTGGATCCAGAACTGGCTTGCCTGCAGAAGGCAGAGAGTGGTTGTGGATGGGTCTTTTTCGGAATGGAGGTCAGTCACCAGTGGGGTGCCCCAGGGATCTGTTCTGGGACCCTTGCTGTTTGTCATTTTCATAAATGACCTGGATGAGGAAGTGGAGGGATGGGTTAGCAAGTTCGCTGATGACACGAAGGTCGGTGGTGTTGTGGATGGTCTGGAAGGATGTCAAAAATTGCAGCAGGACATAGATAGGATGCAGGAATGGGCGGAGAAGTGGCAGATGGACTTCAACGCGGATAAATGTGTAGTCGTCCATTTCGGCAGAACCAACGGGATGAACGAGTACACTATCAAGGGCAGGAGTCTTAGTAGCGTTGAAGAGCAGAAGGATCTCGGGGTCCGGATCCACAGGACTCTTAAATCGGCCTCGCAGGTGGAGGAGGTGGTCAAGAAGGTGTATGGTGTACTGGCCTTCATTAATCGAGGGATTGAGTTTAGGAGTCGGGAGGTAATGCTGCAACTTTACAGGACCCTTGTCAGGCCTCATTTGGAGTACTGTGCGCAGTTCTGGTCGTCTCACTATAGGAAAGACGTAGAAGCTATTGAAAGGGTGCAGAGGAGATTTACAAGGATGTTGCCTGGACTGGGAGGCATGCCTTATGAAGATAGGTTGAGGGAGCTGGGACTCTTTTCCCGAGAGAAGCGAAGGTTGAGAGGCGACCTGATAGAAGTTTATAAAATGTTGAGAGGAATAGATAGGGTGGACTCTCAGAGGCTATTTCCCCGGGTTGAAATGGTCGCTACGAGAGGACACAGATTTAAGGTGCGGGGAGGGAAGTACAGAGGTGATGTTAGGGGTAAGTTTTTCACTCAGAGGGTGGTGAGTGAATGGAATTGGCTGCCGTCATCGGTGGTGGAGGCGAACTCGCTGGGGTCTTTTAAAAGACTTCTGGATGAGTATATGGGGTTTAATGGGATTGGGGGTTATAGATAGGTCTATAGATTGGTGGGGTTGATGTGATCGACGCAACTCGAGGGCCGAAGGGCCTGTTTGTGCTGTAATGTTCTATGTTCTAATCAAGTCTTAAAGGTGCAGACAATGTGAGTGGAGATAGCATTAAGCATCAGTAAAAGAGATGTGTATTGTCACCAGACAAGACAGTAAGTGAGATATTGCAAGTTCAGGCAAGTCATGGGGGTTACAGATAGTGCAACATGAACTCAAGATCCTGGTTAAGGCCGTCCTCGTGTGTGCAGAACTTGGCTATCAATTTCTGTTCAGCGACTCTGCGCTGTCGTATGTCGTGAAGGCTGCCTTGGAGAACACTTACCCGAAGATCAGAAGCCGAATGCTGGTGACGACTGAAGTGTTCCCCAACAGGAAGGGAATAGTCGTGCCTGGTGATTGTCGAGCGATGTTCATTCATCCGTTGTCATAGCGTCGAAGGCTGCCTTCATGACAAAAGACAGCGCATTCTATGCTTAATGCTATCTCCACTCACATTGTCTGCACCTTTAAAACTTGAATAGCAGATCAGCTGTAAAGACTGGCATTCTAATCAGTATTCTGTAAACTGTGTGTGCCTTTATATGCCTTATTTGTGATCAGAACTCTTCACTCACCTGACGAACAGCATTCCGAAAGCGAGTGGTGTTTGCTACCAGATAAACCTGTTGGACTTTAACCTGGTGTTGTGAGACTTCTTACTGTGTTTACCCCAGTCCAATGCCAGCATCTCCACATCAGTCGTAGGAGACAGAGGGTGATGACAAAAGGCGGCTTTAGTGATTGGAACTCAGTGTCCAGTGGTGTACCACACTGATCTGTGTTGGGCTCCCTTTCATTCATCATTTATATAAATTACATAGATGACCTTTTGGGGGGACTCTTTGCAAGGAGTAGGATTACTAAGTTTGCGGATGACACAAAGAATGGACAAGTGGTTAACAGTGAGGTGGTATGTCTTGGGCTACAAGAAAATATAGATGGAATGGTCAAATAGGCAGATAAGTGGCAGATGGAATTTAACCACGAAAAATATGAGGTGACACAGTTTGGAAGGAGTAATTTGAAAAGAAAGTACTCAATAAATAGTGGGAAACTAGGAAGTTCTATGGAATGATAATTATGGGGGATTTCAATCTGCATATTGATTGGTTGACCCAATTCGGACGCGGTGGGCTTGAGGAAGAGTTCTTGGAATGCTGTAGGGATAGTTTCCTTGAACAGTGTGTGACGTAACCAACGAGGGAGCGAGTTATCTTAGATCTGGTGTTGTGTAACGAGGCAGGAAGAATTAGAGATCTTGTGCGGGATCCCCTTGGGTCGAGCGATTGTTGTATGGTTGAGTTTTTGATGCAGGTGGAGGATGAGAAAGTAGGGTCCCGAACCTGTGTCCTCTGTTTGAACAGAGGGGAGTACGATAGGATGAGAGAGGAATTGGCAAATGTAGATTGGGGATGCAGATTGGTTGGTAGGACTGCTGAGGAACAGTGGAGGATCATTAAGGAGATCTTTTTCGATGCTCAGCAGAAATATATTCCAATGGTGAAGAAGGAATGTAGGAGGAGGGGTAACCAGCCGTGGTTATCGAAGGAAATAAAGGAGTGTATTAAATTTAAAAGCCGATGCGTTTAGAGTGGCTAAAAGTAGTGGGCGATTAGAAGATTGGGAGAGGTTTAAAAATCAACAAAGAATGACTAAGAAGTTGATAAAGGAAGGATAGACTATGAAGCTAAACTGGCACTAAATATAAAAAAGGACAGTAAGAGTTTTTACAAATATATAGAGAAGAGGAGGCTGGCTAGAGTGAATGTTGGACCCTGAGAGGATGAGAGGGGGGATTTAGTGGTGGGAGATGAGGAAATGGTGGAGGCCTTAAATAAGTTTTTTGCCTCGGTCTTCACGGAGGAGGACGCGAATAGTTTGCCAGATATTAAATATAGAAGGATAGTAGGAGTTGAGGGCCTGAATGCGATTACTGTCACTAGAGAGGTAGTGCTTAGAACATAGAACACTACAGCACAAACAGGCCCTTCAGCCCACAAGTTGCGCCAATCACATCAACACCTACAGACCTATCTATAACCCTCAATCTCATTAAACCCCATATACTCATCCAGAAGTCTTTTAAAAGACCCCAGCGAGTTCGCCTCCACCACCACTGACGGCAGCCAATTCCATTCACTCACCACCCTCTGAGTGAAAAACTTACCCCTAACATCGCTTCTGAACTTCCCTCCCTGTACCTTAAATCTGTGTCCTCTCGTAGCAACCGTTTCAACCCGGGGAAATAGCCTCTGAGAGTCCACCCTATCTATTCCTCTCAACATTTTGTAAACTTCTATCAGGTTGCCTCTCAACCTTCGTCTCTCCAGGGAAAAGAGTCCCAGCTCCCTCAACCTAACTTCATAAGGCAAGCCTCCCAGTCCAGGCAACATCCTTGTAAATCTCCTCTGTACCCTCTCAATAGCTTCTACATCTTTCCTATAGTGAGGCGACCAGAACTGCGCACAATACTCTAAATGAGGCCTGACAAGGGTCTTATAAAGTTGCAGCATTACCTCCCGACTCCTAAACTCAATCCCTCGATTAATGAAGGCCAGTACACCATATGCCTTCTTGACCACCTCCTCCACCTGCGAGGCCGATTTAAGAGTCCTGTGGACCCGGACCCCGAGATCCTTCTGCTCTTCAACACTACTCAGACTTCTGCCCTTGATAGTGTACTTGTTCATCCCGTTGGTTCTGCCAAAATGGACAACTACGCATTTATCTGCGTTGAAGTCCATCTGCCACTTCTCTGCCCAGTCCTGCATCCTATCTATGTCCTGCTGCAACTTTTGCCATCCTTCCAGACCATCCACAACACCACCGACCTTAGTGTCATCAGCGAACTTATTTACCCATCCCTCCACTTCCTCATCCAGGTCATTTATGAAAATGACAAACAACAAGGGTCCCAGAACAGATCCTTGAGGCACTCCGCTGGTGACTGACCTCCATTCAGAAAAAGCCCCATCCACAACCACTCTCTGCCTTCTGCAGGCAAGCCAGTTCTGGATCCACAAGGCCAAAGACCCTTGGAACCCATGCCCTCTCACCTTCTCAAGAAGTCTTGCATGGGGGACCTTATCAAATGCCTTGCTGAAGTCTAGCTTGATAGACTAATGGGACTGATGGTGGACAAGTCCCAAGGACCAGATGGAATGCATCCCAAGGTTCTGAAGGAAATGGCAGAGGTGATAATAGATGCCTTAGTGATTAGTTACCAAATTTCGCTGGATTCCGGGGAAGTGCCGGAAGATTGGAAAACGGCTAATGTTACGCTGCTGTTCAAAAAAGGTAGCAGGCAAAAGGCAGGGAATTATAGGTCAGTTAGCTTAACGTCTGTAGTTGGAAAAATCCTTGAATCCGTCATCAAAGAAGAAATAGCGAGGCACCTAGAAAAGAATGGTTTGATAGAGCAGATGCAGCACAAATTCATTAAGGGGAAGCTGTGTTTGACAGATTTATTGGATTTTTATGAGGATATGACTAGTGCGGTAGACAGAGGGGAAGCGGTGGATGTGGTGTTTCTCGATTTTCAAAAGGCGTTTGATAAGGTCCCGCACAAAAGGTTGCTTCAGAACGTTAGGGGAAATGGAGTTGGGGGTAAGGTGTTAGCGTGGATAGAGGATTGTTTGTCTAATAGGAGGCAGAGAGTTGGTATAAATGGGTGCTGTTCTGATTGGTGGTTGGTGACTAGTGGAGTGCCGCAGGGATCGGTGCTGGGGCCTCAGCTATTTACCATTTATATAGATAATCTGAAGGAGGGGGCTGAGTATATGGTGACAAAATTTGCTGATGAGACAAAGATGAGTGGAAAAGCAAATTGTGCGGAGGGTGTGGAAAGTCTGCAGAGGGTTCTAGATAGGCTGAGTGAGTGGGCGAGGACCTGGCAGATGGAGTATAATGTTAGCTAGTGTGAGGTTATCCACTTTGGCAGAAATAATAGTAGGAGGGATTACTATTTAAAGGGCGAAAAGCTGCAGCATGCTACGGTGCAGAGGGACCTGGGGGTCCTTGTGCATGAGTCGCAAAAACCAGCCTGCAGGTGCAGCAGGTGATCAAGAAAGCGAATGGGATGCTGGCCTTTATAGCAAGGGGGATAGAATATGAAAGCAGGGAGATCTTGCTGCAGCTGTATAAGGCACTGGTGAGGCCTCAGCTGGAGTACTGTGTGCAGTTTTGGTCGCCGCACTTGTGCAAGGATATTTTGGCCTTGGAGGGAGTGCAGAGGAGGTTCACTAGGCTGATACCGGAGATGAGGGGGTTGGACTATGAAGAGAGACTAAATAGACTGGATCTGCACTCATTGGAGTTTAGAAGGATGAGGAGGGATCTTATAGAGAAGTATAAGATAATGTAAGGGATGGATAGGGTAGAGATAGATTCTTCCCGCTCAGAAAGGACAGCAGGACTAGAGGTCACAGCGTCAAGATAAGGGGGGGTGGCAGTTTAGAATGGAGTTGAGGAGGAACTTCTTCACTCAAAGGGTGGTGAATCTCTGGAATTTTCTGCCCGTTGAAGTGCTAGAGGCTGCCTCGCTAAATATATTTAAGTCATGGGTAGATAGGTTTTTGACAGACAAGATCTGTGGATAGGTTTATGGATGAAAAGGGATTGGTTTAGGCTAGTGGGTCATTGTTTTGTAACTGGTCGGCGCAACATCGTGGGCCGAAGGGCCTGTTCTGCGCTGTAATGTTCTATGTTCTAAGGGAATTAAGGGTTATGGGGAGAAAGTGGGAAAGTGGAACTGATCCTCTTCTGATCAGCCATGATCTTATTGAATGGCGGGGCTCGATGGCCTACTCCTGCTCCTATTCCTTATGTTCTTATGTAGGAACCTTGGCGTGTTTGACCATAGATCTCTGAAAGCAGAAGAGCACATTAGTAGGATGATGAAAAGGGCATATGAGACACTTGCCTTTATCAATCAAGGCATAGATTACAAAAGCAAGGAAGGCAACTATAATTTCTCCCTCCATGTCAACAAAATGAAAGAGATATTCATCAACTTCAGGAAGAGTAGTGGAAGCCTTATCTAATTCAGTGGGGATGAAGTAGAAATGGTCGAGAACTTCAGGTTTTAGGTGTTTAGATCACCAACAACCTGTTCTGGACCCCCCCATGTTGACACTGTAGTTAAGAAAGCCCACAAACGCCTCAACTTTGAGAAGAGTAAGGAAATTTGGTTTATCTATTACAACTCACCAACTTTTATAGATGCACCGTAGAAAACATTCTTTCTGGTTGTATCAGAGCTTGGTATGGCACTTACTGTATCCAGGACCGCAAGAAACTACAAAGGGTCATGAACGAAGCCTAATCCATCACTCAAAGCAGCCTTTCATCCATTGTCACTGTCTACACTTCCTGCTGTCTTGGAGAAGGTGGGAGTTCAGGTATTTCTAATGTGTCAGTGTGGACTCGATGGGCCGAAGGGCCTCTTCTGCAGCGTATGGCTCTATGAGAACAATCTCACCTTCTTCAAGCTCTCCGCATAATGGAAGTCCTTCATCCCTGCTATTATTTTGCTTTGGTGGTTAGGTGCAGGCACCGAACCGACGATGGACAATGGCGACTCAGGGACTTTCACAATAACTTCACTGCAGTGTTATTGTAAGCCTTACTTGTGACTGATAAATAAACTTTAATTCTAGAAAATCTCCCGAGCAACCTCTCCAAGCCCTTGACATGCAGTTGAGGCTACCTTGTTGAATGTTTTTAAGGTAAGGACAGATAAAATTTTTTTGAACAATGAAGGAATTAAGGGTTATGGTGAGTGAGTGGGTAAGTGGAGCTGAGTCCACAAAAAAGATCAGCCATGATCTTATTGAATGGCAGAGCAGGTTGAAGAGGCTAGACGGCCTATTCCTGCTCCTAGTTCTTACGTTAAAGTTGATGCACTGAGAACCATTTAATGTAAAGTCAAACAGATTGTCCCACATACTGCTCTGTTGTAGATTTTCCCACAAGAAGCAGATCCCAGTCTATTTTGGCCAGATTCAGCTTCATTCTAATAACATCTGCCTTCCCCAGTTCAAAACCATTTTTTGCAGACCATTCTTTCCTTTTCCCTAACTAACAAATTACACTGTGGTGTGGTCTCTATCACTAAAATGTTCCCCACTGCCACATCAAATATCTGTCCAGCTTTGTTCTCCAGAATTAGATCCAGCACTGCACCATTCATTGTTGAACCTTTGATATTTTCCAAAATTCTTTGGCCTCTGGACTGGTTCCTACAGATTGGAGGGTACTTAATATAAGCTTTAGGGCATTTGGTGGTTGTGAAAGGCAGCATATAGAAATGTAATTTTTTTTCAATATGTGCATTAGATATGAATATGAGGAAGAACATTAGGCCTGCGAGGCTGGTGAAAGCAGAGACATCAAACTATTTGAAAGGAAGTTGGATGTTCTTAAGAACATAAGAAATAGGAGCAGGAGTAGGCCACATAGCCCTTCGAACCTGCCCCGCCATTCAATAAGATCATGGCTGATCTGTGTAGGAAGTAAACCTACAGGGATAGAATGGGAAAAAGGGACTAATTGGATTGCTCAACAGAGAGCTGGCACATATTCAGTGGGCTGAATGGTTTTCTTCTGTGTCAAAATACTCTGACTCTCATTTACATAATGGATATTTGGCTTGTGAGAGTGAACAGGTTTTCAACAGATGAGAATCAATGGAGACCATAATCTTCACACCACCGTTGTACAAACAGAGATACCAGCTGGTGCTTGAACTGGTGGAGAAATATAAAGCAAGAAAAGTAAGTAAATAGCCAAATACTTAATATCGATATAACGTGCATCAAAGAGTTATATTGGATATGTGAGTTGATTGGGGAAGTCTACTGACAGGCAAAAGGACAGCTGGTAAGTGGCATGCTTTCAAAAGTGTGTTAACCAGGGTTCAGAGAGAACATTCCTTTTAAAGTGAAGGGCAAGGCTGGTAGAAGGAACGCTGGATGACTTGGGACATTGAGGCCCTGGTCAAGAAGAAGCAGGAGGCATGTGACATGCAGAGGCAGCAGGGATCAAGTGGATCCCTTGAAGAGTAAAAAGGGTGTAGGAGTAGAATTAAGAGAGAAATCAGGAGGTCATAAAGGGGACATGAGATGCTTTGGCAGATAAGACAAAGAAGAATCCAAAGAGCTACAAATACATAAAGGACGAAAGAGTAGGGCCTCTTAAGAATCAAGGTCATTTACGTTTGGATCCACAAGAAATGGGTGAGATCTTAAATGAATATTTCTCATCAGTATTTACTGTTGAGAAAAGCATGGATGTTAGGGAACTTGGGGAAATAGAGATGTCTTGAGGAGTGTACATATTACAGAGAAGGAGATGCTGGAAGTCTTAAAGCGCATCAAGGTAGATACATTCCCAGGACCTGATGAAGTGTTGGTGGGTTTCCTCCTAGGTGCCAGGGTCCATGGTGTCTTGGATTGTGTTTTTGGAATCTTTAAGGGGGAGGAGGACCAGCCCCAAGTCATGGTCCCCATAGGCACCAACGACATAAGTAGGAAAAGGGATGGAGATGTAAGGCAGTAATTCAGGGAGTTAGGGTCGAAGTTTAGAGCTAGAATAAACAGAGTTGTTATCTCTGGTTTGTTACCCATGCCACGTGCTAGCGAGGAGAGGAATAGGGAGAGACAGCAGTTGAATATGTTGCTAAAGGATGATGCAGGAGGGAAGAATTCAGATACCTGGATAATTGGGGCTCATTCTGGAGTAGGTGGGACCTCTACAAATGGGATGGTCTACACCTGAACCAGAGGGGTACCAATATCCTGGAGTGGAAAATTGCTAATGCTCTTCAGGAGGTTTAAATTAATTCAGCAGGGTGATGGGAACCTGAATTGAAGCTCCAGTGTACAGGAGGTTTAGAGTAGTGAGGTCAATAAGGTTTCAAGTTCACAGGAGTGTACTGGCAGGCAGGAAGGTGGTTTGAAGTGTGTCTATTTCAATGCCAGGAGCATCCGGAATAAGGTGGGTGAGCATGCAGCATGGGTTGGTACCTGGGACTTTGATGTTGTGGTCATTTCGGAGACGTGGATAGAGCAAGGACAGGAATGGTTGTTGCAGGTTCTGGGGTTTAAATATTTCAGTAAGATCAGTGAAGGTTGTAAAAGAGGGGGAGGTGTGGCATTGTTAGTCAAGGACAGTAAGAAAGAACGTTTGACGTGGACTCGTCTACTGAAGTTGTATGGGCTGAAGTTAAAAACAGGAAAGGAGAGGTCACCCTGTTGGGAGTTCTCTGTAGGCCTCCAAAAAGTTCCGGAGATGTGGAGGAAAGGATTGCAAAGGTGATTCTGGATAGGAGCGAAAGCAACAGGGTAGTTGTTATGGGGGACTTTACAAATATTGACTGGAAACACTATAGTTCAAGTACTTTAGATGGGTCAGTTTTTGTCCATACTGTCAGGAGGGTTTCCTGACAGTATGTAGATAGGCCAACAAGAGGCAAGGCCACATTGGATTTGGTACTGGATAATGAACCAGGCCAGGTGTTAGATTTGGAGGTAGGTAAACACTTTGGTGATAGTGACCACAATTTGTTTACGTTTACTTTAGCGATTGAAAGGGATAGGTATATACCGCAGGGCAAGAGTTATGACTGGAGTAAAGGAAATTATAATGCCATTGGGGGAGATTTCGGATGCATAGGATGTGAAAAAACTGCAGGGGGTGGGCACAATTGAAATGTGGAGCTTGTTCAAGAAACAACTACTGCGTGTCCTTGATAAGTATGTACCTGTCATGCAGGGAGGAAGTGGTCGAGTGAGGGAATCATGGTTTACTAAAGAAGTTGAATCTGTTGTGAAGAGGAAGAAGGAGACTTACGTAAAGATGAGACGTGAAGGCTCAGTTAGGGCACTTGAGAATTACAAGTTAGCCAGGAAGGGCCTAAAGAGAGAGTTAAGAAGAGCCAGGAGAGGACATGAGAAGTCTTTGGCAGGTAGGATCAAGGAAAACCTGAAAGGTTTTTTTATAGGTATGTTGGGAATAAAAGAATGACTAGGGTAAGATTAGGGCCAGTCAAGGTCAGTAGTGGGAAGTTGTGCCTGGAGTCCGAAGAGATGAGAGACACACTAAATGAGTATTTTTTGTCAGTATTCACACAGGGAAAAGACAGTGTTGTTGAGGAGAATACTGAGATTCAGGCTATTAGACTAGACAGGATTGAAGTTCGTAAGGAGGAGGTGTTAGCAATTCTGGAAAGTATGAAAATAGATAAGTCCCCTCGGCCGGATGGGATTTATCCGAGGATTGGGAATTTCAGATAGTTCTATGACCTGGTAGGTATGAAAATGAGCGGCGCAACTTGTGGGCCGAAGGGCCTGTTTTGTGCTGTAGTGTTCTATGTTCAATACCTCTCATAAGAAATAGGAGCAGGAGTAGGCCATCTAGCCCTTCAAGCCTGCCCCACCATTCAATAAGATCATGGTTGATCTGTCGCTGCTCAGTTCCACTTTCCCGCCCTCTCCCCATAACTCTTAATCCCCTCTCTTATCAAAAACCCATCAACCCGCGTCTTAAAAATATTTAGCGAGGCAGCCTCCACCACTTTAACGGGCAGAGAATTCCAGAGATTCACCACCCTTTGAGTGAAGAAGTTCCTCCTCAACTCCGTTCTAAACCGCCCCCCTTTTATCTTGAGGCTGTGCCCCCTAGTCCTACTGTCTTTTTTGAGCGGGAAGAGTCTCTCCACCTTTATCCATCCCATTCATCATCTTATACGTCTCAATGAGATCTCTCCTCATTCTTCTAAACTCTAACGAGTACAAGCCCAGTTTATTCAGCCTCTCCTCATAGCTCAACCCCCTCAACTCCGGTATCAGCCTAGTAAACCTCCTCTGCACTCCCTCCAAGGCCAAAATATCTGCGCAGGTGCGGCGCCCAAAACTGAACAAAGAACAGCACGGGAAACAGGCCCTTCGGCCCAACGAGCCCGCGCCGCCGTCCCATTGTCTCAGTGACCTATTCATGATTTTAGTCTACGCCTAATGTGCGAGGATCAGGGAGGTCCAATATAGGGACAATTTGTTACCCAATCAATCAGCCTAAAAGCACATCTTTGGGATGTGGGAGGAAACCTGAGCATCCGGAGGAACCCCACGCAACCACGGGGAGAACGCGCAAACTCCCACAGACACAGGCCCAAATCCATGTGTCCGCACAGCAACAGAGATAATCTCTGAGCTGTCATGTCCTTGAGATGGTCCAGTTTAAGCACACCAACGACATGAAGCAATAGGGAACTCCCGAAGCAACATCCAAGAGCAGCCCACTACAACCTGCCGAATGCATGCCCCTTGCTGGTCAACAAGGTGGACTTAAATGCCTGTGGAGACAAAAAATTCATTATTAAACAGGCAAAGACTGTAACATCCCTGAGGCAAAAACGGAATCCCAAGCCTACAATGTTTAGTAAGGCCTGCTATATCCCCCTATATGTAGACCGCTCATGTGGCTGTCCAAGTGACTCTTAAACAACCCTAGCGTGCCTGCTTCCACCACCTTACTCGGCAGTGCATTCCACACCCCCACTATCCTTTGCGTGAAAAACTGCCCTCCAATATTTGTCTTATACCTAGCCCCCATCACCCTAAGCCCGTGACCCCTCGTTCTATCCATTTCTAATAACGGAAAAAGCTTACCACCATTTACTCTATCTATAAGAACATAAGAAATAGGAGCAGGAGTAGGCCAACTAGCCCTTCGAGCCTGCCCCGCCATTAAATAAGATCATGGCTGATCTGTCGTGGCTCAGTTCCACTTTCCCGTCCTCTCCCCATAACCCTTAATCCCCTCTCTTATCAAAAACCCATCAACCCGCGTCTTAAAAATACTTAGCGAGGCAGCCTCCACCATTTCAACGGGCAGAGAATTTCAGAGATTCACCACCCTTTGAGTGAAGAAGTTCCTCCTCAACTCCGTTCTAAACCGCCTCCCCTTTATCTTGAGGCTGTGCCCCCTAGTCCTACTGTCTTTTTTGAGCGGGAAGAGTCTCTCCACCTCTATCCTATCCATCCCATTCATCATCTTATACGTCTCAATGAGGTCTCCCCTCATTCTTCTAAACTCTAACGAGTACAAGCCTAGTTTATTCAGCCTCTCCTCATAGCTCAATCCCCTCAACTCCGGTATCAGCCTAGTAAACCTCCTCTGCACTCATCCCCTTCATAATCTTATAAACCTCTATTAGATCCCCCCTCAGCCGACGTCTCTCAAGGGAAAACAGCCCAAGTTTGTTCAATCTTTCCTCGTAAGACAGCCCTTCCATACCAGGCAGCATCCTGGTAAATCTCCTCTGCACTCTCTCCAGGATCTCTATATCCTTCCGGTAGTACGGCGACCAGAACTGGACGCAGTACTCCAAGTGAGGCCTAACCAACGTTCTATACAACTGCAACATCACAGTCATAGAACATAGAACATTACAGCACAAACAGGCCCTTCGGCCCTCGAGTTGCGCCGATCACATCAACCCCACCAATCTATAGACCTATCTATAACCCCCAATCCCATTAAACCCCATATACTCATCCAGAAGTCTTTTAAAGGACCCCAGCGAGTTCGCCTCCACCACCGACGACGGCAGCCGATTCCAATCACTCACTACCCTCTGAGTGAAAAACTTACCCCTAACATCACCTCTGTACTTCCCTCCCCGCACCTTAAATCTGTGTCCTCTCGTAGCGACCATTTCAACCCGGGGAAATAGCCTCTGAGAGTCCACCCTATCTATTCCTCTCAACATTTTATAAACTTCTATCAGGTCGCCTCTCAACCTTCGCCTCTCCAGGGAAAAGAGTCCCAGCTCCCTCAACCTATCTTCATAAGGCATGCCTCCCAGTCCAGGCAACATCCTTGTAAATCTCCTCTGCACCCTTTCAATAGCTTCTACGTCTTTCCTATAGTGAGGCGACCAGAACTGCGCACAGTACTCCAAATGAGGCCTGACGAGGGTCCTGTAAAGTTGCAGCATTACCTCCCGACTCCTAAACTCAATCCCTCGATTAATGAAGGCCAGTACACCATACGCCTTCTTGACCACCTCCTCCACCTGCGAGGCCGATTTAAGAGTCCTGTGAACCCGGACCCCGAGATCCTTCTGCTCTTCAACGCTACTAACACCCCTGCCCTTAATAGTGTACTCATTCATCCCGTTGGTTCTGCCGAAATGGACGACTACACATTTATCCGCGTTGAAGTCCATCTGCCACTTCTCCGCCCATTCCTGCATCCTATCTATGTCCTACTCTTATATTCTATACCCCTTCCTATGAAGGCTAACATACCGTATGCTTTCCTCATCACATTCTGCACCTGCACCGACACCTTCAGGGACTTGTGCACTTGCACTTGCGTATATATACTCCGGATAGTTCTACCTTTTATCGTATAACTCCCTGCCACATTATTCTGGCCAAAGTGCATAACCTCGCATTTCTCCGGATTAAATTCCATTTGCTATCTATCTGCCCAATCTACCAACCTGTCTATGTCCTGTTGCATTGCCAGGCACTGCTCCTCAGTACCCGCCAATCCAACCATCTTAGTGTCATCAGCAAATTTGCTGATCACACCACCTACCCCCTCTTCCAAGTCATTAATATATACTACAAATAGCAGAGGTCCTAGTACCGAGCCCCGCGGCACACCACTGGTGACAGACCTCCAATTGGAAAAGGAGCCTTCCACTACTACCCGCTGTCTCCTCCTCCCAAGCCAGTTCTCCATCCATCTACATACCAGGCCTTGTATCCCATGAGCCTTCACCTTTTCTATCAGCCTACCATGAGGGACCTTGTCAAACGCCTTACTGAAATCCATATAGACGACATCAACGGCTTGTCCTTCGTCAACCGTTTTTGTCACCTCTTCAAAAAATTCCACTAGATTTGTAAGGCACGACCTCCCTGTAACGAAGCCATGCTGCGTATCCCTGATCAGATTGCAGCGCTCCAGATGTTCATACATCCTATCCTTGAGGATCCTCTCCATTAGCTTGCCTATAACTGAAGTCAATCTCACCGGCCTATAATTCCCTGGGTTATCCCTCTGACCCTTTTTAAACAACGGTACTACATTTGCAATCCGCCAATCCTCTGGGACCTCACCTGTGTCCAAAGAAGAGACAAAGATTTGCATCAGAGGCCCAGCAATTTCATCCCTCACCTTCCTTAGCAGCCTGGGATAGATGCCATCAGGCCCCGGAGATTTATCCGTCTTTATACTGTCTAAAAGTCCCAACACCTCTTCCCTCGTGATGACTATTTCTCTCAACGGATCCTCAAACTCCTCAAGCACAGCACCAGACATCAGGCCCCTCTCCTGAGTGAATACCGACGCAAAGTATTCATTCAAGATCTCCCCCATTCCCCCAGACTCCAAGCATAGTTCCCCTCCTCTGTCCCTGAGAGGACCAATCTTCCCTCTAACCATCCTTTTGTTTCTAACATAGGAGTAAAATGCCTTAGGATTTTCCTTAATCCTACCCGCCAAAGCCATTTCGTGGCCCCTTTTTGCCTTTCTGATGCCCCTTTTAAGTTCTCTCCTACATTCTCTGTATTCTTCTAACGCTATCTCTGTCCTCAAATGCCTAGATATAATGTATGCCTCCCTCTTTCTCCTGACCAGGTCCTCAATATCCCTAGTTACCCACGGCTCTCTAATCCTACCCTTCCCATCCTTCCTCTTGACCGGCACATGTCTTTCCTGCAAAGATTTTAGTTTTCCCTGCAAACAGTACTCCAGCTGCGGCCTCACCAATGCCCTATACAGCTGCAGCAAGACCTCATTCCTCTTGAACAGGTTAGCCCTTCCCCAGAAGAGATCCCAATGATCCAAAAATCTAAATCTCTGCCCCCTGCACCAGATTTCAAGCCGCGCATTCATATGCCTAATCTTTCTATTCCTACTCCCGCTAGCATGTGACACCGGCAGTAATCCAGAAATTACTACCTTCAAGGTCCTGTACTTTAGCCTTCTACCTAATTCTCTATGTTCAGACTTCAAGGCCTCATCCCTTTTCCTACTTATGTCGTTGGTACCAATGTGTACAATGACCCCTGGCTGCTCACCTTCTCCCTTAAGAATGTCCTTTAACCATTTAGAAATGGCTTTGATCCTGGCACCAGAGAGATAATATACCAGCCTGGAGCCTCTATCGTGTCCACAGAAACACCTGTCTGTGCCTCTAATTAGCGAGCCCTACTACCCCCGTGTGAAGTTTGCACATTCTCCTCGTGTCTGCGTGGGTTTCCTCCAGGTGCTCCGGTTTCCTCCCACAGTCCAAAGATGTGCGGGTTACAAAGAACAAAACAAAGAACAATCCAGCACGGGAAACAGGCCCTTCGGCCCAACGAGCCCGCGCTGCCACACCACCCTACACCCATTTAGGTTGATTGGCTATGCTAAAATTGCCCCTTAGTGTCCTGGAATGCATAGGTTAGAGAGATTAGCAGGTAAATGCATAGGGATATGAGGGTAGAGCCTGGGTAGGATTGTGGTCAGTGCAGACTCGATGGGTCGAAGGGTTTGTTTCTGCACTGTAGGGTTCTGTGATCTATGATCTGTGATCTATTATTGCTGGTTATCTGACCCTGCTCTACAGCAGAACCAGGTGTGGTGCTACAGGCCTGGATGCTGCTGGTATCTCCCCTTGACAGGCCCTCCCCCTCAACAGTATCCAACATGGTATATTTGTTTGAAAGGGGAATAGTCAGAGGAGGCTCCTGCACTACCTGCCTGCCGCCCCTGGCAGTCACCCATTCACCTGACTTGAAATTTTGGCTCATTTCTCTCTCTACAGATGCTGTCAGACCTGTTGAGATTTTCCTGCATTTTCTGTTTTTGTTTCAGATTCCAGAATGTGCAGGAATATATCTTATAGCTATACTCATTGGAATTCATAAGAATGAAAGGAGATCTTGTGGAAATATATAAGATTATGAAGAGAAAAGATAAGGTAGAAGCAGAGGAGTTGTTTCCACTGGTGGGTGAAACTAGAACTAGTGGCCATAGTCCCAAAATAAGGGGAAGCAGATTTCGGACTGAGTTGAGGAAGAACTTCTTCACACAAAGGGTTGTGAATCTGTGGAATTCCCTGCCTAGTGAAGTAGTTGAGGCTCCCTCATTGAATGTTTTTAAGGCAAGATTAGATAAATTTTTGAACAGTAAAGGAATTAAGAGTTATGGTGAGTGGGCGGGTAAGTGGAGCTGAGTCCATGAAAAGATCAGCCACAATCTTATTGAATGGCGGAGCGGGATCGAGGGGCCAGATGGCCTACTCCTTCTCCTACTTCTTATGTTCTTGTCTTTATTGTTATTAATGACATCCATGTGATTGGTCTGTTTTTAGATCTATTGTTTTTATGATTGCCCCTGATTTTGCTGATACTTTGGGGGCGATTCTCCCGGATGACCATCCCGCCCTGCTAATTTTTTAGTGTGGCAGGTTGGAGAATCAAGTGTCGGCCTATTTGCGGGATTTGCGCATGCGTTCCTGCCACGTGTACATCCCCCATCCCCCGGGAGTAGGCACCTTCTGACTTGCGCTGGAAACATGGGTAAATTATTTTTGTCTAAGTTAAAGTAATGTAAATGTAATTATTGAGCCTGGACTGAATTCTCTGGGCCCGCTAGCATCTCCTGCCCTGCCAGAGTATTTCAATCTAAAGGGGTTCAGACTAGCTCACTTTCGGGGAACTCGGGGACGACCTCATTGTACTGTGGTGGGGGCAATTGGGGCAGTGGCGGGGGTGGTGCCCCCTGGGCATGGGGACCCTGGTAGTGCTGACCCTCAATCCCCCTACTGCTGGCGGTGGGGGGAGGGGCGGGGTGGTTGGAGATCAGGCAGTCCAGGATGGGGAAGGGGTTGGAGACTGGCCCACCAATGGATGGGGGCTGCGATTGGGCCATGGAGGATTGGGGGGGCAACACTGCGGGGACACCAGACAAACTGCAGGCTGACAGGTGCAGAAGGCATTCAGCATGCTTGGTTTCACTGGTCAGAATGTTGAATACAGGAGTTGGGACGTTTTGTTGAAGTTGTACAAAACATTGGTGAGGCCACACTTGGAATACTGTGTACAGTTCTGATCACCCTATTATAGAAAGGATATTATTAAACTAGAAAGAGCGCAGAAAAGATTTACTAGGATGCCCCAGGATTTGATGCAGGAATGGGCGGAGAAGTGGCAGATGGACTTCAACGCGGATAAATGTGTAGTCGTCCATTTCGGCAGAACCAACGGGATGAACGAGTACACTATTAAGGGCAGGGGTCTTAGTAGCGTTGAAGAGCAGAAAGATCTCGGGGTCCGGGTTCACAGGACTCTTAAATCGGCCTCGCAGGTGGAGGAGGTGGTCAAGAAGGCGTATGGTGTACTGGCCTTCATTAATCGAGGGATTGAGTTTAGGAGTCGGGAAGTAATGCTGCAACTTTACAGGACCCTCGTCAGGCCTCATTTGGAGTACTGTGCGCAGTTCTGGTCGCCTCACTATAGGAAAGACGTAGAAGCTATTGAAAGGGTGCAGAGGAGATTTACAAGGATGTTGCCTGGACTGGGAGGCATGCCTTATGAAGATAGGTTGAGGGAGCTGGGACTCTTTTCCCTGGAGAGGCGAAGGTTGAGAGGCGACCTGATAGAAGTTTATAAAACGTTGAGAGGAATAGATAGGGTGGACTCTCAGAGGCTATTTCCCCGGGTTGAAATGGTCGCTACGAGAGGACACAGATTTAAGGTGCAGGGAGGGAAGTACAGAGGTGATGTTAGGTGTAAGTTTTTCACTCAGAGGGTGGTGAGTGAATGGAATCGGCTGCCGTCGTCGGTGGTGGAGGCGAACTCGCTGGGGTCTTTTAAAAGACTTCTGGATGAGTATATGGGGTTTAATGGGATTGGGGGTTATAGATAGGTCTATAGATTAGAGTTTAGAGTTTAGAACATTACAGCGCAGAACAGGCCCTTCGGCCCACGATGTTGCGCCGACCAGTTACAAAACAATGACCCACTAGCCTAAACCAATCCCTTTTCATCCATAAACCTATCCACAGATCTCTTAAACGCCCCCAAACTAGGTGCATTTACAACTGCAGCTGGCAGGGCATTCCAGTCCCTCACCACCCTCTGGGTAAAGAACCTACCCCTGACATCTGTCCTATAACTACCCCCCCTTAATTTAAAATCGTGCCCCCTCGTGCTAGCTTTCTCCATCCTAGGAAAAAGGCTATCACTATCTACCCTGTCTAAACCTCTAATCATCTTATATGTTTCAATGAGATCCCCTCTTAGCCACCTTCTTTCCAGCGAAAACAACCCCAAATCTCTCAATCTCTCCTCATAGGATCTCCCCTCCATACCAGGCAACATCCTGGTAAACCTCCTCTGCACCCTCTCCAAAGCCTCCACATCCTTCCTGTAATGTGGGGACCAGAACTGCACACAAAACTCCAAGTGCGGCCGCACCAGAGATGTGTACAGTTGCATCATGACGCTGCGACTCCTAAATTCAATCCCCCTACCAATAAACGCCAAAACTCCGTATGCCTTCTTAACAGCCTTATCCACTTGATTCCCAACTTTCAGGGATCTATGTACACATACACCTAGATCCCTCTGCTCCTCCACACTATTCAAAGTCCTCCCGTTAGCCCTATATTCAACACATCTGTTATTCCTACCGAAATGAATTACCTCACACTTCTCCACATTAAACTCCATCCGCCACCTCTCAGCCCAGCTCTGCAACCTATCTAAGTCATCCTGCAAACTATGACACCCTTCCTCACAATCTACCACACCTCCGCCTTTGGTGTCATCAGCAAACTTACTAATCCACCCAACTATACCCTCATCCAGATCATTAATAAAAATTACAAACAGCAGTGGCCCCAAAACAGATCCCTGAGGCACACCACTTGTAACCGAACTCCATGACGAATATTTCCCATCAACCACCACTCTCTGTCTCCTATCTGCTAGCCAATTCCTGATCCAATTACCTAGATCACCCCCAATCCCATACGTCTGCATTTTCTGCAGAAGCCTACCATGGTGAACCTTATCAAACGCCTTGCTAAAATCCATATACACCACATCAACTGCCTTACCCCTATCCACCTCTTTGGTCACCTTCTCAAAGAACTTGATAAGGTTAGTAAGGCATGACCTACCCGCTACAAAACCATGCTGACTGTCTCTAATCAACTCATTACTTTCCAAATAACTATAAATCCTGTCTCTAATAATCCTTTCCAAAACCTTACCCACCACAGAAGTAAGACTCACCGGTCTATAATTCCCAGGGAAGTCCCTTCTCCCCTTCTTAAATAATGGGACAACATTTGCTGTCCTCCAATCTTCTGGTACTATACCAGAGACTAACGACGACCTGAAGATCAGAGCCAGAGGCTCCGCAATCACCCCTCTTGCCTCCCAAAGAATCCTAGGGTAAATCCCATCTGGACCAGGGGACTTATCTATTTTCAATCCCTCTAAAATATCCAGCACATCCCCCGTATCAACTGCAATACTATCTATTACACACCCCTGCACCCCAGTGTCCTCCTCAGCTACATTCCTGTCCCCTTGCGTGAACACCGAAGAGAAATATTGGTTCAACGCCTCTCCAATCTCCTCCGGTTCCACGCACAACTTCCCTCTACTGTCTGTAACTGGCCCTAATCTTGTCCTAACCAACCTTCTGTTCTTGACATACCTGTAAAACGCCTTAGGGTTCTCCTTAATCCTATCAGCCAAAGTCATCTCATGCCCTCTTTTTGGTGGGGTTGATGCGATCGGCGCAACTCGAGGGCCGAAGGGCCTGTTTGTGCTGTTATGTTCTATGTTCTATGAGTTATAAGGAGAGGCTGAATAGATTGGAATTTTTTTCTCTGGAACGTAGAAGGCTGAGGGGTGACCTTTATAGAGGTCTACAAAATAATAAGGGGTCTCGATCAGCTAGATAGTCAATATCTTTTCCCAAAGATAGGGGAGTCTAAAACTATAGGTTTAAGGTGAGAGGGGAGAGATACAGAAGTGTCCAGAGGAGCAATTTTTTCACACAGTGGGTGGTGAGTGTCTGGCACAAGCTGCCAGAGGTAGTAGTAGAGGTGGGTACAATTTTAAAAACCATTTAGACAGTTACGTGGACAAGATGGGTATAGAGGGATATGGGCCAATTGCAGGCAATTAGGACTTGCTTCAGGGTTAAAAAAAAGGACAGCATGGACAATCTGAGCGGAAGGGCTTGTTTCCATGCTGTAAACTTCTATAACAGTTTGGGGCCTGGACAGAGACTCTGAACTTTCAGCCTATTGGATGGGAATAGCCCCACCCCTGAAATCTAATGATATTCACGCTGGTGGCCTCTGTAATGCACAGAGTATAGGAGATTAAACTGTGACCTCCCGCTGAAAAAAAGTGTGATTTATTTCTGTTTCCCATGAATTTGACAGTTAGAATTTTTTTGGGAAAAACGAGAATCAGAGGGCACAATTCAGGCTAAAGGAATGATCCTTTAAAACAAAGATGAAGAAGAATTCCTTCAGCCAGAGTGGTGAATCTCTGGAATTCTTTGCACAGAAGGATGTGGGGGCCAAGTCATTGAGTGTCTTTTAAACAGAGATCAATAGGTTCTTGATTGATAAGGGATTCAGGAGTTATGGGAAAAGGCAGGAGAATGAGAAAAATATCAGCTGTGATCGAATGGCAGAGCAGGCTCATTGGGCTGAGTGGCCTAAATCTGCTCTTATATCTTACTGTGCAGAAGCAAATGTTCAGAAACTGAAAAATGATGTTTTTTGACACTACTGAAATGTAGGCTTGCAGGAAGAAGATGCAAATCTTGTGTCCCCGCACTGTTTAACCATTAAGGGAGAGAATGATTATACGGGTCCTGGCGCAAATTCAGATAGAAGAACCTACATTTATATCATATCTGTAACAGGAACAACTTGCATCCATGTCATACCTCTAATTTAGCAAAATAAATGACAGGAGAACTTGTTTTGCCTTTTAGAGTATTTGGATGAAATGATTGATCTAAAAGTTTGCTAGTTCTATAAAATGTCAATTATGGGCAGCCAATTAATAAGCTGTTTACTTATTGTTTCCAGGTAGCAGATTTGGGATGTGCCGAATGCACACTGCTATCACGCTTAAAATCTTGCAGTTGCATTGAAGTTCTCATTGGAGTGGATACAGACTTAGAAATGCTGAAGGAAAATATGTAATGTCTTTTTGATAAATACTGATTTAAAAGTTTCCAACATTGGAAGTTGGTGCAAACCAAAAGGTCCAAATGGCTTCCTCCTAAACTATAACAACCCTGTGATTCAATGTGAGGATAGCCATTCTGTTAATTACGTTTGTCCTGTTTGGAAAATGCTTTGCATGGCTTAAACTTGATCTGTGAAAATTGCTTAAAGGGCTTGATAAGACAGAGAATGATTTATGAAATTAGCAACTTTGGACTGGTAAGTTCTGTGTCAGAATGATGTAGTAGAACATAGAACACTACAGCACAAACAGGCCCTACGGCCCACAAGTTGCGCCGATCATATCCATATCGACCTGGCCTATGTATAACTCTCAATCCCATTAAATCCCATGTAGTCATCCAGAAGTCTCTTAAAAGACTCCAGCAAGTTAACCTCTACCACCGCCGATGGCAGCCGATTCCACTAACTCACCACCCTCTGAGTGAAAAACTTACCCCTGACATCTCCTCTGTACCTGCTCCCCAGCACCTTAAATCTGTGTCCTCTCATAGCAACCATTTCAGTCCTGGGAAATAGCCTCCGAGAATCCACCCTATCGATCCCTCTCAACATCTTATAAACCTCTATCAGGTCGCTTCTCAACCTTCGTCTCTCCAGGGAGGAGACCTAGCTCCCTCAACCTATCTTCATAAGGCATGCCTCCCAATCCAGGCAACATCCTTGTAAATCTCCTCTGCACCCCCTCAATAGCTTCCACATCCTTGTCGTGAGGCAACCAGAACTGCACACTACTCCAAATGGGGTCTGACAAGGGTCTTATAAAGTTGCAGCATTACCTCCCAACTCTTAAACTCAATCCCTCAATTAATGAAGACTAGCACACCGTACACCTTCTTGACCACATCCTCTACCTGCGAGGCTGATTTAAGAGTCCTATGGACCTAGAGCCCAAGATATTTCTGCTCTTCAACACAGCTAAGAGTCCTAACCTTGATATTAACATAGAACATAGAACACTACAGCACAAACAGGCCCTTCGGCCCACGAGTTACGCCGATCACATCAACACCTACCAACCTACAGACCTATCTATAACCCTCAATCTCATTTGAGATTGAGGGTTATAGATATTGTACTCCTTCATCCCATTGGACCTGCCAAAATGGACCACTACACATTTATCCACGTTGAACTCCATCTGCCACTTCTCCGCCCAGTCTTGCAACATATCTAAGTCTCGCTGCACCTTCTGACATCCCTCCAGACTATTCATAACATCACCAACCTTCATATTGTAAAATAGACCTCGGTCTGACTCAGCCATTTTATTGCACATTGACTTATTGTTTGAATATTTTGAATAAGTTACAAACATGACATTTATAAGATCATTTTGTTTTCAGGTGTATAGAACATAGAACATTACAGCACAAACAGGCCCTTCGGCCCTCGAGTTGCGCTGATCACATCAACCCCACCAATCTATAGACCTATCTATAACCCCCAATCCCATTAAACCCCATATACTCATCCAGAAGTCTTTTAAAAGACCCCAGCGAGTTCGCCTCCACCACCGACGACGGCAGCCGATTCCATTCACTCACCACCCTCTGAGTGAAAAACTTACCCCTAACATCACCTCTGTACTTCCCTCCCCGCACCTTAAATCTGTGTCCTCTCGTAGCGACCATTTCAACCCGGGGAAATAGCCTCTGAGAGTCCACCCTATCTATTCCTCTCAACATTTTATAAACTTCTATCAGGTCGCCTCTCAACCTTCGCCTCTCCAGGGAAAAGAGTCCCAGCGCCCTCAACCTATCTTCATAAGGCATGCCTCCCAGTCCAGGCAACATCCTTGTAAATCTCCTCTGCACCCTTTCAATAGCTTCTACGTCTTTCCTATAGTAAGGCGACCAGAACTGCGCACAGTACTCCAAATGAGGCCTGACGAGGGTCCTGTAAAGTTGCAGCATTACCTCCCGACTCCTAAACTCAATCCCTCGATTAATGAAGGCCAGTACACCATACGCCTTCTTGACCACCTCCTCCACCTGCGAGGCCGATTTAAGAGTCCTGTGAACCCGGACCCCGGGACCCATTCTGCTCTTCAACGCCACTAAGACCCCTGCCCTTAATAGTGTACTCGTTCATCCCGTTGGTTCTGCCGAAATGGACGACTATCTTTTGGTTTACAAGATTGCTATATTTTGGGGCTGTAGTTTTAAACATAGGATAGGTGACATGGGTCATGTGACCTGTGCTGGAGGTTGTCTTACAGTAGAAATCAGGAAGTCTCAGATTGTTTATTGAGGGAGTAGTGTTTGATGGGCACAGGAACGTGCTTTTTGGCCCTCCAAGCCTGTGCTGATCATGGTACCTGCTGAAACTAAAACTATATGCACGTGGACATTAAAGAGGAGGATGTGTTAGAACTTTTGAATTCTATCAAGGTAGATAAGTCGCCGGGACCAGATGGGATGTACCCCAGGATACTGTGGGAGGCCAGGGAAGTGATTGCAGAGCCCTTGGCGATGATCTTTGCGTCGTCAATGGAGACGGGAGAGGTTCCGGAAGATTGGAGGATTGCGGATGTAGTCCCTATTTTCAAGAAAGGGAACAGAGATAGCCCGGGAAATTACCGCCCGGTGAGTCTGACCTCAGTGGTTGGTAAGCTGATGGAGAGGCTTCTGAGGGACAAGATTTACGACCATTTGGAGAGGTTTGACATGATCGGGAATAGTCAGCATGGATTTGTCAAGGGCAGGTCGTGCCTTACGAGCCTAGTTGAGTTCTTCGATAATGTGACTGAACACATTGACGAAGGAAGTGCCGTGGACGTAGTGTACATGGACTTCAGCAAGGCTTTTGATAAGGTCCCCCATGCAAGACTTCTTGAGAAGGTGAGAGGGCATGGGATCCAAGGGCCTTTGGCCTTGTGGATCCAGAACTGGCTTGCCTGCAGAAGGCAGAGAGTGGTTGTGGATGGGTCTTTTTCGGAATGGAGGTCAGTCACCAGTGGGGTGCCCCAGGGATCTGTTCTGGGACCCTTGTTGTTTGTCATTTTCATAAATGACCTGGATGAGGAAGTGGAGGGATGGGTTAGCAAGTTCGCTGATGACACGAAGGTCGGCGGTGTTGTGGATGGTCTGGAAGGATGTCAAAAGTTGCAGCAGGACATAGATAGGATGCAGGAATGGGCGGAGAAGTGGCAGATGGACTTCAACGCGGATAAATGTGTAGTAGTCCATTTCGGCAGAACCAACGGGATGAACGAGTACACTATTAAGGGCAGGGGTCTTAGTAGCGTTGAAGAGCAGAAGGATCTCGGGGTCCGGGTTCACAGGACTCTTAAATCGGCCTCGCAGGTGGAGGAGGTGGTCAAGAAGGCGTATGGTGTACTGGCCTTCATTAATCGAGGGATTGAGTTTAGGAGTCGGGAGGTAATGCTGCAACTTTACAGGACCCTTGTCAGGCCTCATTTGGAGTACTGTGCGCAGTTCTGGTCGCCTCACTATAGGAAAGACGTAGAAGCTATTGAAAGGGTGCAGAGGAGATTTACAAGGATGTTGCCTGGACTGGGAGGCATGCCTTATGAAGATAGGTTGAGGGAGCTGGGACTCTTTTCCCTGGAGAGGCGAAGGTTGAGAGGCGACCTGATAGAAGTTTATAAAATGTTGAGAGGAATAGATAGGGTGGACTCTCAGAGGCTATTTCCCCGGGTTGAAATGGTCGCTACGAGAGGACACAGATTTAAGGTGCGGGGAGGGAAGTACAGAGGTGATGTTAGGGGTAAGTTTTTCACTCAGAGGGTAGTGAGTGATTGGAATCGGCTGCCGTCGTCGGTGGTGGAGGCGAACTCGCTGGGGTCTTTTAAAAGACTTCTGGATGAGTATATGGGGTTTAATGGGATTGGGGGTTATAGATAGGTCTATAGATTGGTGGGGTTGATGCGATCGGCGCAACTCGAGGGCCGAAGGGCCTGTTTGTGCTGTAATGTTCTATGTTCTATATGGAGTCTGTATCCTTCCATTCCCATCCTATTTGTGTGTTCGTCTAGACGCTCCTTAAATGTCTTTATCCCACCACTTCCCCAGGCAGTGCGTTTCACACATTCACCACCCTCTGTGTAAAACATTTTGCCTTACACATCTCTAAACTTTTTCCCATGCACCTTAAACCTTTGAGAAAGTGACCAAAGAGGTGGATAGGGGTAAGACAGTTGATGTGGTGTATATGGATTTTAGCAAGGCGTTTGATAAGGTTCACCATGGTAGGCTTCTGCAGAAAATGCAGATGTATGGGATTGAGGGTGATCTAGGTAATTGAATCAGGAATTGGCTAGCAGATAGGAGACAGAGGGTGGTGGTTGATGGGAAATATTCGTCATGGAGTTCGGTTACGAGTGGTGTGCCTCAGGGATCTGTTTTGGGGCCACTGCTGTTTGTAATTTTTATTAATGATCTGGATGAGGGTATAGTTGGGTGGATTAGTAAGTTTGCTGATGACACCAAAGTCGGAGATGTGGTAGATTGTGAGGAAGGGTGTCATAGTTTGCAGGGTGACTTAGAAAGGTTGCAGAGCTGGGCTGTGAGGTGGCGGATGGAGTTTAATGTGGAGAAGTGTGAGGTAATTCATTTCGGTAGGAATAACAGATGTGTTGAGTATAGGGCTAACGGGAGGACTTTGAATAGTGTGGAGGAGCAGAGGGATCTAGGTGTATGTGTACATAGATCCCTGAAAGTTGGGAATCAAGTAGATAAGGTTGTTAAGAAGGCATACGGTGTCTTGGCGGTTATTGGTAGGGGGATTGAATTTAGGAGTCGCAGTGTCATGATGCAACTGTACACAACTCTGGTGCGGCCACACTTGGAGTTTTATGTGCAGTTCTGGTCCCCACTTTACAGGAAGGATGTAGAGGCTTTGGAGAGGGTGCAGAGGAGGTTTACCAGGATGTTGCCTGGTATGGAGGGGAGATCGTATGAGGAGAGACTGAGAGATTTGGGGTTGTTTTCGCTGGAAAGAAGGCGGCTAAGAGGGGATCTCATTGAAACATATAAGATGATTAGAGGTTTAGACAGGGTAGATAGTGATAGCCTTTTTCCTCGGATGGAGAAAGCTAGCACGAGGGGGCACGACTTTAAATTAAGGGGGGGTAGTTATAGGACTGATGTCAGGGGTAGGTTCTTTACCCAGAGGGTGGTGAGGGACTGGAATGCCCTGCCAGCTGCAGTTGTAAATGCGCCTAGTTTGGGGGCGTTTAAGAGATCTGTGGATAGGTTTATGGACGAAAAGGGATTGGTTTAGGCTAGTGGGTCATTGTTTTGTAACTGGTCGGCGCAACATCGTGGGCCGAAGGGCCTGTTCTGCGCTGTAATGTTCTATGTTCTATGTCCCCTAGTACTGGAGTTTTCTACCCAAGGAAAGAACATCTGACTTTCCACTCTATCCATGCCACTCATAATCTTGTAAACCTCCATCAGGTCACCCCTCAATCTCTGTCATTCCAGTGAAAACAAATCAAGTTTATCCAACCTTTGGAGTAAGGGGAAGTAGAACATAGAACATTACAGCGCAGAACAGGCCCTTCGGCCCACGATGTTGCGCCGACCAGTTACAAAACAATGACCCACTAGCCTAAACCAATCCCTTTTCATCCATAAACCTATCCACAGATCTCTTAAACGCCCCCAAACTAGGTGCATTTACAACTGCAGCAGGCAGGGCATTCCAGTCCCTCACCACCCTCTGGGTAAAGAACCTACTTCTGACATCAGTCCTATAACTACCCCCCCTTAATTTAAAGTCGTGCCCCCTCGTGCTAGCTTTCTCCATCCTAGGAAAAAGGCTATCACTATCTACCCTGTCTAAACCTCTAATCATCTTATATGTTTCAATGAGATCCCCTCTTAGCTGCCTTCTTTCCAGCGAAAACAACCCCAAATCCCTCAGTCTCTCCTCATAGGATCTCCCCTCCATACCAGGCAACATCCTGGTAAACCTCCTCTGCACCCTCTCCAAAGCCTCTACATCCTTCCTGTAATGTGGGGACCAGAACTGCACACAAAACTCCAAGTGCGGCCGCACCAGAGTTGTGTACAGGTAGGAAGACATCAGGCAGAAAATTGGACGAGTAAACTAGAAGGAGGTGTCCTTGGGGGAAAAGTACTGAAGGAAGGTGGCAGATTTTCAAGGAATGTTTGTTTGGAGCTCTGCACAACAATGTTCCGGTGAGACAGGGAGGTTTTGGTACGTCGCGGGAACCATGGTGCATGTAGGTTGTGAAGAAACTTGTCAGGAAGAAAAGAAAGGCGTACAGAAGGTTCAGAGAGCTAGGAGATGTTAAGGATCGAGAGTAGTATATGGGTTGTAGGAAGGAGCTTAAAAAGGAAATTAGGAGAGCCAGAAGGGGTCATGAGAAGGCCTTGGTGGGTAAGATTAAGGAGAAACCCCAAGATGTTCTACAAATATGTGAAGAGTAAAAGGATGAGAAATGAAGGGATAGGACCTATAAAAGGTGATGGGAAAAATGTCTGTGTGGAACCAGAAGAAATGGTAGAGGTGCTTAATGAGTTTTTGCCTCGGTATTCATGGTGGAAAGTGATCTGGGAGGTTGTACTACAGGTTTGCGGCAGACTGAAAAGATTGAGTATGTGGACGTTAAGAAAGAGGATGTGTTGGAACTTTTAAATTCTATCAAGATAGATAAGTCGCCGGGACCGGATGGGATGTACCCCAGGTTATTGTGGGAGGTGAGGGAAGAGATTGCAGAGCCCCTGGCGATGATCTTTGCATCGTCGATGGAGATGGGAGAGGTTCAGGAGGATTGAAGGATTGTGGATGTGGTTCCTATTTTCAAGATAGGGAACCGAGATAGCCCGGGAAATTACCGACTGGTGAGTCTGCCCTCAGTGGTTGGTAACCTGATGGAGAGGATTCTGAGGGACAGGATTTATGAGCATTTAGAGAAGTTTAACACGATCAGAAATAGTCAGCACAGCTTTGTCAAGGGCAGGTGGTACCTTACAAGCCTAACTGAGTTCTTTGAAAATGTGACTGAACGCATTGACGAAGGAAGAGCGGTGGATGTGGTTTACATGGACTTCAGCAAGGCGTTTGATAAGGTCCCCCATGCAAGACTTCTTGAGAGGGTGAGAGGGCATGGGATCCAAGGGGCTGGTGCCTTGTGGATCCAGAACTGGCTTGCCTGCAGAAGGCAGAGAGTAGTTGTGGATGAGTCTTTTTCTGCATGGAGGTCGGTCACATGGAGTGCCCCAGGGACCTGTTCTGGGACCCTTGCTGTTTGTCATTTTCATAAATGACCTGGGTGAGGAAATGGAGGGATGGATTAGTAAGTTTGCCGATGACACGAAGGTTGGTAGTGTTGTGGATGGTCTGGAGGGATGTCAGAAGTTGCAGCATGACATAGATAGGATGAAAGACTGGGCGGAAAAGTGGCAGATGGGTTCAACCTGGATAAATGTGTAGTGGTCCATTTTGGCAGGTCCAATGGGATAGAGGAGTATAATGTCAAGGGTAGGACTCTTAGCAGTGTAGAGGATCAGAAGGATGTGGGGGTCTGGGTCCACAGGACTCTTAAATCCCTAAGGTATAGATAGGGTGGATTCTCGGAGGCTATTTCCCAGGGCTGAAATGGTCGCTATGAGACGACGCAGGTTTAAGATGCTGGGGAGTAGGTACAGAGGAGATGTTAGGGGTAAGTTTTTCACTCAGGGTGGTGAGTGAGTGGAATCAGCTGCCATCGATGGTGGTAGAGGCAAACTGAAAGAACAACACAGCACATGAAACAGGCCCTTTGGCCCTACAAGCCCATGCCACCTATTTTAACACTGTGAGTGCCTCGTTCCAATCCTCCTCTTACCTACGACTTTTGTCTACATCTAGTGGACTCCACAATAAAGGGGTGCAAATTTAGGGAATTATATGTGCGCCACATTAAGGGAGATCCAATTTAGGGACAATTTATTAATACCAATCAGTCAGCCTAAAAGCACATTTTTGGGGTGTGGGAGGAAACCGGAGCACCTGGAGAAAACCCACGCAAGCATGGGGAGAATGTGCAAACTCCCAGACACTGACCCAAACCGGAGATCCGACCCAGGTCCCTGTAACTGCACAGCAAACAGTGATAGTCACTGAGCTGTCCTGCTGTCCATCAATTGGTCCAGTTCAAGCGTATACTAATGACGTGAAGCACTAGGCAACTCAAAGCAAAATCCAAGGGCAGCCCTCGTACGACCCACTGTGTGTATGCCCCTTGTTGACCAACAAGGCGGACAGAATTGCCTGTGGATGTTAAAAAGAGACGTCAATAAAGATACAACAGCCTATACAGACATTAATGGGAGATCCCCAATAGCTCCAGCGTAAGAGACAGGTGAGCCATAAAATTTGTTGGACGGCCGATAGGAATCTATTAATTCCCAGAAATGTCCTGAGGTTCATGATCCTCAACTAGAACATTCTTTTGTCTCCCTCCATCTCCAGTCTGCTCATGCGCCTATCTAGGTACGTCTTAAACAACCTACGTGTCTGCCTCCACTTGGCAGTGCATTCCAGGCCCCCACAGCCCTCTGTGTGAAAAACCTCCCTCTAAAATCTGAATTATACTTCGCCCCTATCACCTTGAGCCTGTGACTCTTCGCAATTTTCGTATCCAACCTGGGGAAGAAGCTTCCCATTGTTCACTCTATCTATACCCTTCATAATCTTATACACCTCTATTAGGACGCCTCTCATTCTCTGTCTTTCAAGGGAGAACAACCCCAATTTGCCCAATCTCCCCTCATAGCTAAGACCCTCCATACCAGGCATCATCCTGGTAAATCTCCTCTGCACTCTCTCCAAGGCCTCCATGTCCTTCCAGTAGTGCAGCGACCAGAACTGGACGCAGTACTCCCAATGCGGGCAAACCAACGTTCTATACAACTGCAACATTAGACACCAGCTTTTATTCTCTATACCCCTTCCTATCAAGGCAAGCATACCACATGCCTTCTTCACCGCCTTCTCCACCTGTGCTACCACCTTCAAGGACTTGTAAACTTGAACACCTAGGTCCCTCTGCGTTTCTGTACTCTTAATGGTCATACCACTTATTGTGTAACTCCCCCCTACATTATTTCTTCCAAAATGCGTCACCTCGCATTTATCTGGATTAAATTCCATCTGCCATTTCACCGACCAATTTACCAGCCTATCTACATCCTGTTGTATTGTCTGACACTGTTCATCACTATCAGCAAGTCCAGCCATCTTTGTGTCATCTGCAAACTTGCTGATCACACCAGTTACTCAGTCTTCCAAATCATTTATAACTCGTTGGGGTCTTTTAAGAGACTTCTGGATGACTACATGGGATTTAATGGGATTGAGGGTTATAGGTAGGCATATGATCGGTGCAACTTGTGGGCTGAAGGGCCTATTTGTGCTGTAGTGTTCTATGTTCATAAGATATAGGAGCAGAATTCGGCCATTCGACCCATCAAGTCTGCTCCATCATTCGATCATGACTGATATGGTCCTCATCCCCATTTTCCTGTCTTCTCTAACCTTTCAACCCATTACCAATTAAAAATCTGTCTAACTCCTCCTTAAATTTACTCTGTCCCAGCATCCACTGCAGTATGGGCTGGCGAATTCCACAGATTCACAACCCTTTCTGAGAAGTTGTTTCTCCTCAACTCTGTTTTAAATTTGCTCTCCTTATCATAAGATTATGATGTCTAAGATTAAGATTGCCCCACAAGAGGAAGTATCAGCTCCATGTCTACTTTATCCATACTTTTTATCATCTTGAATACCTCAATTTGATCTCCATTCTTCTAAACTCCAGAGAGTGTAGGCCTAAATTGTTCAATTCCTCTTCATATGACAAAGCTCATCCCTGGAATCAATCTAGTGAACCTCTGAACTGCTTCCAATGCCAATACATCATTCCTCAAATACGGAACTAAAACTGTGCACGGTACTCCAGATGTGGCCTCACCAATGTTTTGTATAGTTGCAACAAGACTTTCTTACTTTTATATCCTGTTCCTTTAGCTATAAATGCCAACATTTCATTAGCTTTCTTTATTATCTGCTGTAACTAGAATCATAGAATCCTTACAGTTCAGAAGGACGCCATTCAGTCTATCGAGTCTGCACCAAACACAATTCCACCCAGACCCCATTCCCGTTACTCCTCATCTTTACCCTGCTAATCTCCCTGACATCAGAGTCGATTTAACATTGCCTATCAACCTAACCTGCCCATCTTTGGACTGTGGGAGGAAACCGGAGCACCCAGAAGAAACCCATGCAGACATAGAACATAGAACACTACAGCACAAACAGGCCCTTCGGCCCACAAGTTGCGCCGATCACATCCATACCTACCAGGCCATAGAACTATCTGTAAGTCCCAATCCCATTAAATCCCATATACTCACCCAGAAGTCTTTTAAAAGATCCCAGTGAGTTCGACCACCACCGACAGCAGCCGATTCCACTCATTCACCACTCTCTGAGTGAAAAACTTAACCCTAACATCTGTTCTATACTTGCTTCCCAGCACCTTAAACCTGTGTCCTCTCGTAGCGACCATTTCAGCCCTGGGAAATAGCCTCCGAGAATCCACCCTATCTATTCCTCTCAGCATTTTATAAACCTCTATCAGGTCGTCTCTCAACCTTCGTCTCTCCAGGGAGAAGAGACCTAGCTCTCTCGACCTATCTTCATAAGGCATGCCTCCCAATCCAGGCAACATCCTTGTAAATCTCTGCACCCTCTCAATAGTTTCCACATCCTTCCTGTAGTGAGGCAATCAGAACTGCGCACAGTACGCCAAGTGGGGTCTGACAAGGGTCTTATAAAGTTGCAGCATTACCTCCTGACTCCTAAATTCAATCCCTCGATTAATGAAGGCCAGTACACCATACGCCTTCTTGAGCACATCCTCCACCTGCGAGGCCGATTTAAGAGTCCCAAGAACCTTCTGCTCCTCAACACTGCTAAGACTCTTACCCTGATATTGTACTCCTTCATCACATTGGTCCTGCCAAAATGGACCACTACACATTTATCTGGGTTGTAGTCCATCTGCCACTTCTGTGCCCAGTCTTGCATCCTAACTCTGTCACGCTGCAACTTCTGACATCCCTCCAGACTATCCACAACACCACCAACCTTCGTATCATTGGCGAACTTACTAACCCATTCCTCCACTTCCTCATCCAGGTCATTATGAAAATGACAAACAGCAAGGGTCCTAGTTTATAAAATGTTGAGAGGAATAGATAGGGTGGACTCTCAGAGGCTATTTCCCTGGGTTGAAATGGTTGCTACGAGAGGACGCAGATTTAAGGTACAGGGAGGGAAGTTCAGAAGTGATGTTAGGGGTAAGTTTTTCACTCAGAGGGTGGTGAGTGAATGGAATCGGCTGCCATCAGTGGTTGTGGAGGCGAATTCGCTGGGGTCTTTTAAAAGACTTCTGGATGAATATATGGGGTTTAATGAGATTGAGGGTTATAGATAGGTCTGTAGGTTGGTAGGTGTTGATGTGATCGGCGCAACTCGTGGGCCGAAGGGCCTGTTTGTGCTGTAGTGTTCTATGTTCTATGTAACAGATCCCTGGGGCACTCCACTGGTGACCGACTTCCATTCAGAAAAAGACCCATCCACAACCATGTTACAGACAGTAGAGGGAAGTTGTGTGTGAAACCGGAGGAGATTGGAGAGGCGTTGAACCAATATTTCTCTTCGGTGTTCACGCAAGGGGACAGGAATGTAGCTGAGGAGGACACTGGGGTGCAGGGGAGTGAAATAGATAGTATTGCAGTTGATACGGGGGATGTGCTGGATATTTTAGAGGGTTTGAAAATAGATAAGTCCCCTGGTCCAGATGGGATTTACCCTAGGATTCTTTGGGAGGCAAGAGGGGTGATTGCGGAGCCTCTGGCTCTGATCTTCAGGTCGTCGTTAGTCTCTGGTATAGTACCAGAAGATTGGAGGACAGCAAATGTTGTCCCATTGTTTAAGAAGGGGAGAAGGGACTTCCCTGGGAATTATAGACCGGTGAGTCTTACTTCTGTGGTGGGTAAGGTTTTGGAAAGGATTATTAGAGACAGGATTTATAGTTATTTGGAAAGTAATGAGTTGATTAGAGATAGTCAGCATGGTTTTGTAGCGGGTAGGTCATGCCTTACTAACCTTATCGAGTTCTTTGAGAAAGTGACCAAAGAGGTGGATAGGGGTAAGGCAGTTGATGTGGTGTATATGGATTTTAGCAAGGCGTTTGATAAGGTTCACCATGGTAGGCTTCTGCAGAAAATGCAGATGTATGGGATTGGGGGTGATCTAGGTAATTGGATCAGGAATTGGCTAGCAGATAGGAGACAGAGAGTGGTGGTTGATGGGAAATATTCGTCATGGAGTTCGGTTACAAGTGGTGTGCCTCAGGGATCTGTTTTGGGGTCACTGCTGTTTGTAATTTTTATTAATGATCTGGATGAGGGTATAGTTGGGTGGATTAGTAAGTTTGCTGATGACACCAAAGTCGGAGGTGTGGTAGATTGTGAGGAAGGGTGTCATAGTTTGCAGGATGACTTAGAAAGGTTGCAGAGCTGGGCTGAGAGGTGGCGAATGGAGTTTAATGTGGAGAAGTGTGAGGTAATTCATTTCGGTAGGAATAACAGATGTGTTGAGTATAGGGCTAACGGGAGGACTTTGAATAGTGTGGAGGAGCAGAGGGATCTAGGTGTATGTGTACATAGATCCCTGAAAGTTGGGAATCAAGTAGATAAAGTTGTTAAGAAGGCATACGGAGTTTTGGCGTTTATTGGTAGGGGGATTGAATTTAGGAGTCGTAGCGTCATGATGCAACTGTACACATCTCTGGTGCGGCCGCACTTGGAGTTTTGTGTGCAGTTCTGGTCCCCACATTACAAGAAGGATGTAGAGGCTTTGGAGAGGGTGCAGAGGAGGTTTACCAGGATGTTGCCTGGTATGGAGGGGAGATCCTATGAGGAGAGATTGAGAGATTTGGGGTTGTTTTCGCTGGAAAGAAGGCGGCTAAGAGGGGATCTCATTGAAACATATAAGATGATTAGAGGTTTAGACAGGGTAGATAGTGATAGCCTTTTTCCTAGGATGGAGAAAGCTAACACGAGGGGGCACGATTTTAAATTAAGGGGGGGTAGTTATAGGACAGATGTCAGGGGTAGGTTCTTTACCCAGAGGGTGGTGAGGGACTGGAATGCCCTGCCAGCCGCAGTTGTAAATGCACCTAGTTTGGGGGCGTTTAAAAGATCTGTGGATAGGTTTATGGATGAAAAGGGATTGGTTTAGGCTAGTGGGTCATTGTTTTGTAACTGGTCGGCGCAACATCGTGGGCCGAAGGGCCTGTTCTGCGCTGTAATGTTCTATGTTCTATGTTCTATGTTCTATTCTCTGCCTTCTGCAGGCAAGCCAGTTCTGGATCCACAAGGCCAAAGCCCCTTGGATCCCATGCTCTCTCACCTTCTCAAAAAGTCTTGCATGGGGGACCTTATCAAACGCCTAGCTGAAGTCCATGTAAACCATGTCCACTGCACTTCCTTCGTCAATGTGTTCAGTAACATTTTCATAGAACTCAACTAGGCTCGTAAGGCACGGTCTGCCCTTAACATGCAGAGAATGTGTAAACTCCACACAGACGGTGACCCGAGGCTGGAATTGAACTTGGGTTCCTAGTGCTGTGAAGCAGCAGTGCTAACTCCTGTGCCACCCACCTACATGCTAGTTTTCTGTGACTCGTGAACGAGGACACCCAGGTCCCTCTGCATCGGAGCACCCCAAAGTCTCACCCAATTTATTTGATTTGATTTATTATTGTCATATGTATTTGGGATACAGTGAAAAGTATTGTTTCTTGCGTGCGCCACAGTCAGAGCATACCATTCACAGAGAAGGAATTGAGAGAGTGCAGAATGTAGTGTTACAGTCATCGCTAGGGTATAGAGAAAGCTCAACGTAATGTAAGTCCATTCAAAAGTCCGACGGCAGCAGGAAAGAAGCTGCTCTTGAGTCGAATGGTACGTGACCTTGGACTTTTGTATCTTTTTCCCGATGGAAGAAGGCAGAAGAGAGAATGTCCAGAGTGCACGGGATCCTTAATTATGCTGGCTGTTTTGCCCAGGCAGCGGGAAATGTAGACAGGGTAAATGGATGGAGGCTGATTTGTATGATGGATTGGGTTACATTCACAACCTTTTGTAGTTCCTTGCAGTCTTGGGCAGAACAGGAGCCATACCAAGCTGTGATGTAACCAGAAAGAATGCTTTCTATTGTGCATCTGTAAAAGTTGGTGAGAGTCTTAGCTAACATGCCAAATTTAGATAATATGGTGCCTTCCCATTTTTCTGACCAAGATGCATGACCTCACACTTAGACACATTAAACAAGTTCAACGTGGATAAATGTGTAGTGGTCCATTTTGGCAGGACCAATGGGATGAAGGAGTACAATATCAAGGGTAGGAGTCTTAGCAGTGTTGAGGAACAGAAGGTTCTTGGGGTCCGGGTCCATAGGACTCTTAAATAGGCCTCACAGGTGGAGGATGTGGTCAAGAAGGCGTATGGTGTACTGGCCTTCATTAATCGAGGGATTGAGTTTAGGAGTCGGGAGGTAATGCTACAACTTTATAAGATCCTTGTCAGACCCCACTTGGAGGACTGTGCGCAGTTCTGGTCGCCTCGCTACAGGAAGTATGTGGAAGCTTTGAGGGGGTGCAGAGGAGATTTACAAGGATGTTGCCTGGATTGGGAGGCATGCCTTATGAAGATAGGTTGAGGGAGCTAGGTCCCTTCTCCCTGGAGAGACGAAGACTGAGAGGCGACCTGATAGAGGTTTATAAAATGTTGAGAGGAGTAGATAGGGTGGATTCTCAGAGGCTATTTCCCCGGGTTGAAATGGTCGCGACGAGAGGACACAGATTTAAGGTGCTGGGAAGCAAGTACAGAGGAGATGTTAGGGGTAAGTTTTTCACTCAGAGGGTGGTGAGTGAGTGGAATCGGCTGCCGTCGGTCTGGCAGCATCTGTTAAGGAGAGAAAACAGCTGACCTTTGTCAAAGCTAAAAGGTATAGAAAGTGGGAGATATTTATACTACAGGGTGAGAGAATGAAAGATCGCACAAAAATTGTACAGAGTTAGTAGAGGCGGTACAGGTGTACAGGTGGTAGTAGAGGCGAACTCGCTGGGGTCTTTTAAAAGACTTCTGGATGAGTATATGGGGTTTAATGGGATTGAGAGTTACAGATAGTTCTGTGGCTTGGTCGGTATGGATATGATCGGCACAACTTGTGCGCCGAAGGGCCTGTTTGTGCTGTAGTGTTCTATGTTCCATCTGCCACATTTTGGCCCACTCTTCTAACCTATCTATATCCATTTGTTAGATTATTATTTCCTCATTGCAGCTTACTGTCCCACCAATTTTTGTGCGATTCTCTCCTTACAGATGCTGCCAGACCTGCTGAGATTTTCCAGCAATTTCTCGCTTGGTTTCAGATTCCACTAATAATTTGTTTTTAACTAATTAGATGTCTGTTGGATATGGGGCTAATTTGTTTCCATTTACTGAGGAGAAGAGGCCAGAGGAAGCCATTTTAGGATCAATTTACAGGATTGCCTATTGTTGTATATTTAAGGAGTTGCCTAATGACTTTGAGAGTAATTTACATGATTTGATGGTGATCCCATTGGGATGTTGCAGACACTGCTGTTTTAGTTTCTGTTTGTATTCTGTGCAGTGCAGAGAACAGCTTTTAAATAAACGTGTTGTGTATGACCTTGAGAAGGTGGTCCCAGTCTACTTTGGCCAGATTCTGCTTTATTCTAATAACATCTGCCCTCCCCAATCCAAAACCATTTTTGCAGACCATTTTTCCCTTTACTCCAACAATCTTAAATTGTATTATGTTGTCGAACATAGAACATAGAACATTACAGCGCAGAACAGGCCCTACGGCCCACGATGTTGCGCCGACAGTTACAAAACAATGACCCACTAACCTAAACCAATCCCTTTTCGTCCATAAACCTATCCACGGATCTCTTAAACGCCCCCAAACTAGGTGCATTTACAACTGCAGCAGGCAGGGCATTCCAATCCCTCACCACCCTCTGGGTAAAGAACCTACCCCTGATATCAGTCCTATAACTACCCCCCCTTAATTTAAAGTCGTGCCCCCTCGTGCTAGCTTTCTCCATCCGAGGAAAAAGGCTATCACTGTCCACCCTATCTAAACCTCTAATCATCTTATATGTTTCAGTAAGATCCCCTCTTAGCTGCCTTCTTTCCAGCGAAAACAACCCCAAATCCCTCAGCCTCTCCTCATAGGACCTCCCCTCCATACCAGGCAACATCCTGGTAAACCTCCTCTGCCCCCTCTCCAAAGCCTCCACATCCTTCCTGTAATGTGGGGACCAGAACTGCACACAGTACTCCAAGTGCGGCCGCACCAGAGTTGTGTACAGTTGCAACATAACGCTGCGACTCCTAAATTCAATCCCCCTACCAATAAACGCCAAGACACCGTATGCCTTCTTAACAACCTTATCTACTTGATTCCCAACTTTCAGGGATTTATGTACACATACACCTAGATCCCTCTGCTCATCCACACTATTCAAAGTCCTCCCGTTAGTCCTATACTCGACACATCTGTTATTCCTACCAAAGTGAATTACCTCACACTTCTCCGCATTAAACTCCATCCACCACCTCTCGGCCCAGCTCTGCAACCTATCTAAGTCTTCCTGCAAACTATGACACCCTTCTTCACAATCTACCACACCTCCGACTTTGGTGTCATCAGCAAATTTACTAATCCACCCAACTATACCCTCATCCAGATCATTAATAAAAATTACAAACAGCAGTGGCCCCAGAACAGATCCCTGAGGCACACCACTCGTAACCGAACTCCATGATGAATATTTACCATCAACCACCACCCTCTGTCTCCTATCCGCTAGCCAATTCCTGATCCAATTCCCTAGATCACCCCCAATCCCATATATCTGCATTTTCTGCAGAAGCCTACCATGGTGAACCTTATCAAACGCCTTACTAAAATCCATATACATCACGTCAACTGCCTTTCCCCCATCCACCTCTTTGGTCACTTTCTCAAAAAACTCAATAAGGTTAGTGAGGCACGACCTACCCGCTACAAAACCATGCTGACTATCTCCAATCAATTCATTACTCTCCAAATAACTATAAATCCTATCCCAAATAATTTTTTCTAAAACCTTGCCCACAACAGAAGTGAGACTCACCGGTCTGTAATTCCCGGGGAAGTCTCTGTTCCCCTTCTTAAACAATGGGACAACATTCGCTAACCTCCAATCTTCCGGTACTATACCAGAGGCCAACGACGACCTGAAGATCAGAGCCAGAGGCTCTGCAATCACTTCTCTTGCCTCCCAGAGAATCCTGGGGTAAATCCCATCCGGACCAGGGGACTTATCTATTTTCAGACCCTCCAGAATATCCAGCACATCCTCCTTATCAACTGTAACACTGTCAATTCTACTCCCCTGCAACCCAGTGTCCTCCTCAGCTATATCCATGTCCCCATGCGTGAACACCAAAGAGAAATATTGGTTCAATGCCTCTCCAATCTCCTCTGGTTCCACACATAACTTCCCTCTGCTGTCTATAACTGGCCCTAATCTTGCCCTAACCAACCTTCTGTTCTTGACATACCTATAGAACGCCTTAGGATTCTCCTTAACCCTATCAGCCAAAGTCTTCTCATGTCCTCTTTTAGCCCTTCTTAGCTCACTCTTCAACTCCCTCCTAGCCAATCTAAAGTTTTCTAGTGCACTACCCGAGCCTTCACGTCTCATCCGAACATAAGCCTCCTTTTTCCTTTTAACCAATGAATCAACTTTTTGGTGCACCACAGTTCCCTAGCCCTACCAATTCCTCCTTGCCTGACAGGGACATACCTATCACGGACTCGCAGTAGCTGCTCCTTGAAAAAACTCCACATTTCGGACGTTCCCAGTCCCTGTAATCTCCTAGTCCAACCTATGCTTCCTAATTCTCTCCTAATAGCCTCATAATTACCCATCCCCCAGCTAAAACTACTGGCCCGAGGTTCATGCCTATCCCTTTCCATCACTAAGGTGAACGTAACCGAATTGTGGTCACTATCACCAAAATGCACACCAACTTCCAAGTCTAGCACCTGGTCTGGCTCATTTCCCAGCACCAAATCCAATATAGCCTCACCTCTAGTTGGCCTATCTACATACTGAGTCAAAAAATCTTCCTGCACGCTTTGTACAAAAACTGACCCCTCTAATGAGCTAGAGCTATAACAATTCCAATCAATATTAGTAAAGTTAAAATCCCCCATAACAATTACCCTATTACTTTCACTCCTAACCAGGATCGTCTCCGCAATCTTTTCCTTAACCTCTCTAGAACTTTTTGGAGGCCTATAAAAGACTCCCAACAGGGTGACCTCTCCACTCCTATTTCTAATCTCCGCCCATACTACCTCAACAGACAAGTCCTCATCAAACTTCCTCTCTGACACTGTGATACAGTCCCTGACCAATAATGCTACCCCACCCCCCCTTCTACCTCCTTCTCTACTCTGACTAAAACATTTGAACTCCGGGACCTGCAGCAACCATTCCTGCCCCTGCTCTATCCAAGTCTCTGAAATGGCCACAACATCGAAGTCCCAGGTTGCTATCATTAAAATGCTCCCCCACTGCCACATAAAACAGCTGCATGGCTTTGTTCCCCAGAATTAGATCCAGCACTGTCTCTTGTTCGGCCTTGTACATTTTCCAAAATTCTTTGGACTTTAGGCTGGCCCCCACAGACTATAGGGTAGTCAATGCAAGCCTAGCACTCAAAAAGAGAGGCTGAGAGAAAACGGGGAACCACAAGCCAGTAAGCCTAACACTAGCAACCAGGGAAGTTCGCCAGAGTCCACTCAGAAATTGGCAGCTTCATTGGCTGAGAAAGGAGCTGCTGAACGTGCAGAGAGAGAGAGAAGTGAAGAAAAGTTGTTTTTTATATTTTTAAACATAGCTCCCTACCTGTGAGCCTGGAGGGATAATCCATCGAGGGAATGGTGTTCAGTTACAGCTGTGACTCTGCAGTTGTTATGAATCCTGAGGGTCCTTCGTATGATTTATTGTGGACCCTTTGACATGAGCCCACGACATGGTCCTTGCTAATGTGGGCTGCCCACTACCTTGAGCTGCCTTAATTGAAAATGACCCTGAATCGGGATAGTGGCAGTGAACCATCCTGGTTGTGGTTTAGAACAGAGTTGAGGAGGAACTTCTTCACTCAAAGGGTGGTAAATCTCTGGAATTCTCTGCCCGTTGAAGTGGTGGAGGCTGCCTCGCTAAATATATTTAAGAAACGGGTTGATGGGTTTTTGATAAGAGAAGGGATGAAGGGTTATGGGGAGAGGGCGGGAAGGTGGAGCTGAGCCACAACAGATCAGCCATGATCTTATTGAATGGCGGGGCAGGCTCGAAGGGCTAGACGGCCTACTCCTGCTCCTGCTCCTATTTCTTATGTTCTTATGTTCTTATGCCAAATTGCACATCAGCTTTGCCTCCCTTCTTGGTACTGATCCATTTAAAAATTCCTGCCCAAGGTTCTAGGACATAAAACATAGAACGCTACAGCACAAACAGGCCCTTTGGCCCACAAGTTGCACCGATCATATCTATACCTACCAAGCCATAGAACTATCTGTAACTTCCAGTGCCATTAGATCCCATATACTCATCCAGAAGTCTTTTAGAAGACCCCAGCGAGTTTGCCTCTACCACTACCGATGGCAGCCGATTCCACTCACTCACCACCCTCTGAGTGAAAAACTTACTAAAATGTCTGACAGCACCAGGTTTAAGTCCAACTGATTTATTTGATTGTACACTCACTAGCTTTTGGGTTAGCCCCTTCGTCAGGTGAATGGAAAGTTCTGGCCTCAGACAGAGCATGTGAAGCACAGATAGTTTAGAGATTACTGATTAGAATGCGAATCTTTACACCTAACCTGCTGTTCAACTCTCAAAGTGGCTGACAACGTGAGTGGAAGGAGCACTGATCACAGGTTAAAGAGATGTGTATTGTCTCCAGACAGTACAGTAAGTGAGGGTTTGCAAACCCAGGCAAGTCACAGGGGTTACAGATAGTGTGACATGAACCTAAGATCCTTGTTGAGACCGTCCTCGTGTGCGGAACTTGGTTATCAGTTTCTGCTCAGTCTCTACCCTTCGTCATCCAGTATTTCCCCGTTGTGGAGAAGCTACAACATCTTCTCCGGAGTCTTCAACGTATTGATGAAGATGAACATCTCACCAGGGCCATCACCACACCCCCACTTCTTGCTTTCAGACAACCACTCAACCTCAAACAGACCATTGTTCGCAGCAAACTACCCAGCCTTCAGGAGAACAGTGACCACAATACCACACAACCCTGCCACAGCAACCTCTGCAAGACATGCCAGATCATCGACATGGATGCCATCATCTCACGTGAGAATACCATCCACCAGGTACACGGTAAATACTCTTGCAACTCGGCCAATGTTGTCTACCTGATACGCTGCAGGAAAGGATGTCCCGAAGCATGGTACACTGGGGAGACCATGCAGACACTACGACAACGGATGAATGAACATCGCTTGACAATCACCAGGCAAGACTGTTTCCTTCCTGTTGGCAAACACTTCAGTGGTCACGGGCATTCGGCCTCTGACCTTTGGGTAAGCACTCTCCAGGGCAGCCTTCATGACACACGACAGCGCAGAGTCGCTAAGCAGAGACCAAGTTCCGCACACGTAAAGACGGTGTCAACAAGGATCTTGGGTTCATGTGGCACTATTTGTAACCCCCGTGACTTGCCTGGGTTTGCAAAACCTCACTGTGCTGTCTGGAGACAATACACATCTCTTTAACCTGTGATCAGTGCTCCTTCCACTCACGTTGTCAGCCACTTTAAGAGTTGAACAGCAGGTTAGATGTAAAGATTCGCATTCTAATCAGTAATCTGTAAACTGTGCTTTATATGCTCTGTCTGAGGCCAGAACACTCCATTCACCTGACGAAGGGGCTAACCCAAAAGCTAGTGAGTTTACTATCAAATAAATCAGTTGGACTTAAACCTGTTGTCAGACTTTTTACTGTGTTTACCCCAGTCCAACGCCAGCATATCCACATCATGAAAAACTTACCCCTGACATCTCCTCTGTACTTGCTTCCCAGCACCTTAAACCTGTGTCCTCTCGTAGCGACCATTTCAGCTCTGGGAAATAGCCTCCGAGAATCCACCCTATCTATTCCTGTCAACATATTACAAACATCTATCAGGTCGCCTCTCAACCTTCGTCTCTCCAGGGAGAAGAGTCCCAGTTCCCTCAACCTATCTTCATAAGGCATGCCTCCCAATCCAAGCAACATCCTTGTAAATCTCCTCTGCACCCCCTCAATAGCTTCCACATCCTTCCTGGAGAACAACAGTTTCCTTCCTGTTGGCGAACACTTCAGTGGTCACGGGCATTCGGCCTCTGACCTTTGGGTAAGCACTCTCCAAGGCAGCCTTGGAGACAGAACAACAGTTCTCCAGTTGTGGAGAACTGCGCACAGTACTCCAAGTGGGGTCTGACAAGGGTCTTATAAAGTAGCAGCATTAACTTCTATTGAACTTCCTCTTGAATAAACTCAACATTTAGCATTTATAGTTCCCTGGTGTGTAAAAATATTAGCGTTATTCATTTGTAATAGCAGAACAAACCTATTTGTTTAAAAATGGGATGTTATCTTTTACTGTCATTCCGCCAATATCACTGAACGTGAATAACTGAGATTTACCTACACTTGCTAACTTGGCAGGTATCGCCTTTCTCCACTTCCATGCGAATACCTCCAACCCAGGCCTTCCATGTTAACTGTGATGTTGTACCATGGATCAGCAACTGTAAAGGACTCTCGTATGTTGGATTGTGACTTTATTTCCTGTGTTGAATTGTAAGTATTTATTGTAACAAAAGGAATAATTATCAAGTAAACCAGGTTTTATTTGCTATAAAGTTTAATGAAAGTTCATCAAACTGATACCTGGGATTGAGGGATTATTCTATGAGGAAACGTTAAATCGACCCTCCTTTATTCTCTGGAATTTGAAAAATGAAAGGTGAACTCATTCAAAATTACAAAATTCTTACATGTCTCCACAGAGTACATAGAACATTACAGCGCAGAACAGGCCCTTTGGCCCACGATGTTGTGCCGACTAGCTTTTAAAAAAAAACAACACACTAACCCACTAATCTAAACCAATCCCATTTTGTCCATAAACCTATCCACAGATCTCTTAAACGCCCCCAAACTAGGCGCATTTACAACTGCAGCAGGCAGGGCATTCCAGTCCCTCACCACCCTCTGGGTAAAGAACCTACCCCTGACATCAGTCCTATAACTACCCCCCTTAATTTAAAGTCGTGCCCCCTCGTGCTAGCTTTCTCCATCCTAGGAAAAAGGCTATCACTATCTACCCTGTCTAAACCTCTAATCATCTTATATGTTTCAATAAGGTTCCCTCTTAGCCGCCTTCTTTCCAGCGAAAACAACCCCAAATCTCTCAGTCTCTCCTCATAGGATCTCCCCTCCATACCAGGCAACATCCTGGTAAACCTCCTCAGCACCCTCTCCAAAGCCTCTACATCCTTCCTGTAATGTGGGGACCAGAACTGCACACAAAACTCCAAGTGCGGCCGCACCAGAGTTGTGTACAGTTGCATCATGACGCTGTGACTCCTAAATTTAATCCCCCTACCAATAAACGCCAAGACACCGTATGCCTTCTTAACAACCTTATCTACTTGATTCCCAACTTTCAGGGATCTATGTACACATACACCTAGATCTCTCTGCTCCTCCACACTATTCAAAGTCCTCCCGTTAGCCCTATACTCAACACATCTGTTATTCCTACCGAAATGAATTACCTCACACTTCTCCACATTAAACTCCATCCGCCACCTCGCAGCCCAGCTCTGCAACCTTTCTAAGTCACCCTGCAAATACCACACCTCCGACTTTGGTGTCATCAGCAAACTTACTAATCCACCCAACTATACCCTCATCCAGATCATTAATAAAAATTACAAACAGCAGTGGCCCCAAAACAGATCCCTGAGGCACACCACTCGTAACCGAACTCCATGACGAATATTTACCATCAACCACCACCCTCTGTCTCCTATCTGCTAGCCAATTCCTGATCCAATTACCTAGATCACCCCCAATCCCATACATCTGCATTTTCTGCAGAAGCCTACCATGGTGAACCTTATCAAACGCCTTGCTAAAATCCATATACACCACATCAACTGCCTTACCCCTATCCACCTCTTTGGTCACTTTCTCAAAGAACTCGATAAGGTTAGTAAGGCACGACCTACCCGCTACAAAACCATGCTGACTGTCTCTAATCAATTCATTACTCTCCAAATAACTATAAATCCTGTCTCTAATAATCCTTTCCAAAACCTTACCCACCACAGAAGTAAGACTCACCGGTCTATAATTCCCAGGGAAGTCTCTTCTCCCCTTCTTAAACAATGGGACAACATTTGCTGTCCTCCAATCTTCTGGTACTATACCAGAGACCAACGATGACCTGAAGATCAGAGCCAGAGGCTCCGCAATCACCTCTCTTGTCTCCCAAAGAATCCTAGGGTAAATCCCATCCGGACCAGGGGACTTATCTATTTTCAAACCCTCTAAAATATCCAGCACATAGAACCCTACAGTGCAGAAACAGGCCCTTCGGCCCATCGAGTCTGCACCGAACACAATCCCACCCAGAACCTATCCCCATATCCCTACACATTTACCTGCTAATCCCTCTAACCTACACATCCCAGGACACTAAGGGGCAATTTTAGCATAGCCAATGAACCTAACCCGCACATCTTTGGACTGTGGGAGGAAACCGGAGGACCCAGAGAAAACCCACGCAGACACGAGGAGAATGTGCAAACTCCACACAGGCAGTGACCCGAGCCGGGAATCGAACCCAGGATCCTGGAGCTGTGAAGCAGCAGTGCTAACCACTGTGCTACCGTGCCGCCCCATCCCTCATATCAACTTCAATACTATCTATTTTACACCCCTGCACCCCAGTGTCCTCCTCAGATACATTCCTGTCCCCTTGCGTGAACACCGAAGAGAAATATTGGTTCAACGCCTCTCCAATCTCCTCTGGTTCCACACACAACTTCCCTCTACTGTCTGTAACTGGCCCTAATCTTGCCCTAACCAACCTTCTGTTCTTGACATACTGTAAAACGCCTTAGGGTTCTCCTTAATCCTATCAGCCAAAGTCATCTCATGTCCTCTTTTAGCCCTTCTTAACTCCCTCTTCAACTCCCTCCTAGCCAATCTAAAACTTTCTAATGCACTACCTGAGCCCTCAAGCCTCATCCGAACATAAGCCTCCTTTTTCTTCCTAACCAACGAATCAACTTTTTTAGTGCACCACGGTTCCCTAGGCCTACCAAATCCTCCTTGCCTGACAGGGACATACCTATCACAGACCCGCAATAGCTGCTCCTTGAAAAATCTCCACATCTCGGATGTTCCCAGTGTCTGTAATCTCCTAGTCCAACCAATGCTTCCTAATTCTCTCCTAATAGCCTCATAATTACCCTTCCCCCAGCTGAAACTACTGACCCGAGTAAATGCAGGGATGGTGGTTCTCCAGTCTTTGGTGGGAGCGGGTGCTTAAAACCAGGGGGCACAGTTTCAGAATAAGGGGCAGGCCATTTAGGAGTGAGCTGAGGAAGAATTTCTTCACTCAAAGTGTAGTGAACTTTTGGGATTTTCTGCCCAGATGCCCCGTTGTTGAATATGTTCTAGACCAAAATTGATATAAAACTCCAGTGCAGGAAAATGATGTTGAAGAAGATCTGTCGTCCTCATTGAATCAAGGAGCAGGCTTGAAGAGCTAAGTGGTCTACTCCTGCTCCTATTTTTATGTTCTTGGTTTTAATTAATTTGTTTAGCAGCTGAAATGTATGGTGAGATGATTGTTTTACAAATATAGTGAATGATAGTAGGAGGAGACTCAATAGGCAGGGGCACAGACAGATGTTTCTGTGGCTGTAAACGAGACTTTCGGATAGTGTGTTGCTTCCCTGGTGCCAGGGTCCTGGATGTCTCTGAGCGTTCTGCTCAGAGTAGAGTGCTTTGTTATTAAACCTTTTATAATGGAGCCTAGCATTTATATCTCAACTGACTGGCAGACTGCACTTGAATTCTTTGTTTCCTCTCTGCTGTCCTTTTTAAACAGAAGAGTTACATTCGCTACCCTTCAATCTGTAGGAACTGATCCAGAACCATTAGAATTGTAGAAGATGACCACCAATGCATCCACTATTTCTAGAGCCACTTCCTTAAGTTCTCTGGAATGTAGCTTATCGAGCCCTGGGATTTATCAGACTCAATCTCATCAATTTCCCTACACTTAGATTTCTGTTCTCTTAACTTTAGTCTTCCTCAGACATTCTTTCTGGCCCAATTTCCTGGTTATCTGGACGGTATCTGGTTCTTTGGGAAGTCAGCCTCTTTGCACCTCCCTTGTCCTGTTCAGCTTGTCTCTTCCTGGCACAGTTAAGAGATGTTCACTCCCCAGTGTCTTCAACTGCAAATAAATTCAGCTAAAACTAAATTGAAAATCTTTTCTGTACTTGTCAGGGTCCTTGATAAATAAGTACCTATCAGGCAGGGAGGAAGTGGTCGAGCGAGGGAACTGTGGTGTACTAAAGAAGTTGAATCTCTGGTGAAGAGGAAGAAGGAGGCTTATGTAAAGATTAGACGTGGAGGCTCAGTTAGGGCACTGGAGAGTTATAAATTAGCCAGGAAGGAGCTACAGAGAGAGTCAAGAAGAGCTAGAAGAGGACATGAGAAGACTTTGGCGGATAGGATCCAGGAGAACCCTAAAGCTTTCTACAGGTATGTCAAGAATAAAAGATTGGTTAGGGCAAGATTAGGGACAGCCAGAGGTAGCAGTGGGAAGTTGTGCGCAGAGCCTGAAGAGATAGGAGAGGCACTGAATGAGTATTTTTCGTCAGTATTCACGCAGGAAAAAGTCAGCGACGGGATTGAGGTACATAAGGAAAAGGTGTTAGCAATTCTTGAGAGTATGGAAATAGATAAGTCCCCTGGGCCAGATGGGATTTACCCTAGGATTCTCTGGGAGGCTAGGGAGGAGATTGCAGGCCTTTTGGCTTTGATGTTTTGGCCCTGGAGGGAGTGCAGAGGAGGTTTACTCGGCTGATACCGGAGTTGAGGGGATTGAGCTATGAGGAGAGGCTGAATAAACTAGGCTTGTACTCGTTAGAGTTTAGAAGAATGAGGGGAGATCTCATTGAGACGTATAAGATGATGAATGGGATGGATAGGATAGAGGTGGAGAGACTGTTCCCGCTCAAAAAAGACAGTAGGACTAGGGGGCACAGCCTCAAGATAAAGGGGGGGCGGTTTAGAACAGAGTTGAGGAGGAACTTCTTCACTCAAAGGGTGGTGAATCTCTGGAATTCTCTGCCCGTTGAAGTGGTGGAGGCTGCCTCGCTAAATATTTTTAAGAAACGGGTTGATGGGTTTTTGATAAGAGAAGGGATTAAGGGTTATGGGGAGAGGGCGGGAAGGTGGAGCTGAGTCACGACAGATCAGCCATGATCTTATTGAATGGCGGGGCAGGCTCGAAGGGCCAGATGGCCTACTCCTGCTCCTATTTCTTATGTTCTTATGTTCTTATCTTCATGTCGTTGTTGGCTACAGGTATAGTGCCGGAAGACTGGAGGATAGCAAATGTTGTCCTCTTGTTCAAGAAGGGGAGTAGAGACCATCCTGGGAATTATAGACCGATGAGCCTAACTTCTGTTGTGGACAAAGTTTTGGAAAGAATTCTAAGGGATAAGATTTATAATCATCTAGAGAGAAATAAATTGATTAGGGATAGTCAACACGGTTTTGTGAAGGGTAGGCCATGTCTCAAATCTTATTGAGTTTTTTGAAAAGGTGACCAAAAAGGATGGATAAGGGTAAAGCAGTTGACGTGGTGTATATGGATTTTAGCAAAGCGTTTGATAAGGTTCCTGCAGAAAATGCAGATACATGGGATTAAGGGTGAGTTAGCAGTTTGGATCAGGAATTGGCTAGCTGATAGAAGACAGAGGGTGGTGGTTGATGGGAAATATTCAACCTGGAGTTCAGTTACAAGTGGTGTACCTCAAGGATCTGTATTGGGGCCACTGCTGTTTGTCATTTTTATAAATGACCTAGATGAGGGTGTAGAAGGATGGATTAGTAAATTTGCTGACGACACCAAAGTTGGAGGAGTTGTAGACAGTGAGGATGGGTGTTACAGTTTGCAGAGGGACATAGATAAGCTGCAGAGCTGGGCTGAGAGGTGGCAAATGGAGTTCAGTACGGAAAAGTGTGAGGTGATTCACTTTGGTAAGAGTAACAGGAGTACAGAATATAGGGCTAATGGAAGGACTCTTAGTAGTGTTGATAAGCAGAGAGATCCCGGTGTACGTGTGCATAGCTCCCTGAAAGTTAGCACCCAGGTTAATAAGGTTGTTAAGAAAGCGTACGGTGTGTTAGCTTTTATTGGTAGAGGGATTGAATTTAGGAGCCTTGAGGTCATGTTACAACTGTACAAAACTCTGGTGCGGCCGCACTTGGAGTGTGATGTACGGCTCTGGTCACTACATTATAAGAAAGATGTGGAGACATTGGAAAGGGTGCAGAGGAGGTTTACCAGGATGTTGCCTGGTATCGTGGGAAGGTCTTATGAGGAAAGTCTGAGGGACTTGAGGCTATTTTCATTAGAGAGAAGAAGGTTACGAAGTGACCTCATTGAGGCATACAAGATGATCAGAGGATTGGATAGGGTGGACAGTGAGAGCCTTTTTCCTCGGATGGTGATGGCTAACACGAGGGGACATAGCTTTAAATTAACGGGTGGTAATTATAGGACAGATGTCAGAGGTAGGTTCTTTACTCAGAGGGTAGTAAGGTCGCGGATTGCCCTGCCTGCAGCAGTTGTGGACTCGCCAACTTTAAGGGCATTTAAATGGTCATTGGATAGGCGTATGGATAACATTGGAATACTTTAGGTTAGAGGATCATTACATTGGTTCCACTGGTCAGCGCAACATCGACGGCCAAAGGGCCTGTACTGCGCTGTTATGTTCTATTTTCTATCTCAAAAGGGTTCCCAGTTGCTAAGCCAAAGTCACATGCTTCTGTTAGATTATTTCCTTTTCACACTGTCACCGTCTCTATGCATAATAGAAGCACAATTAGAATTAGATCAATCCCCACACATACAAACACCTTTTGTCTATCATGAAGCATGAGTTTTTACCCTTTCACACAAACATTAAATTAAATCCACTTAAAACTGGATCTTATTTTTAATATTTACTGTTGCAAATCCCTTAAAACAGCCTTTGTTCTCCCAACACATTGTTGCTGTCGGCAAGGTGTATCATAGGACCTCCCTATTGCACTCTGCTGTGGAAATTCAAGAAACTTCAGAATCAAAACCCAAAATATAAAAAACTTCCCTGTTCTCCCGATTTCCCCCACTTCTGAGTCAAATTAAAATGAATAACCTTTCCTTGTTTATTTATGACATTCTCCAAATTGTAAAACCTTTTACTCTTCTTTGAAATCTAATTGAAATACAAGCTCTTTCCTTCTCGATGCAAACTTCTAGCCAAAGCTTATTTACTTATAGAGATCCACTTCACCATACTCCCATTAAAGTAAGTACCTTTTAACACCTACACTCTGATGTCCTAAACCTCACAGGCGAATTTGTGTGAAAACTGGAGTAATTCACGTTGTTTTTCTCAGTGAGAGTTCAGACAAGAATCTCCATACTCTGTGCAATGCAGAGCCCTGATGTGGGTATGCCGGCGTTGGACTAGCGTAAACACAGTAAAAAGTCTGACAACACCAGGTTTTAGTCCAACCGATTTATTTGATAATATTCTCACAAGCTTTCGAGGTTAGCCCCTTCGTCAGGTGACCTGACGAAGGGGCTAACCCCGAAAGCTTGTGAGAATATTATCAAATAAATAGGTTGGACTAAAACCTGGTGTTGTCAAACTTTTTACAACGCAGAGCCCACCAGTGTGAATATCATTAGATTTTGAGGGGGGGGTTTGGGAGGGGCTATCCATGCTGGAGAGGCTGAAATGGCGGATCTCTGTGCATGCACAACACCCGGAGAGTCAACCTCTGTTTGCCGGCCAGCTCAATTGCTGTCCAGCCCGGGATCCCTGCAATGCTGCCCCAACAACCGCCTCACGGCCTGATTGCAGCCCCCATCCATTGTAGGCCATGCCCGAAACACTCCCCCCTCCCCCAAATCCTCCCGCCCCGGCCTGCCTGATCTCCAGATCTCCCCCCTCACCCCCCCCACCCCTTCCCAGCAGTGACAATCCCCCCATTCAGGCAGACCCCCCCCCAGATCCCTGGTATACCCCTCCCCACCCAGTCTGCCCTAATCGCTGGCCTCCCTCCAGCCCCCATCAATCCCCATGCAGAGTGGCAGTGGATCCTCCACCTACCATCCCCTTGGCCCTGCCCCTACCGTTTCCCCCCCCCCCCCCCCCATTGGACCTTGCCTCCTTGGCACTGCCCAGTGCCCAATGGGCAGTGCCAGAGTGCTAACTGGCATGTGCACTTTACCCTTGAGCAGTGCTATGGGGCACAGGCTGGCATTGCTAGGGTGCCCATGCCCAGGGGGCATCCCTCCCCAGTGCCTGACCCTCTGGAGGGCTCCAGTTTCCCCTCTTCACTCCAAGGAGGCGGGGTCAGGCTGCCAGCTCCCTGAAATTGGGGAGCTACTCTAAATCCCGCTGGAATGAAACACCCTGGTGGGATGGGAGCTCAGAACATTGGAACGTTCGAACTCAGTATGAGTAGGCCATCTGGCCCTTCGAGCCTGCTCCGCCATTCAATAAGATCATGGCTGCTCCACTTACCCGCCCATTCACCATAACCCTTAATTCCTTTACTGTTCAGAAATTTATCTATCCTTGCCTTAAAAACATTCAATGAGGTAACCCCAAGTGCTTCACAGGGCAGAGAATTCCATAGATTCACAACCCTTTATGTGAAGAAGTTCCTCCTCAACTCAGTCCTAAATCTGCTTCCCCTTATTTTGAGGCCTTGCAACTTAGTTCTAGTTTCACCGAAAACAATTTCCCTGCTTCTATCTTATCCATTCCCTTCATAATCTTAGATGTTTCTATACGATCTCCCCTCATTCTTCTGAATTCCAATGAGTATAGCCCCAGTCTACTGAGTCTCTCCTTATAAGTCAGGACTAAAGGGCACAGCCTCAAGATAAAGGGGGGAGGCGGTTTAGAATGGAGTTGAGGAGGAACTTCTTCACTCAAAGGGTGGTGAATCTCTGGAATTCTCTGCCCGTTGAAGTGGTGGAGGCTGCCTCGCTAAATATTTTTAAGACGCGGGTTGATGGGTTTTTGATAAGAGAGGGGATTAAGGGTTATGGGGAGAGGGTGGGAATGTGGAACTGAGCCACGACAGATCAGCCATGATCTTATTGAATGGCGGGGCAGGCTCAAAGGGCCAGATGGCCTACTCCTCCTATTTCTTATGTTCTTATGCTCTTAACATAACCTTACTGTTTTTAAACTCCATCCCTCTAGTAATGAAGGACAGAATTCCATTTGCCCTCTTAATTACCTGCTGCACCAACTCCTTGTGATTATTGCACAGGGACACCCAAGTCCTTCTGCACAGCAGCATGCTGTAATTTTTTACTATTTAAACAATAGTCCATTTTGCTGTTATTCCAGCCAGTTATTCCAGTTTTGCAATATTGTACTCCATCTGCCAGACCCTTGCCCACTCACTTAGACTATCTATATTCCTTTGCAGACTTTCAGCGTACTCTGCACACTTTGCTCTGCCTCTCATCTTGGTGTCATCTGCAAATTTTCACACACTACACTTGGTCCCCAACTCCAAATCATCTATATAAATCGTAAACAATTGCGGTCCCAACGCTGATCCCTGAGGCACACTACTAATCACTGATCACCAACCAGAAAAATACTCATTTACCCCCGCTCTTTGCTTTCTGTTAGTTAACCAATCCTCTTTTCGTGCTAATACATTACCCGTAACACTGCATCTTTATGTTATGTAGCAGCCTTTGGTGCAGCACCTTGTCAGATGTCTTCTAGAACTCCAGATACATCACATCCACAGGTTCCCCATTGTCCACTGCACATGTAATGTTCTCAAAGAATTCCACTAAATCAGTCAAACATGACCTGCCTTCAATGAACTCATGCTGCATCTTACCAATGGGACAATTTATATCCAGATGTCTCACTATTTCTCCCTCCATCTCTTTCAGTACCCTGGGATGCATTTGAACAGGATTAGGAGACTTGTCTACCTTTAGCCTCATTAGCTTGCCCAATACAATCTCTTTCGTGATAATGATAACTTCTAGATCCTCACCTGCCATAGCCTTCTTGTCATCAATCGTTGGCATGTTATTTGTGTTTTCCACTGTGAAGACCGATGCAAAATACCTGTTCAATGCCTCAGCTATTTTCTCATTTCCAGTTATTCCATCCCCCTCCTCATCCTCTAAAGGACCAATATTTATTTTCACTGTTCTTTTTCCTTTTATACATTTGTAGAAACGTTCGCTATTTGTTTTTATATTCTGAGCTAGTTTACTCTCATAATCCATCTTACTTTTCTTGATAGCCTTTATCATGGCTTTCTATTGATCTTTGTAGATGGGCGATTCCTCTCAGGGCTATGTATCACTATGAAAACTAATACAAAGACTCAAAATACAATGTACTGATGTTGAAGACATGAGAATGATATACAGAAGCCCAGCACTCCAAGTATAGAACATAGAACACTACAGCACAAACAGGCCCTTCGGCCCACGAGTTGCGCCGATCACATCAACACCTACCAATCTATAGACCTATCTATAACCCTCAATCTCATTAAACCTCATATACTCATCCAGAAGTCTTTTAAAAGACCCCAGCGAGTTCGCCTCCACCACCACTGACGGCAGCCGATTCCATTCACTCACCACCCTCTGAGTGAAAAACTTACCCCTAACATCACTTCTGTACTTGCCTCCCCGCACCTTCAATCTGTGTCCTCTCGTAGCGACCATTTCAACCCGGGGAAATAGCCTCTGAGAATCCACCCTATCTATTCCTGTCAACATTTTATAAACTTCTATCAGGTCGCCTCTCAACCTTCGTCTCTCTAGGGAAAAGAGTCCCAGCTCCCTCAACCTATCTTCATAAGGCATGCCTCCCAATCCAGGCACCATCCTTGTAAATCTCCTCTGCACCCTTTCAATAGCTTCTACATCCTTCCTGTAGTGAGGCGACCAGAACTGCGCACAGTACTCCAAATGAGGCCTGACAAGGGTCCTGTAAAGTTGCAGCATTACCTCCCGATTCCTAAACTCAATCCCTTGTGAGTGCAGGCAGCCGGATATCAGTCTGAAGAGCAATGCCCCATGGCGACAATTGTAAATTCACAAAATCATATTGCCCACCTTTCCGTGAGCATTATCCTGTAAACATTAATACAAATCAATCAATAGTCATCCTGTCATTAACTCCAGCCAATATCAATACACATCCTGACCTAATGAGATTTCATTCGTTATTAAATTATAGACATTACCTCCCTTCTGTTGCCCAGCAATATGGGATGCTGGACAGTGAAATGATTCCCACTGAATTGAATCCATGTGATTCTCGTCCAACCCTGAGGAATTCTCCATGTCTGCTCGCCACCTGCGTTCTCTCTGAGTTGTCTGGCGCTATTCATAAGGCTAGCATTAGTAGCCATCTTGTTCCTGACCACAGCTTTCAGTAAATCTATTATTCCTTTCGACTCCCTGTATTTTATCACTGACTGAAGTTTCTTAAAATATAACCAAAAGCACACTGAGTGTATGCTTTTATATGCCCTGTTTATGATCAGAACTCCCCACTCACCTGACGAAGGGGCAAAGCCCCAAAAGCTAGTGGCATTTGCTACCAAATAAACCTGTTGGACTTCTTACTCTGGAGACTAGCCAGAGGATTATACTGGGTGATGGCCGAGTGGTACTATTGCTTAACTATTAACCCAGAAACTCTGCTAATCTTCTGGGGTCCAGATAGGAAGGAAACTGGTCTGGCCTACATGTGACTCCAAAGAAACAGCAATGTGGTTGACTCTTAATTGCCCTTCAAGGGCACAAAGACATAAGAACATAAGAAATAGGAGCAGGAGTAGGCCACCTAGCCGTTCAAGCCTGCCCCGCCATTCAATAAGATCATGGCTGATCTGAAGTGGATCAGTTCCACTTTCCCGCTTTCTCTCCATAACCCTTAATTCCCTTGTATATCAGAAATCTATCTACCCGTGACTTAAATAAATTCAGCGAGGTAGCCTCCACCACTTCAATGGGCAGAGAATTCCAGAGATTCACCACCCTTTGAATGAAGAAGTTCCTCCTCAACTCTGATCTAAACTGCTCCCCCCCCCCACTTATTTTGAGGCTGTGCCCTCTAGTTCTCTTATCCATTCTAAGCGGGAAGAATCTCTCTCCCTCTACCCTATCTAGCCCCTCCATTATCTTGTAAGTCTCGATAAGATCCCCCCTCAGCCTTCTAAACTCTTAACGAGTACAGACCAGTCTATTCAATCTCTCTTCGTACACTAACCCCCTTATCTCCGGTATCAGCCTGATACCGCAAATGCGGTGACCAAAACTGCACACAGTACTCCAGTTGCGGCCTCACCAGTACCCTGTACAGTTGCAGCAAGACCTCCCTGCTTTTATATTCTATCCCCCTCGCTATAAAGGCGTTTGATAAGGTTCACCATGGTAGGCTTCTGCAGAAAATGCAGATGTATGGGATTGGGGGTGATCTAGGTAATTGGATCAGGAATTGGCTAGCAGATAGGAGACAGAGAGTGGTGGTTGATGGGAAATATTCGTCATGGAGTTCGGTTACAAGTGGTGTGCCTCAGGGATCTGTTTTGGGGCCACTGCTGTTTGTAATTTTTATTAATGATCTGGATGAGGGTATAGTTGGGTGGATTAGTAAATTTGCTGATGACACCAAAGTCGGAGGAGTGGTAGATTGTGAGGAAGGGTGTCATAGTTTGCAGGATGACTTAGATAGGTTGCAGAGCTGGGCTGAGAGGTGGCGGATGGAGTTTAATGTGGAGAAGTGTGAGGTAATTCATTTCGGTAGGAATAACAGATGTGTTGAGTATAGGGCTAATGGGAGGACTTTGAATAGTGTGGAGGAGCAGAGGGATCTAGGTGTATGTGTACATAGATCCCTGAAAGTTGGGAATCAAGTGGATAAGGTTGTTAAGAAGGCATACAGAGTTTTGGCGTTTATTGGTAGGGGGATTGAATTTAGGAGTCGCAGCGTCATGATGCAACTGTACACATCTCTGGTGCGGCCGCACTTGGAGTTTTGTGTGCAGTTCTGGTCCCCACATTACAGGAAGGATGTGGAGGCTTTGGAGAGGGTGCAGAGGAGGTTTACCAGGATGTTGCCTGGTATGGAGGGGAGATCCTATGAGGAGAGATTGAGAGATTTGGGGTTGTTTTCGCTGGAAAGAAGGCGGCTAAGAGGGGATCTCATTGAAACATATAAGATGATTAGAGGTTTAGACAGGGTAGATAGTGATAGCCTTTTTCCTAGGATGGAGAAAGCTAGCACGAGGGGGCACGATTTTAAATTAAGGGGGGGGTAGTTATAGGACAGATGTCAGGGGTAGGTTCTTTACCCAGAGGGTGGTGAGGGACTGGAATGCCCTGCCAGCTGCAGTTGTAAATGCACCTAGTTTGGGGGCGTTTAAAAGATCTGTGGATAGGTTTATGGATGAAAAGGGATTGGTTTAGGCTAGTGGGTCATTGTTTTGTAACTGGTCGGCGCAACATCGTGGGCCGAAGGGCCTGTTCTGCGCTGTAATGTTCTAATGTTCTAATGTTCTAACATTCCATTTGCCTTCTTGATCACCTGCTGCAGGCTGGGTTTTTGCGACTCGTGCACAAGGACCCCCAGATCTTTCTGCACCGTAGCATGCTGCCCCTTTTTGCCTTTTAAATAATAATCCCTCCTATTATTATTTCTGCCAAAGTGGATAACCTCACACTTGCCAACATTATACTCCATCTGCCAGGTCCTCGCCCACTCGCTTAGCCTATCTAGATCCCTCTGCAGACTTTCCGCACCTTCCTCGCAATTTGCTTTTCCACTCATCTTCGTGTCATCAGCAAATTTCGTCACCCTTCACTCAGCCCCCTCCTCCAGATCATCTATATAAATGGTAAATAGTTGAGGCCCCAGCACCGACCCCTGCGGCACTCCACTAGTCACCAACCACCAATCAGAACAACACCCATTTATACCAACTCTCTGCTTCCTATTAGACAGCCAATCCTCTATCCACACTAACACCTTACCCCCAACTCCCTGCACCCTAACCTTCTGTAGCAACCTTTTATGAGGCACCTTATCAAACGCCTTTTGGAAATCTATAAACACCACATCCGCTGGTTCCCCTCTGTCTACCGCACTAGTCACATCCTCATAGAAATCCAATAAATTCGTCAAAACATGACTTCCCCTTAACGAATCTGTGCTGCATCTGCTCTATCAGACCATTCTTTTCTAGACAATGTTGGCTGAGTTGCAAGAGTGTGTATCGTGTACCTGGTGGATGGTATTCTCATGTGAGATGATAGCATCCGTGTTGATGATCCAGTATGTCTTGCAGAGGTTGCAGTGGCAGGGTTGTGTGGTGCCGTGGTCACTGTTCTCCTGAAGGCTGGGTAGTTTGCTGCGGACAGTGGTCTGTTTGAGGTTCTTCAGTTGTTTGAAGGCAAGAAGTGGGGGTGTGGGAACGGCCTTGGCAAGATGTTGAAGGCTATGGAGAAGATGTAGCTACTCCACTCCAGGGAAGTACTGGACGACAAAGGGTACTCTGTCCACCGTGTGCCATGTTTGTCTTGTGAGGAGCTCGGTGCGGTTTTATTGGACAAATGTCAGAAGGTTTTTTACTCAGAGGGTTGTAAGGGCGTGGAATGCCCTGCCTGCAGCAATAGTGGACTCATCAACTTTAAGGGCATTCAAATGGTCATTGGATAGACATATGGATAATATTGGACTAGTTTAGGTTAGAGGGTCATTAGATTGGTTCCACTGGTCGGCGCAACATCGAGGGTCGAAGGGCCTGTACTGTGCTGTAGTGTTCTATGTTGTTTGCTGTGCCTTGTCGGAACTGTCGATCGATGAGTCAAGCGTCATATCCTGTTCTTATGAGGGCATCTTTCAGCATCTGGAGGTGTCTGTTGCGATCCTCCTCATCTGAACAGATCCTGTGTATACGGAGGGCTTGTCCGTGGGGCATGGCTTCTTTAACGTGTTTAGGGTGGAAGCTGGAGAAGGAGCATCGAGAGGTTATCCGTGGGCTTACGGTACAGTGAGGTACTGAGGTGACCGTCCTTAATGGAGATCCGTGTGCCCAAGAATGTAACCGGTTCTGGAAAGTAGCCCATAATGAGTCTGATGGTGGGATGGAAATTGTTAATGTCGATATATAATTGTTTGTGATTGTTCACCATGAGTCCAAAGGAAGAAAATGTCATTGATGTATCTAGTATATAGCATCAGTTGAAGGTCCTGTGTGGTGACGAAGTCTTGTTCAAACCTGTGCAAGAAGATATTGAGGTGCAAATTTGGTTCCCATGGCTGTTCCGTCTGTCTGGATGAAGAACTGGTTGTTGAAGGTGAAGACATTGTGGTCCAGGATGAAGCTGATGGTGCTTAATGAGTACTTTGCCTCAGTATTCACAGTGGAAGCTGATTTGGGAGATCTTGCTATGGACTTGCAGCAGGTGGAAAAGATTGAGTACGTGGACATTAAGGAGGAGGATGTGTTAGAACTTTTGAATTCTATCAAGGTAGATAAGTCGCCGGGACCAGATGGGATGTACCCCAGGATACTGTGGGAGGCCAGGGAAGTGATTGCAGAGCCCCTGGCGATGATCTTTGCGTCATCAATGGAGACGGGAGAGATTCCGGAAGATTGGAGGATTGCGGATGTAGTCCCTATTTTCAAGAAAGGGAACAGAGATAGCCCGGGAAATTACCGCCCGGTGAGTCTGACCTCAGTGGTTGGTAAGCTGATGGAGAGGCTTCTGAGGGACAAGATTTACGAGCATTTGGAGAGGTTTGACATGATCAGGAATAGTCAGCATGGATTTGTCAAGGGCAGGTCGTACCTTACGAGCCTAGTTGAGTTCTTCAACTAGGCTCGTAACTGACTGAACACATTGACGAAGGAAGTGCCGTGGACGTAGTGTACATGGACTTCAGCAAGGCTTTTGATAAGGTCCCCCATGCAAGACTTCTTGAGAAGGTGAGAGGGCATGGGATCCAAGGGCCTTTGGCCTTGTGGATCCAGAACTGGCTTGCTTGCAGAAGGCAGAGAGTGGTTGTGGATGGGTCTTTTTCGGAATGGAGGTCAGTCACCAGTGGGGTGCCCCAGAGATCTGTTCTGGGACCCTTGCTGTTTGTCATTTTCATAAATGACCTGGATGAGGAAGTGGAGGGATGGGTTAGCAAGTTCGCTGATGACACGAAGGTCGGCGGTGTTGTGGATGGTCTGGAAGGATGTCAAAAGTTGCAGCAGGACATAGATAGGATGCAGGAATGGACGGAGAAGTGGCAGATGGACTTCAACGCGGATAAATGTGTAGTCGTCCATTTCGGCAGAACCAACGGGATGAACGAGTACACTATTAAGGGCAGGGGTCTTAGTAGCGTTGAAGAGCAGAAGGATCTCGGGGTCCGGGTTCACAGGACTCTTAAATCGGCCTCACAGGTGGAGGAGGTGGTCAAGAAGGCGTATGGTGTACTGGCCTTCATTAATCGAGGGATTGAGTTTAGGAGTCGGGAGGTAATGCTGCAACTTTACAGGACCCTCATCAGGCCTCATTTGGAGTACTGTGCGCAGTTCTGGTCGCCTCACTATAGGAAAGACGTAGAAGCTATTGAAAGGGTGCAGAGGAGATTTACAAGGATGTTGCCTGGGCTGGGAGGCATGCCTTATGAAGATAGGTTGAGGGAGCTGGGACTCTTTTCCCTGGAGAGGCGAAGGTTGAGAGTCGACCTGATAGAAGTTTATAAAATGTTGAGAGGAATAGATAGGGTGGACTTTCAGAGGCTATTTCCCCGGGTTGAAATGGTCGCTACGAGAGGACACAGATTTAAGGTGCGGGGAGGGAAGTACAGAGGTGATGTTAAGGGTAAGTTTTTCACTCAGAGGGTGGTGAGTGAATGGAATCGGCTGCCGTCATCGGTGGTGGAGGCAAACTTGCTGGGGTCTTTTAAAAGACTTCTGGATGAGTATATGGGGTTTAATGGGATTGGGGGTTATAGATAGGTCTATAGATTGGTGGGGTTGATGTGATCGGCGCAACTCGAGGGCCGAAGGGCCTGTTTGTGCTGTAATGTTCTGTGTTCTATGATGAGTTGTAAAATTGCATCTAGAAACTGGCGGTTGTCGGTGTTGAGTACTGGGGCAGTTGCAGCAATGCCATCATCATGGGGGATGCTTGCCAACTTTAAGGGCGTTCAAGTGGTCAGTGGATAGGCATATGGATAACGTTGGAGTAGTTTAAGTTAGAGGGTCATTAGATTGGTTCCACTGGTCGGCGCAACATCAAGGGCCCAAGGGCCTGTACTGCACTGTAATGTTCTATGTTCCTATGTTTGTTGACCTCACGAAAGCCTTCGACACTCAGCCGACAAGGCCTGTGGAGAATCATATCAAAGTTCGGCTGCCCCCCCCAAATTTATTCAGATGGTACGCCAGTTCCATGATGGCCAGAGGACTGGATGGCAAAGAATCCTCTCAGCATTCCCAGTCACTAGTGGCGTCAAATATGGCTGTGTGCTCGCGCCCACACTGTTCAGCATGATGTTTACCCTGCCACAGCAACCTCTGCAAGACATGCGGGTTCGTTGACATGGATGCCACCATCTCACGTGAGATCACCATCCACTAGGTACACGGTACATACTCTTGCAACTCAGCCAACATTGTCTACCTGATACGCTGCAGGAAAGGATGTCCCGAAGCATGGCACATCGGTGAGACCATGCAGACGCTACAACAACGGATGAATGAACATCGCTCGATAATCACCAGGCAAGACTGTTCTCCTCTTGTTGGGGAACACTTCAGTCGTCACAGGCAATCGGCCTCTGATCTTTGGGTAAGTGTTCTCTAAGACGGCCTTCACAACACACGACAGCGCAGAGTCGCTGAACAGAGACTGATAGCCAAGTTCCGCACACATGAGGACGGTCTCAACAGGGATCTTGGGTTCATGTCGCACTATCTGTAACCCCCGTGACTTGCCTGGACTTGCAAAATCTCACTAACTGTCCTGTCTGGAAACAATACTTTGCTTAATGCTCTCTCCACTCACATTGTCTGTACCTTTAAGACTCAATTAGCTATAAAGACACTCATTCCAATGATTAATCATGATTAATCATGTAAATTGAGTTTGTGTCTTTATATGCCCCGTTTGTGATCAGAACACCCACCCACCTGACGAAGGAACAGTCAGTTCCAAAAGCTACTGGCATTTGCTACAAATAAACCTGTTGGACTTTAACCTGGTGTTGTGAGATTTCTTACTGTGTTTACCCCAGTCCAACGCTGCTATCCCCACATCATTTCCACATGATAGCCAGGTACACAAGCCCTTGTGAGTGTTGGTAGTGACATACCTTCAGGGTGACTCATGCTGCAAGTTAAGTGTGACTCCTATCTTGCTTAGGAAACATTAAAACTGCCAGCTAATTTGGTGTATAGATACTCATTTTGGATATGGGATATCAGACTAATTTTGCTGCTTGATTGATCGACCGTTTGTAATCCTCACAAATGCAGACTGACTTGTCTGGTTTCTGGACAGGAACGATAGAGTTGGCCTAGTTGCACTAGTTTTCTGATACCTAGATTTCAAAGTGATCAAATTCTGCTTCTGCCTTTTCCAACGTGGAAGAAGCGGCTAATGTTGCCATTTACTATTTTGGCATGGCTTAAGGGTCTACATTTATCTTAACCAGGAGTCCCTTTATTTTTCCTAGTTCTTCTTGGAAAACCTCAGGATATCTTCACATGACTGTGTTGTCCTCCCTCATTCAATTAATTATCTCCATTCAGTTCAACTTGATATATTGGAGCCAGTCCCTCCCATCAGAATTGGTCCTTGTCTGAATATGATGACAAGTGGAGTTGGGCAGACTGTTTCCGTAAGCTACCGTAACTTAAACCCTTCGATTAGAAGTGCCTCTCCCGAATAAATGACTAACCTGGCCACAGTGTTTTCCAACTTCAGTTGTTGGACCGTATCCTGTGAGTAATGGTAAGTTTGTTCCCAGTGATGATTGCCCCGGTATCCACCACCATTTTCAAATTCCGCATTGCTTCACTCTCCCCGCCGCTCTCTCCATTGTTCTCTTGCTCCCCGTTACTCCACTCTATCTCTCTCTGTCTCTCTCTCTCTCTACTCTCACTGTTGCTTAGAGAATGGAATGATGGGCAGAGAAAGAGAGCACAGAGAGTGGGTGACAGGGGAGTGAGAGAGAGCAGAGAGTGAAGCAACTAACCCCCCATAATTTAAAGCCATGCCCCCTCGTGCTAGATTTCTCCATCAGAGGAAAAAGGCTATCACTATCTACCCTGTCTAAATCTCTAATCATCTTATATGTTTCAATAAGATCCCCTCTTAGCTGCCTTCTTTCCAGCGAAAACAACCCCAAATTTGGGCGGCACGGTAGCACTGCTAGCACTGCTGCTTCACAGCTCCAGGGTCCTGGGTTCGATTCCCGGCTCGGGTCACTGCCTGTGTGGAGTTTGCACATTCTCCTCGTGTCTGCGTGGGTTTTCTCCGGGTGCTCCGGTTTCTCCCACAGTCCAAAGATGTGCGGGTTAGGTTCATTGGCTATGCTAAAATTGCCCCTTAGTGTCCTGGGATGTGTAGGTTAGAGGGATTAGCAGGTAAAATGTGTAGGGATATGGGGATAGGGTCTGGGTGGAATTGTGTTCGGTGCAGACTCGATGGGCCGAAGGGCCTATTTCTGCACTGTAGGGTTCTATGCTAGGGTTCTATTTAATCCCTCAGCCTCTCCTCATAGGACCTCCCCTCCATATCAGGCAACATCCTGGTAAACCTCCTCTGCACCCTCTCCAAAGCCTCCACATCCTGTAATGTGGGGACCAGAACTGCACACAGTACTCCAAGTGCGGCCGCACCAGAGTTGTGTACAGTTGCAACATGACGCTGCGACTCCTAAATTCAATCCCCCTACCAATAAACGCCAAAACACCGTATGCCTTCTTAACAACCTTATCTACTTGATTCCCAACTTTCAGGGATCTATGTACACATACACCTAGATCCCTCTGTTCATCCACACTATTCAAAGTCCTCCCGTTAGCCCTATACTCGACACATCTGTTATTCCTACCAAAGTGAATTACCTCACACTTCTCCGCATTAAACTCCATCCGCCACCTCTCGGCCCAGCTCTGCAACCTGTCTAAGTGTTCCTGCAAACTATGACACCCTTCCTCACTATCTACCACACCTCCGACTTTGGTGTCATCAGCAAATTTACTAATCCACCCAACTATACCCTTATCCAGATCATTAATAAAAATTACAAACAGCAGTGGCCCCAAAACAGATCCCTGAGGCACACCACTCGTAACCGAACTCCATGATGAATATTTACCATCAACCACCACCCTCTGTCTCCTATCCGCTAGCCAATTCCTGATCCAATTCCCTAGATCACCCCCAATCCCATACATCTGCATTTTCTGCAGAAGCCTACCATGGTGAACCTTATCAAACGCCATACTAAAATCCATATACACCACATCCACTGCCTTACCCCCATCCACCTCTTTGGTCACTTTCTCAAAAACCTCAATAAGGTTAGTAAGGCACGACCTACCCGCCACAAAACCATGCTGACCAGCTCCAATAAATTCATTACTCTCCAAATAACTATAAATCCTATCCCTAATAATTTTTTCTAAAACCTTGCCCACAACAGAAGTGAGACTCACTGGTCTATAATTCCCGGGGAAGTCTCTGTTCCCCTTCTTAAACAATGGGACGACATTCGCTAACCTCCAATCTTCCGGTACTATACCAGAGGCCAACGACGACCTGAAGATCAGAGCCAGAGGCTCTGCAATCACTTCTCTTGCCTCCCAGAGAATCCTGGGGTAAATCCCATCCGGACCAGGGGACTTATCTATTTTCAGACCCTCCAAAATATCCAGCACATCCTCCTTATCAACTGTAACACTGTCAATTCGACTCCCCTGCAACCCAGTATCCTCCTCAGCTATATCCATGTCCCCCTGCGTGAACACCAAAGAGAAATATTGGTTCAATGCCTCTCCAATCTCTTCCGGTTCCACACATAACTTCCCTCTGCTGTCTATAACTGGCCCTAATCTTGCCCTAACCAACCTTCTGTTCTTGACATACCTATAGAACGCCTTAGGATTCTCCTTAACCCTATCAGCCAAAGTCTTCTCATGTCCTCTTTTAGCCCTTCTTAGCTCACTTCAACTCCCTCCTAGCCAATCTAAAGTTTTCTAGTGCACTACCCGAGCCCACACGTCTCATCCGAACATAAGCCTCCTTTTTCCTTTTAACCAACGAATCAACTTTTTTGGTGCACCATGGTTCCCTAGCCCTACCAATTCCTCCTTGCCTGACAGGGACATAGCTATCATGGACTCGCAGTAGCTGCTCCTTGAAAAAACTCCACATTTCGGACGTTCCCAGTCCCTGTAATCTCCTAGTCCAACCTATGCTTCCTAATTCTCTCCTAATAGCCTCATAATTACCCTTCCCCCAGCTAAAACCACTGCCCCGATGTTCATGCCTATCCCTTTCCATCACTAAGGTGAACGTAACCGAATTGTGGTCACTATCACCAAAATGCACACCAACTTCCAAGTCTAGCACCTGGTCTGGCTCATTTCCCAGTACCAAATCCAATATAACCTCATCTCTAGTTGGCCTATCTACATACTGAGTCAAAAAACCTTCCTGCACGCTTTGCACAAAAACTGACCCTTCTAACGAGCTAGAGCTATAACAATTCCAATCAATATTAGTAAAGTTAAAATCCCCCATAACAATTACCCTATTACTTTCACTTCTAACCAGGATCGTCTCCGCAATCCTTTCCTCAACCTCTCTAGAACTTTTAGGAGGTCTATAAAAGACTCCCAACAGGGTGACCTCTCCTCTCCTATTTCTAATCTCCACCCATACTACCTCAACAGACAAGTCCTCATCAAACTTCCTCTCTGACACTGTGATACAGTCCTTGACCAATAATGCTACCCCTCCCCCCCTCCTACCTCCTTCTCTACTCCGACTAAAACATTTGAACTCCGGGACCTGCAGCAACCATTCCTGCCCCTGCTCTATCCATGTCTCTGTGCTATCTCTCACTCCCCTGTTGCTCTGCTCTCTGCCCTCTCTCTCACTCTATTGTTCCACTCTTTGTGCTCTCTCACATTCCCTGTGCTCTCCCTGTCGCTTGGTTCTCTGCGTGCTCTCTGCTGTCCCCGTCACTCCGCTCTCTGCACTCTCTTGACTCTTCCCATCGCTCCACTCTACGCTCTCTCTTGCTCCCTGTCGCTCTGCTCTCTGTGCTCTCTCTCGCTCCCCAGTTCTTCCGCTCTCTGCGCTCTCTCTGCTCTCCCCATCGCTCTACTCTCTGCGCTCTTTCTGGCTCTCCCTGTCGATCCGCTGCCTGCACTCTCTCACTCTTGTTCCCCTGTCGTTCCGCTTTCTGTGCTCTCTCTTGCTCCCCTGTCGTTCCGTTCTCTCTCTTTCTCCCATCGCTCTACTATTTATGCTCTCTCTGCTCTCCCATTGATCTGCTCTCTCTCTTACTCCCTTGTCACCCCGCTCTTCTGTTGCTCCGCTTTCCTGTCTCTTTCTGTCGCTCCCCTATCACTCCACTCTCTGTGCTCTGTCTCACTGTCCTCCTGTTGCATAGATCAGCCTGCCCTGCCTTGGAACCCAGTTTGGAAATCCCTGACCTAAAGGATGCACTGCAGCAACTTGTACAGACTCCTTCAACCCCTTCCAAACCTACTACTTTGAAGCTCAAAGGCAGCATGATTGATGGGAGCACCACCAACTTGCAAATTCCCTCCAAACTATATTCCACCCTGACTCAGAAATATATCGTTGAACCTTCACTTTTGCTGGGTTGAAATTCTGGAACACACTCCCTAACAGCACTATGGGTGTACCTACACCAGATGGACTTCAGCAGTTCAAGAAGTGGCTCACCGCTACCTTCTCAAGGGCAACTAGGGAAAAACGGTAAATATTGGCCTTGAAATAATGCTCACATTGCATGAAGGATTAAAGAATACATTACTTAAACTACATTAAAAATACATTTCATTAATCTATCTTTGTTTATCGCCTGTTTCCATTTCAGAATCGAACATCTCGATGCACCTGAACTGGAGAGGTTCCCAGAGGTGGTGTTTGGATATATGAATCCTGCAGTCATTGTAATTACAACTCCAAATTCAGATTTCAACCCTTTATTTCCAGGAATAATGCGATTCAGACACTGGGATCATAGGTTTGAATGGAGCAGAGCAGAATTTCAATCTTGGTGAGTGCAGCAAACCATTATTGTAAATTATAGAGAATTTGGCAGAACATGCAGGGGAAATCTATGAAGGGGCAAAGAGCGAACCTGTGAATATGTCAGCAACTGACATGAAAGCTCTAGATGGCACGCACTTCTTCTATAGACACACTAGTTTACAATTGGATATGGATAGGTTAAGTGAATAGGGCAAAATTAAGCAAATGGAGTTTAACTTGTATTAGTGTGAAGTTATCGGTTTTGGCAGGAAAAATACAAAGGCAAATTCTTATCTAAATGGTGGGAAACTTCAGAATGGTTTGGAGGTGGATGCCCCAAGCATGAATCGCAGAAATCTAGTTTGCAGGAACAGCAGGCAAATATAGAATCTAGCAGCAGGAGTGTGGACCATTTGGCCCTTCGACCCTGATCTGCCCTTCATTCTGATCGTGGCAGATCATCAAATTCAATATTCTGATCACCCCCCTCCGTATCCCTTGATCCCTTTAGACCTAAGAACTATATCTGATTTCATCCTGAAATCACACATCATTTTGGCCTCAACTACTTTTTATGGTAGTGAATTCCACTGATTTATCGTACAGGCCCTTTGATCCTCGATGTTGTGCCAAGCTTTGTCCAAAACCAAGATCAAGCTATCCCACTCCCTACCATTCTGGTGTGCTCTGTGTCTATCCAGTAAACACTTGAAAGTCCCTAAAGTGTCCGACTCCACTATCACAGCAGCCATTCCATTCCACACCCCAACCACTCTGAGTAAAGAACCTACCTTGGACATCCCTCCTATATCTCCCACCATGAACCTTATGCCCCCTAATAACAGCTTCATCCACTCAAGGAAATAGTTTCTGAACATCCACTCTTATCTATCCCCCTCATCATCTTATAAACCTCTATTAAGTCGCCTCTCATCCTCCTCTGCTCTAAAAAGAAAACCCTAGCTCCTTCAATCTTTCCTACCCTCCAAACCAGGCAGCATCCTGGTAAATCTCCTCTGCACTCTCTCCAATGCTTCCACATCCTTCTTATAGTGAGGTGACCAGAACTGAACACAATATTCCAAATGTGGTCCTCTAAGTTGCAGCATAACCCCACGGCTCTTAAACTCAAACCCCCTGTTAATAAACGCTAACACGTTGTAGGCCCTCTTCATGGCTCTATCTACTTGAGTGGCAACCTTCAGAGATCTATGGATATGAACCCCAAGATCTCTCTGTTCCTCCACATTCCTCAGAACCCTGCTGTTGACCCTGTAATCCGCATTCAAGTTTGTCCTACCAAAATGAATCACCTCGCACTTATCAGGGTTAAACTCCATCTGCCACTTTTCGGCCCAGCTCTGCATCCTATCAATGTCTCTTTGCAGCCTACAAGAGCCCTCCAACTCATCCACTACTCCATCAATCTTGGTGTCATCAGCAAATTTACTGACCCACCCTTCAGCCCCCTCTTCCAAGTCATTGATAAAAATCACAAATAGCAGAGGACCCAGCACTGATCCCTGTGATACACCGTTAGTAACTGGTCTCCAGTCTGAAAATTTCCCATCCATCACCACTCTGTCTTCTATGAGACAGACAGTTACTTATCCAATCGGCCAAGTTTCCCTCTATCCCACACCTCCTTACTTTCTTCATGAGCTTACCGTGGGGAACCTTATCAAATGCCTTACTAAAATCCATGTATACGACATCAACTGTTCTACCTTCATCTACACATTTAGTTACCTCCTTAAAGAATTCAGCCAAATTTGTGAGGCAAGACTTAACCTTCACTAATCTGTGCTGACTATCCCCGATTAAGCTGCATCGTTCCAAATGGTCATGAATCCTGTCCCTCAGGATTAATTTACCGACCACTGAAGTAAGACTAACCAGCCTATAATTACCAGGGTCATTCATGTTTTCTTTCTTGAACAGAAGAACAACATTTGTCGCTCTCCAGTCCTCTTGTACTATCCCTGTGGACTGCGAGGACCCAAAGATCAAAGCCAAAGGCTCTGCAATCTCATCCCTTGCCTCTCAAAGAATCCTAGGATGTATCCCGTCTGGCCCAAGGACTTATCAACCCTCAGGTTTTTCACAGTTACCAATACATCTTCCCTCAGAACATCTACCTCCTCTAGCTTATCAGCCTGTAGCACACTCTCAGCCTCAAAAACATGGCCCCTCTCCTTGGTAAACACTGAAGAAAAGTATTCATTCATCACCTCACCTATCTCTTCTGACTCCATGCACAAGTTCCCATGACTATCCTTGACCATCCCTAACCTCATCCTGGTTATTCTTTTATTTCTCTTTTTTTTTATTTCTCAAATTAACTAAGTGATTTTGTAGCAAAACACTTGGAAGTGGCAGGATCAGACAGAGTCAGCATGGATCTATAAAAGGAAATCATGCTTGACAAATCTACTGGAATTCTTTGAGTAACTAGTAGAGTTGAAGAGATGGAACCAGTGGATGTGATTTATTTGGATTTTCAGAAGGTTTTTGACAAAGGCCAACACATAAGAGATTAATGTTAAAATGAAAGCACAAGGGATTAGGGAAAGTATTATTGAGATGGATAGAAATCTGATTGATAGACAGGAAACAGAGTAAGGATAAATGGGTCATTTTCCAAATGGCAGGTGGCAACTACTGGAGTACTGCTGGAATCTGTGCTGGGGACCCCACTATTCACTATATAAACTGATGATTTACATGTGGGAACTAAATGTAATATCTCCAAAGTTGGAGGTGACACAAACCTCAGTGGGAGGGTGAGCTGTAAGGAGGATGCAGAGATGCTTCAGTGCGATTTGGACAAGTTGAATGAGTGGGCATCTGCATGGCAGATGCAGTAAAATGTGGGTAAATGTGAGGTTATCCACTTTGGTAGCAAAAATGGAAAGGCAGATTACTATCTGACCATAAATTAGGAGAGAGAAATGTACAAGACCTGGGTAACCTCATATACCAGTCGCTGAAGAACATAGAACATAGAACATTACAGCGCAGAAGATGCAGCAGGTAGTTAAAAGGGCAAATGGTTTGTTGAGCTTCATTGTGAGAGGAATTGAGTACAGGAGCAGAGATGTCTTGCTGCAATTATACATTGCCTTGATGAGGCTACATATGGATATTATTTTGCAGTTTTGGTCATGTTATCTGAGGAAGGATGTTCTTGCTGTGAAGGAAGTGCAAGAAAGTTTACCAGTCTGATTCCTGGGGTGGCAGAGCTGATGTATGAGGGGAGGTTGAGTTGGTTAGGATCGTATTCACTGGAGTTCAGGAGAATGAGAGGGGAATCTCAGAGACTTATACAATTCTAACAGGACCAGACAGGGTAGATGCAGGAAGGATGTTTTCCAATGGTGGAAGAGTCCAGAATTGGGGGTCGCAGTCTGAGAATACTCAGTAGACCATTTAGGACAGAGGTGAGGAGAAATTTCTTCACCCAGAGAGTGGTGAACCTGTGGAATTTGCTCCCATCGGAAGCATTTGAGGCCAAAACATTGAATGTTTTCAAGAAGCAGTTAGATGTAACTCTTGGTGCGAAAGGGATCAACGGATATGGGGGGGAAGGGGGAGATCATATCCCCAACGGATATGAGAGAAGGCGGGGTTTATGATCAGACATGACCATAATGAATTGAAGGGTTGAATGGCCTCCTCCTCCTATTTTCTGTGTTTCTATTATAATTAATGGCAAAGCAGGCTCAAAGGGCTGAATGGCCTACTCCTGCTTCTATTTTCTTTGTATGTTTCTTTACATAATGCAATGAGCCTTCCTGTCTTCCACCCTGTCTCCCATCACACCTGAAATCTCTATACCCTGGAATTTTGAGTTGCCAGTCCTGCTGGGTTTGTACTCTGTATCCCTTCCTGCTACACTCTGTTATCTTTACCCAAGTTGCTACCCTGATTTACCCCATCTCATACAATTCCTTCCCCACTATTTAGTTTAAAGCCCTCTCCACCACCCTAAATATACTGGTCCCAGCATGATTCAATTGAAGATAATCTCAAAGTTACAGTTGCCACTTTCCCCAGTACTGGCGTCAGTGCTCCATGAACCAAAACCCATTTCTCTTAAACTGGCCTGAGCCACACATTCATCTCTCTAATCTTATTTACCCTACACCAATTTGCTCATGGCTCAAATAATAATTGTACCTTTTAATGTTACGCTACTTAATTAAGCTCCTAGTTGCTCATAATCCCTAAGCAGTATCACTTTCCTAGTACCTATATGTACCCTGACAACTGGATTCTCTCTCTAATTGCAAGTTCCTTTTTAACCAAACTTGGCTGAAGAGAACTGTGTCTATCCTTCCGGCTGTACTCTCCCTTATTATACCTACGTTTCTGTTAAGTTTCCCCCTCTTAAAAGGCTTCCTGTAGCAGTGCCTTGTCAGTTTGCACATCCACCCTGCAGCAGAGTGGTTAGCACTTCTGCCTCACAATGTCAGGGACCTGAATTTGATTCCAGCCTTGGATGTTTGTGTGGAGTTTGTAAATTCCAGTTTCCTCCCACAGTCCATAGATGTAGAGGATAGATGGATTGGCCGTTCTAAAGTGCCCCTTAATGTCCAAAAATGTGTAGGTTAGTGGAATTAGCCTTGATCAATGTGCAAGGTTTCAGTGAAAGGATGGGCTTGGGTGCAATGCTCTTTCGGAGACTCAGTGGGCCAAATGGCTGCCTCCTGCGCAGGACAGATTCTATTCTATTGTCTGACACATCCCCTGTACTTCGTCTGTTGCAGAAATTAAAATGAAGACTTGTGTTGTAAAAATGTGTTGTAATGTTGGAAGTTAACCTTTAATGGATCAGAAATGAGAACTTTTTGTTACACTATAATTAAAACTTTTTGTTTCGCATTCAGGTCTTTGAACATTGGAAATAAATATGGTTACAGAGTCGAATTCACTGGCGTAGGCAAAGGGCCTCCAGGGACAGAGCAATTGGGATTCTGCACACAAATATCGATATTTCTGAGAGAGCTTTCAAAAACAATTCAAACTGAGACACAAAATTCAGACACGTTATATAAACAGGTGAGTGTTTTCATACAGAAAAATCACATTATTGAGAAATCAGTCTCCAAATTTTCTGTCACAAAGAAAAAAGAAAATTACAGCACAGGAACAGGCCCTCCAAGCCTGCACTGACCATGCAACCCAACTTAATTAAAACCCCCTAACCTTCCGGGGACCATATCCCTCTATTCCAATCCTATTCATGTACTTATCAAGATGCTTCATAAAAGCCACTACTGCATCTGCTTCCACTACCTCCCCCAGCAACGAATTGCAGGCACCCACTACTCTCTTGTGTAAAACATCTGCCTCATACATCTCCTTTAAACCTTTTACCCTCACACCTTAAACCTATGCCCCCTAGTAATTGACTCTTCCACTCTGGGAAATAACTTCTGACTATCCACTCTGTCCATGCCTCTCAATCTTGTAGACTTCTCAGGTCATCCCTCAACCTCTGTCGCTCCAGTGAGAACAAAACAAGTTTCTCCAATCTCTCATCATAGCTAATGCCCTCCATACCAAGCAACATTCTGGTAAATCTTTTCTGTACCCTTTCCAAAGCCTCCACATCCTCCTGGTTGTGTGGTGACCAAAATCGAACACTATATTCAAGTGTGACCTAACTGAGGTTCTATCAAGCTGCAACATGACTTGCCAATTTTTAAACTCAGTACCCTGGCCGATGAAGGTAAGTATGCCATACACCTTCTCGTCGACCTTCTCCACCTGCATTGCCGTTTTAAGTGACCTGTCTCCCTCTATACCCTGATCCCTTTGCCTATCAATACTCTTAAGAGTTCTGCCTCATGTTAAGTTGTTTTCAGGCAGCTGTGTGGATCATTTGGTATATAGAATATATATTTTAGCAAAATGCTGGTTCATTACCCTCTTCATGGATTAGAGTCATTGAGGGTATTCCCTCAGTCCTTGGAGGAAACTAATGTTGAAATTGCAGGGGCCCTGGCAGATATATTTGAAATGTCAGAATCCATGGGTGAGGTGCCGAATGATTGGAGAATAGCTCATGTTGTTCTGTTGCTTAAAAAAGGCTCAAAAAGTAATCCGGGAAATTATAGGTCAGTGACCTTGACGTCAGTAGTAGGTAAATTATTGGAAGGAGTACTAAGAGATAGGATCTACAAATACTTGGACGGACAGGGACTTATTAGGGAGAGTCAACATGGCTTTGTGTGTGGTAGGTCATGTTTAACCTATCTATTAGGATTTCTTTAGATTACCGGGAAAGTGGATGAAGGGAAGGCAGTGGATGGACTTCAGTAAGGCCTTTGACAAGGTCCCTCATGGGAGGTTAGTTAGGAAGGTTCAGTCACTGGGTATACATGGAGAGGTTGTAAATTGGATTAGACATTAGCTCATTGAAAGAAGCCAGCAAGTGGTCATGGAGGATTGCTGCTGTGAGTGGAGGTTTGTGACTAGTGGTGTGCACAGTAAGAAGTAATCAGGGGACAGCTCACCTGGGGGAGGCAATGGTGGCTGGGTCTCTGGACTTGAGCCTGACCCGGTAGTTCAAAAAAGTAAGGAAAAGAGGAGGAAGGCAGTGTTAATAGGGGACTTCATAGTGAGGGGGTCAGGCAGGCGTTTTTGCAGACGCAGACGGGAGTCATGGATGGTGGCTTGCCTCCCTGGTGCTGGGATCTGGAATGTCTCTGGACGCGTCCCAGACATCCCGTAAGGGGAGGGTGAGGAGCCGGAGGTCATGGTACATATAGGTACCGCTGACATAGGCAGGAAGAGAGAAGGGGTCATGAAAAGGGATTATCGGGAATTAGGTAGACAGCTGAGAAAGAGGAACGTGGAGGTAGTAATCTCGGATTGCTGCCTGCACTGAGGGAGAGTGAGAACAGGAATGGAATGAGGTGGAGGATGAATGCGTGGCTGAGAGACTGGAGCAGGGGGCAGGGATTCAGGTTCCTGGATCATTGGGACCTCTTTATTGTACAGGTCGCACTTGCCCCTAAAGATGGCACTTGAATCCCAGGGGGACAAATATCTTGGTGGGAAGGTTGGCTAGGGCTACTGGGGGGACTTTAAACTAGAAAGGTTGGGGGGAGGGAATCGAGATGAGGTGACTGAGAGCGAGGAGGTTAGCTCCCAAGTAGAGAAGGACTGTAGACAGTGTGAAAGGGAGGTTAGATGGGTGATGGAGAAGGGAAGTGCCCAGACCGAGGGTCTGAGGTGTGGCTATTTTAACGCCAGGAGTGTAGTGAATAAAGTGGATGAGCTTACGGTGTGGAATACTGCTTGGGAATGTGATGTGGTGGCCATTATGGAAACTTGGATGTCTCAGGGACAAGACTGGGTACTTCAGGTGCTGGGATTCAGATGTTTCAGGAAGGACTTGGTCAGGAAGAAGAGGGAGGCATTTGTTAGGTCGAAACAACTGGAAACGGAGAGTGCGCTGGAGGAATATAGAGAGAGTAGGAGGGAGCTTAAAAGGGGAGTTAGAAGGGCGAAAAGAGGGCATGAAATGGCTTTGGCTGATTGGATTTTCCTTAATCCTAAGGCATTTTACTCTTATATTAGTAGCAAGAGAGTGGTTAGAGAGAAAATTGGTCCTCTTAGGGACAAAGGAGGGGAGCTATGCATCGAGTCTGAGGGAATGGGGGAGATCCTGAATGAATACTTTGCGTCGGTATTCATGAAGGAGAGGGGTTTAGTGTCGTGCAATGTCTTGGAGGGATCTGTAGGTCAGTGAAAGGAAATATCCATTACGAGGGAGGAAGTGCTAGGGTTTTTAGGTAGCATAAAGACTGATAAAGCTCCGGGGCCTGATGGTATTTACCCCAGGCTGCTTAGGGAGGTGAGAGATGAAATTGCTGGGCCTCTGACGCAAATCTTTGTCTCTTCTTTGGACACAGGTGAGGTCCCAGAGGACTGGAGGGTAGCTAATGTGGTACCGCTGTTTAAAAAGGGCAGTAGGGATAACCCTGGTAATTATAGACCAGTGAGTTTGACATCGGTGGTAGGAAAATTATTGGAAAAAATTCTTAGGGGTAGGATGTATGTGCATTTGGAGCGTTGCGATCTGATTAGGGATACACAACATGGCTTTGTTCATGGGACGTCTTGCCTTACGAATCTGGTGGAATTCTTTGAGGAGGTGACAAAAACGGTTGACGATGGGCAAGTTGTTGATGTCATCTATGTGGATTTCAGTAAGGCGTTTGACAAAGTCCCTCATGGTAGGCTGGTAGAAAAGGTTAAGGCACATGGGATACAAGGACAGATAGCTGGATGGATTGAAAACTGGCTGGGCAATAGGAGACAGAGAGTAGTAGTGGAAGGGTCCTTTCCTGGCTGGAGGTCGGTCATGATGTGGGAGATTGCTTGTGAGAATATTATCAAATAAATCGGTTGGACTAAAACCTGGTGTTGTCAGACTTTTTACGGAGGTCGGTCACCAGTGGTGTGCCGCAGGGCTCAGTACTGGGACCCCTTCTATTCGTAATATAGATAAATGACTTGGAAGAGGGCATACGTGGTGTGATCAGCAAGTTTGCAGATGACACCAAGATGGCAGGATTGGCAGATACTAAGGAAGACTATCAGGTGACACAACAGGATATAGATAGGTTGGTATACTGGGCAGATAGATGGCAGACGGAATTTAATCCTGACAAATGCGAGGAAGGAGTTACATGATAAAAGGTAGACGGATTAAGAGTATAGAAATACAGAGGGACCTGGGAGTGCAGGTGCACAAGTCTCTGAAGGAGTCAACACAGGTAGAGAAGGTTGTGAAGAAAGCTTACGGAATGCTAGCCTTTATAGGAAGGGGTGTAGAGTATAAGAGCTGCTGTCTAATGCTTCAGTTGTACAGAACGTTGGTTAGGCCACATTTGGAGTACTGCGTCCAGTTCTGGTCACCTTACTACCGGAAGGACGTGGAGACAACAACAAAGAACAACACAGCATGGGAAACAGGCCCTTCGGCCCAACGAGCCCGCACCGCCGTCCCATTGTCAGTGACCTATTCATGATTTTAGTTTATGCCTAATGTGTGAGGATCAGGGAGGTCCAATATAGGGACAATTTGTTACCCAATCAATCAGCCTAAAAGCACATTTTTGCTTTTAGACCCTGGAGAGGGTGCAGAAGAGGTTTACCAGGATGTTGCCTGGCATGGAAGGACTGAGTTACGAGGAAAGGTTGGAAAAACTGGGGCTCTCCTTAGAAAGACAGAGATTAAGGGGGGATCTGATAGAGGTGTATAAAATAATGAAGGGAATAGATAGAGTCAACAGTGGTAGGCTTTTCCCTAGATTGGGGACAACTATTAGGAGAGGTCACGATCTAAGAGTGAGGGGGGAGAAGTATAATTTGGATACTAGAGGAAGGTTTTTCACACAGAGGGTCGTGGGGGTATGGAACATGCTACCAAGTAAGGTAGTGGAGGCAGGCACGCTGGACTTGTTTAAGGTTTACTTGGATTGACACATGAGCAAAACAGGGATGGAGGGTTATAGTAGACAGTATTAAAAAGGGTCAAATCCTCGGGATGACACTGGAAATGTAGTATTACATGTTAATGTTTTTGTCTCTTTAATCCACAGGTGTCAGTCCACCTTGTTGTTAAACAAGGGGCATGCACACGGTGGGTCGTGCGTGGGCTGCTCTTGGAGGTTTCGAGAGTGACCTAGTACTTCATGTCGCTGTGTGTGCTTAATCCTGGACTAGCAGACAGGCACCACAACAGCTCAGTGACTAGCACTGCTAGCTGTGCAGACACATGTATTTGGGCCTGTGTCTGTGGGAGTTTGCCCATTCTCTCTGTGGATGCGTGGGTTTCCTCCGGGCGCTCCGGTTTCCTCCCACACCCCAAAGATGTACTCTTCGGCTAATTGGTGTACCAAATTGACCCTACACTATTCTGCCCTGAATCTGGCTACATTAGGGGTACCATTCACATACACACGGGGCAGGGTAGGTGTAGGAAAATGCTCTGTTGAAATGGCAGCACGGGCTCGTTGGGCCGAAGGGCCTGTTTCCCGTGCTGGGTTGTTCTTTGTTCTTTGACAGGAAGGGAGGCAAAAGAGGTGGCGGAGTGGCACTATTGATCAGGGACAGTGTCACGGCTGTAGAGAAGGTAGATGCCATGGAGGGACTGTCTACGGAGTCTCTGGGTGGAAGTTAGGAACAGCAAGGGATCGATAAAACCCAAGTCGCAAGGAGTTGCAAAACCCAGTCTGCAGGTGCAGCAGGTGATCAAGAAGGCAAATGGGATGCTGGCCTTTATTACAAGAAGAACAAAGAACAACCCAGCACGGGAAACAGGCCTTCGGCCCAACAAGCCCGCGCCGCCGCATCACCCTACACCTATTCTACCCTGCGTGTCTACAAATAGAACCCCTGACTTAGCCAGATTCAGGGGAGAATAGTGTCAATTTGGTAAAACCAAGCAGCCTAAGAGCACATCTTTGGGGTGTGGGAGGAAACCGGAGCGCCCGGAGGAAACCCACGCAACCACAGGGAGAATGCGCAAACTCCCACAGACACAGGCCCAAATCCATGCATCTGCACAGCCAGCAGTGCTAATCACCGAGCTGTTGCGGCACCCGTCTACCGGTCCAGGATCAAGCACACACACCGACACGAAGTACTAGGCCACTCCCGGAACCTCCAAGAGCAGCCCACGCACGACCCACCGTGTGAATGCCCCTCATTTGATAACGAGGTGGGCCTCCACCTGCGGAACGAAAAGACAAAAATGTTAATCACAAGCCTGCCTTTCCGGTGTTTCCCGAGGTTCTAACCCTTATTCAATAACCCCTACCATAACCCTCCATCCTCGTTTCACTCATGTGCCTATCTAACTGAGCCTTAAACGAGTCCAACGTTCCCGCCTCCACCACCCCACTCAGTAGCGCGTTCCATACCCCCACTACTCTCTGCGTAAAGAACCTTCCTCTCATATCCAAATTATACCTCTCCCCCCTCACCCTTAAATCATGTCCTCTTGTATTCGTAACCAATCTAGGGATTTATAGCGAGGGGGATAGAATATAAAAGCAGGGAGGTCTTGCTGCAACTGTACAGGGCACTGGTGAGGCTGCAGCTGGAGTATTGTGTGCAGTTTTGGTCACCGCACTTGTGCAAGGATATTTTGGCCTTGGAGGGTGTGCAGAGGAGGTTTACTAGGCTGATACCGGAGTTGAGGGGGTTGAGCTATGAGGAGAGGCTGAATAAACTAGGCTTGTACTCGTTAGAGTTTAGAAGAATGAGGGGAGATCTCATTGAGACATATAAGATGATGAATGGGATAGAGGGGGCGAGACTCTTCCCGCTAGGAAAGGACAGTAGGACTAGGGGGCACAGCCTCAAGATAAAGGGGGGGCGGTTTAGAATGGAGTTGAAGAGGAACTTCTGGAGGTCTGGAAGGATGTCAAAAGTTGCAGCAGGACATAAATAGGATGCAGGACTGGGCGGAGAAGTGGCATATGGACTTCAACGCGGATAAATGCGTAGTCGTCCATTTTCGCAGAACCAACAGGATGAACGAGTACACTATCAGGGGCAGGAGTCTTAGTAGTGTTGAAGAGCAGAAGGATCTTCGGGTCCGGGTCCATAGGACTCTTAAATCGGCCTCGCAGGCGGAAGAGGTGGTCAAGAAGGCGTATGGTGTACTGGCCTTCATAAATCGAGGGATTGAGTTTAGGAGTCAGGAGGTAATGCTGCAACTTTATAAGACCCATGTCAGGCCTCATTTGGAGTACTGTTCTGGTCGCCTCACTATAGGAAAAACATAGAAGCTATTGAAAGGGCAGGTCGTGCCTTACGAGCCTAGTTGAGTTCTTCGATAATGTGACTGAACACATTGACGAAGGAAGTGCCGTGGACGTAGTGTACATGGACTTCAGCAAGGCTTTTGATAAGGTCCCCCATGCAAGACTTCTTGAGAAGGTGAGAGGGCATGGGATCCAAGGGCCTTTAGCCTTGTGGATCCAGAACTGGCTTGCCTGCAGAAGGCAGAGAGTGGTTGTGGATGGGTCTTTTTCGGAATGGAGGTCAGTCACCAGTGGGGTGCCCCAGGGATCTGTTCTGGGACCCTTGTTGTTTGTCATTTTCATAAATGACCTGGATGAGGAAGTGGAGGGATGGGTTAGCAAGTTCGCTGATGACACGAAGGTCGGCGGTGTTGTGGATGGTCTGGAAGGATGTCAAAAGTTGCAGCAGGACATAGATAGGATGCAGGAATGGGCGGAGAAGTGGCAGATGGACTTCAACGCGGATAAATGTGTAGTAGTCCATTTCGGCAGAACCAACGGGATGAACGAGTACACTATTAAGGGCAGGGGTCTTAGTAGCGTTGAAGAGCAGAAGGATCTCGGGGTCCGGGTTCACAGGACTCTTAAATCGGCCTCGCAGGTGGAGGAGGTGGTCAAGAAGGCGTATGGTGTACTGGCCTTCATTAATCGAGGGATTGAGTTTAGGAGTCGGGAGGTAATGCTGCAACTTTACAGGACCCTCGTCAGGCCTCATTTGGAGTACTGTGCGCAGTTCTGGTCGCCTCACTATAGGAAAGACGTAGAAGCTATTGAAAGGGTGCAGAGGAGATTTACAAGGATGTTGCCTGGACTGGGAGGCATGCCTTATGAAGATAGGTTGAGGGAGCTGGGACTCTTTTCCCTGGAGAGGCGAAGGTTGAGAGGCGACCTGATAGAAGTTTATAAAATGTTGAGAGGAATAGATAGGGTGGACTCTCAGAGGCTATTTCCCCGGGTTGAAATGGTCGCTACGAGAGGACACAGATTTAAGGTGCGGGGAGGGAAGTACAGAGGTGATGTTAGGGGTAAGTTTTTCACTCAGAGGGTAGTGAGTGATTGGAATCGGCTGCCGTCGTCAGTGGTGGAGGCGAACTCGCTGGGGTCTTTTAAAAGACTCCTGGATGAGTATATGGGGTGTAATGGGATTGGGGGTTATAGATAGGTCTATAGATTGGTGGGGTTGATGCGATCGGCGCAACTCGAGGGCCGAAGGGCCTGTTTGTGCTGTAATGTTCTATGTTCTATGAAAGGGTACAGAGGAGATTTACAAGGATGTTGCCTGGACTGGGAGGCATGCCTTATGAAGTTAGGTTGAGGGAGCTGGGTCTCTTTTCCCTGGAGAGACGAAGGTTGAGAGGCGACCTGATAGAGGTTTATAACATGTTGAGAGGAATGGATAGGGTGGACTCTGAGGCTATTTCCCCGGGTTGAAATGGTCGCCACGAGAGGACACAGATTTAAGGTGCGGGGAGGAAAGTACAGAAGTGATGTTAGGGGTACGTTTTTCACTCAGAGGGTGGTGAGTGAATGGAATCGGCTGCCGTCAGTGGTGGTGGAGGCGAACTCGCTGGGGTCTTTTAAAAGACTTCTGGATGAGTATATGGGGTTTTATGGGATTAGGGGTTATAGATCGGTGTTGATGTGATCGGTGCAACTCGTGGGCCGAAGGGCCTGTTTGTGCTGTAGTGTTCTATGTTCTATGTTCTTCACTCAAAGGGTGGTGAATCTCTGGAATTCTCTGCCCGTTGAAGTGGTGGAGGCTGCCTCGCTAAATATATTTAAGACACGGGTTGATAGGTTTTTGATAGGCAAGGGGATTAAGGGTTATGGGGAGAGGGCGGGAATGTGGAACTAAGACACGACAGATCAGCCATGATCTTATTGAATGACGAGCAGGCTCGAAGGGCTAGATGGCCTACTCCTGCTCCTATTTCTTATGTTCTTATGTCTTCTGTCAGCTAGCCAATTCCTGATCCAAACTGCTAAATCACCCTCAATCCCATGCATCTGCATTTTCTGCAGTAGCCTACCATGGGGAACCTTATCAAACGCTTTGCTAAAATCCATATACACCACGTCAACTGCCTTACCCTTATCCACCTCTTTGGTTACCTTTTCAAAAAACTCGATAAGGTTTGTGAGGCACGACCTACCCTTCACAAAACCCCCCAAAAACGTAGGTTGTGGGAACCATGGTGCACGAAGCTTGTGATGAACATAGTCAGGAAGAAAAGAAAGGAGTACAAAAGCTTCAGAGAGCTAGGAGATGTTAAGGATCAGAGGAGTATATGGTTTGTACAAAGGAGCTTGAAAAGGAAATTAGGAGAGCCAGAAGGGGACATGAGAAGGCCTTGGCATATAAGATTATGGAGATTCCCAAGACGTTCTACAAATATGTGAAGAGTAAAAGGATGACAAGTGAAGGGATAGGACCTATAAAAGGTGAAGGGGGATAAGTCTGTGTGGGACTGGAAGAAATGATGTGGGTATGCCGGCGTTTACTGGAAGAAATGACAGAGGTGCTTAATGAGTACTTTGCCTCGGTATTCACGGTGGAAAGTGATCTGGGAGGTTGTACTACAGGATTGCGGCAGACTGAAAAGATTGAGTATGTGGATATTAAGAAAGAGAATGTGTTGGAACTTTTAAATTCTATCAAGATAAGATAAGTTGCAGGGACCGGATGGGATGTACCCCAGGTTACAGTGGGAGGTGAGGGAAGTGATTGCAGAGCCCCTGGCGATGATCATTGCGTTGTCAATGGAGACGGGAGAGGTTCCGGAGGATTGGAGGATTGCGGATGTGGTTCCTATTTTCAAGAAAGGGAAGAGGGATAGCCCGGGAAATTACCGACTGGTGAGTCTGACCTCAGTGGTTGGTAAGTTGATGGAGAGGATTTTGAGCGACAAGATTTGTGAGCATTTGGAGAAGTTTAGAATGATAAGGAATAGTCAGCACGGCTTTGTCAAGGGCAGGTTGTGCCTTACAAGCCTAGTTGAAGCCTATCTAAACCTCTAATCATCTTATATGTTGATTAGAGTCATTCAACCCCTCACCTATATTTTCTGACTCCATGCACAAGTTCCCACAACTATCCTTGACTGGCCCTAACCTCAGCCTGATCATTTTTTTATTTCTCACATGAGAGTAGAAAGAGGTCATGATATGGAGATGCTGGCATTAGACTGGGGTAAACACAGTAAGAAGTCTCACAACACCAGGTTAAAGTCCAACAGGTTTATTTGGTAGCAGAAGCCACTAGCCTTCGAAGTGCTGCTCCTTCATGAGGTAAATGGGAGTTCTATTCACAAACAAACAGGGCATATAAAAACATAAACTCAATTTACAAAATAATGGTTGGAATGCGAGTCTTTACAAGTAATCAAGTCATACAGATAGAGACAAGGTGAGTGGAGAGAGGATTAAGCACAGGTTAAAGAGATGTGTATGGTCTCCAGCCAGGACAATTAGTGAGGTTTTGCAAGTGCAGGCAAGTCGTGGGGGGTTACAGGTAGTGTGACATGAAGCCAAAATCACGGTTGAGGCCATCCTCATGTGCCGAATTTGGCTCGCAGTCTCTGCTCAGCAACTCTACATTGTGTGTCACGAAGACCGCCTTGGAGAACACTTACCTGAAGATCAGAGGCCAAATGCCTGTGACCGCTGAAGTGTTCTCCAACAGAAAGAGAACATTCTTGCCTGGGATTATCGAGCGGTGTTCATTCATCCGTTGTTGTAACATCTGCACAGTCTCCCCAGCGCAGCATGCTTCATGACATCGTTTCCAGCAGCGTATCAGGTTGACAACGTTGGCCGAGTTGCAAATGTACTGTGTATTGGGGCGGCACGGTAACACAGTGGTTAGCACTGCTGCTTCACAGCTCCAGGGACCTGGGTTTGATTCCCGGCTCGGGTCACTGTCTGTGTGGAGTTTGCACATTCTCCTCGTCTGTGTGGGTTTCCTCCGGGTGCTCCGGTTTCCTCCCACAGTCCAAAGATGTGCGGGTTAGGTTGATTGGCCATGCGAAAATTACCCCTTAGTGTTCTGGGATGTGTAACTTGGAAGGATTAGCGGGTAAATGTGTAGGGATATGGGATAGGCCCTGGGTGGGATTGTGGTCAGTGCAGACTCGATGGGCCAAAAGGCCTGTTTCTGCACTGTAGGATTCTATGTTCTATGTACCTGGTGGATGGTATTCTCACGTGTGATGATGGTATCCATGTCGATGATCCGGCATGTCCTGCAGAGGTTGTTGTGGCAGGGTTGTGTGGTGTTGTGGTCACTGTTCTCCTGAAGGCTGGGTAGTTTGCTGCAGACAATGGTCTGTTTGAGGTTGTGCAGTTGTTTGAAGGCAAGTAGTGGAGGTGTGGGGATGGCCTTGGAGAGATGTCTCAGCATGCATTCGGCCACCACAACATATGACAGTGCAGAGTTGCTGAGCAGGAACTGATAGCCAAGTTCCTCACACGAGGATGGCCTCAACCGGTATCTTGGGTTCACATTATCTGAGAACCCCTATAACTTGCCTGGGCTTGCAACATCTCACTTGCTGTCCTGTCTGGAGACAATATACATCTCTTTAAGCTATGCTTAATGCTATCTCCACTCACATTGTCTGCACCTTTAAGACCTGAATAGCAGGTTAGCTGTAAAGACTTGCATTCTAATCAGTATTCTGTAAATTGTGTGTGCCTTTATACGCCCTGTTTCTGATCAGAACTCTCCACTCACCTGACGAAGGAACAGCATTCCGAAAGCTAGTGGTGCTTACTTTTGAATTAACCTGTTGGACTTTAACCTGGTGTTGAGAGACTGAGAGCATAGAAAACTACAGCACAAACAGGCCCTTCGGCCCACAAGTTGCACCGATTATATCCATACCTACCAGGCCTATCTATAACTCTCAATCCCATTAAATCCCCTGTACTCATCCAGAAGTCTCTTAAAAGACCCCAGCGAGTTTGCCTCTACCACCACCGACAGCAGCCGATTCCACTCACTCACCACCCTCTGAGTGAAAAACTTACCCGACATCTCCTCGAGACCTGCTCCCCAGCACCTTAAACCTGTGTCCTCTCGTAGCAACCATTTCAGCCCTGGGAAATAGACTCCGAGAATCCACCCTATCCATTCCTCTCAACATCTTATAAACCTCTAACAGGTTCCCTCACAATCTTTGTCTCTCCAGAGAGAAGAGACCGAGCTCCCTCAAACTATCTTCATAAGGCATGCCACCCAATCCAGGCAACATCCTTGTAAATCTCCACTGCACCCTCTCAATGGCTTCCACATCCTTCCTGTAGTGAGGCGACCAGAACTGCACACACTACTCCAAGTGGGGTCTGATAAAGTTGCAGCATTACCTCCCGACTCCTGAACTCAATCCCTCGATTAATGAAGGCTAGCACACTATACGCCTTCTTGACCACATCTCCACCTGCAAGGCCGATTTAAGAGTCCGGTGGACCCGGACCCCAAGGTCCTTCTACTCCTCAACACTGCTAAGAGTCCTACCCTTGATATTTAAGGTGCTAGGGAGCAAGTACAGAGGAGATGTTACGGGTAGGTTTTTCACTCAGAGGGTGGTGAGTGAATGGAATCGGCTGCCGTCAGTGGTGGTAGAGGCGAACTCGCTGGGGTCTTTTAAAAGACTTCTGGATGAGTACATGGGATTTAATGGGATTGGGAGTTACAGTTCTATGGCCTGATAGATATGGATATGATCGGCACAACTTGTGGGCCAAAGGGCCTGTTTTGTGCTGTAATGTTCTATGTTTGACAATGTGACTGAACACATTGACGAAGGAAGAGTGGTGGATGTCATTTACATGGACTTCAGCAAGGCGTTTGATAAGGTCCCCCATGCAAGACTTCTTGAGAAGGTGAGAGGGCATGGGATCCAAGGGGCTTTGGCCTTGTGGATCCAGAACTGGCTTGCCTGCAGAAGGTAGAGAGTGGTTGTGGATGGGTCTTTTTCTGCATGGAGGTCGGTCACCAGTGGAGTGCCCCAGGGATCTGTTCTGGGACCCTTGCTGTTTGTCATTTTCAGAAATGATCTGGATGAGGAAGTGGAGGGATGGGTTAGCAAGTTCGCTGATGACACGAAGGTTGGTGGTGTTGTCTGGCGGGATGTCAAAAGTTGCAGCAGGACATAGATAGGATGCAAGACTGGGCGGAGAAGTGGCAGATGGACTTCAACGCGGATAAATGTGTAGTAGTCCATTTTGCAGGTCAAATGGAATGATAGAACATAGAACACTACAGCACAAAACAGGCCCTTCGGCCCAGAAGTTGTGCCGATCATATCCATATCTACCAGGCCGTAGACCTATCTGTAATTCCCAATCCCATTAAATCCCATGTACTCATCCAGAAGTCTTTTAAAAGACCCCAGCGAGTTCGCCTCCACCACCGATGACGGCAGCCGATTCCACTCACTCACCACCCTGGAGCAGAGAAAGAGAGCTAAGATTTTACCTGTTAAAAACCTGTTTAAAATAAGTTTAAAGCACTTTACTCTTTGTAGAACTGTTTAAAGCATTTATTTATTGTATTTACTGCTTTAAGAATTCTGAGGGTGTGTTGGAAAGTCATTTGTACACCAGCCTGCTTTAAATCAGCGCCAGGTTTAAAAGGAGGCCTGGTGTAGACAGCGGGCAGCGTCTGAGCGGGCAGCGTCTGAGCAGGCAGCAGAGTGAGTTAATAGGGCTTAATATCAAAAAGGGCTTGAGGGAAAAAGGCCAGGTGAGTTTGTTTGAAAAAAAACAAGGAAAACATTTTTTTTTCAAAACTACTACAGCAAGAAACAAGGAAAAATATTTTTCCCCATAAAAAATTACAGTGAATAATGGAGGGGCATGTGATGTGTGGTTTCTGTATGATGTGGGAACTGGTGGACCCCAGGGTCCTTCCCAGTGACCATGTCTGCAGTAAGTGCAGGTTGCTGGAGGAGCTCCAGCTCAAGGTGGATGAGCTGGCCTCTGAGCTACAGACACTGAGGCTCATCAGGGGGAGAGAGGGTGCCCCTAGACTGGCTAAATCTAAGGGTCAGGGACAAAAGGGGGCTGCTGGGAGGAGGAAGGGGGGTGAGGAGCGGAGGCCTCTGCCTCTTAACCTGCATAACAGGTTTGAGGTTTTTGCTTCCAGTCTGGAAGAGGACGAGGCAAGAGAGGTTGGTGAGCAAACTGCACACGGTACAGTGATGCAGCAGGACATAGGCAAAGAGAAGGGGAAAAGGAACGTAGTAGTGATTGGGGATAGTGGGGTGAAGGGTATTGACACTGTCCTTTGTTACAATGACAAAGTGCACAGAAGGGTGTGTTGTCTGCCTGGTGCTCGGGTACAGGATGTCGCAGCTGGGCTGCAGAGGAATCTGGAGTGGGAGGGTGAGAACCCGGTTGTTGTAGTACATGTGGGTGCCGGCGATGTAGGCAAAGTGCGGACTGAGGATCTGGGGAGGGAGTATGAAAAGCTGGGAATGGAATTAAAAAGTAGAACCGACAAGGTGGTTATCTCTGGGCTACTGCCTGAACCGAGTGCAGACGGGCGTAGGGTTGACAGGATAAAGGAAGTAAATGGGTGGCTCAGGGATTGGCGTGGGAGGAATGGGTTCGAATTTATGGGGCATTGGCACCAGTATTGGGGTAGGTGGGACCTGTTCGGGCGGGATGGGGTTGGTCTAAATCATGCTGGGACCAGAGTGCTGGCGAATCGAGTAAAGAGGACTGTAGACAGGGCTTTAAACTAATTAGGGGGGGGAGGGTGCGAGGGTAGGTGACGCTATGAGGTCTAAAGTTAAGGATAGGGTACAGGTAAGGGAAGAGGCCAAGGATGTCCCAATTGGTGGCGTTACGGCAAATAGGGTCCAGGTGAAGGCTGGGATGAAAGCGCTTTATCTGAATGCACGAAGCATTCGGAATAAAGTGGATGAGCTGGTGGCGCAGATCGACACAAATGGATACGATCTGGTGGCCATTACAGAGACGTGGCTGCAAGGTGACAGGGACTGGGAGATGAATGTACAGGGTTATCAAGTGTTTAGGAAGGATAGGCAGGAGGAAAGAGGGGGTGGCGTAGCTCTGCTGATTAAGGATAGTATCAAGGTGGTAGCAAGGGATGATATCGGAGCCAAAGAGCAGAAAGTGGAATCGTTGTGGGTGGAGATTAGGAACAGCAAAGGGAGGAAGACGCTGGTGGGTGTCGTCTATAGGCCCCCGAATAATGATCTGGAGGTGGGGCGGGCTGTTAACGCGCAAATAAGTGCGGCGTGCAGGAATGGGACGGCAGTAGTTATGGGAGATTTCAATCTGCATATTGATTGGTCGACCCATGTTGGACGAGGTGGGCTCGAGGAGGAGTTCTTGGAATGCTGCAGGGATAATTTCCTTGAACAGTGTGTGTTGGAGCCGACGAGGGAGCGAGCTATCTTGGATCTGGTGCTATGTAATGAGGCGGGTAGAATTAGGGACCTTGCGGTGAAGGATCCTCTTGGATAGAGTGATCATTGTATGGTGGAGTTTCTGGTGCAGATGGAGGAGGAGAAAGTGGGTTCCCGGACACGCATCCTTTGTTTGAATAGAGGGGAGTATGGTAGGATGAGAGAAGAATTGGCGAATGTGGACTGGGGGAGTGCGTTGGAAGGTAGGTCTGCTGAGGAGCAGTGGAGAATCTTTAAGGAGATCTTTCTCGGTGCTCAGCAGAAATTTATTCCGATGGTTAAAAAGGACAGTAGGAGGAGAGGTAATAAGCCATGGATAACGAAGGAGGTGAAGGAAAGTGTTAAATTAAAAGCGGAGGAGTTTAGAGTAGCTAAGAGCAGTGGGCGAGAAGAGGATTGGGAAAGGTTTAAATGTCAACAAAGATTGACAAAGAAGTTGATAAAGGAGGGTAGGAGAAGCTATGAGGCTGGGCTAGCACTTAATATAAAAAAGGATAGCAAGAGTTTTTATAAATATATAAAAAGAGGCTGGCTAGGGTGAACGTTGGTCCTTTAGAGGATGAGAAAGGGGAGCTAGTGGTAGGGGATGGGGATATGGCTAAGGTCTTGAATAACTTTTTTGTTTCTGTCTTCACGGAGGAGGACATGAATAATTTGCCGGATGTTAGCGATGGAAAGGTGGTAGGAATGGAGGGTCTTAATATAAGAACATAAGAAATAGGAGCAGGAGTAGGCCATCTGGCCCTTCGAGCCTGCCCCGCCATTCAATAAGATCATGGCTGATCTGTCGTGGCTCAGTTCCACCTTCCCGCCCTCTCCCCATAACCCTTAATCCCTTCTCTTATCAAAAACCCATCAACCCGCTTCTTAAAAATATTTAGCGAGGCAGCCTCCACCACTTCAACGGGCAGAGAATTCCAGAGATTCACCACCCTTTGAGTGAAGAAGTTCCTCCTCAACTCTGTTCTAAACTGCCTCCCCTTTATCTTGAGGCTGTGCCCCCTAGTCCTACTGTCTTTTTTGAGCGGGAAGAGTCTCTCCACCTCTATCCTATCCATCCCATTCATCATCTTATATGTCTCAATGAGATCTCCCCTCATTCTTCTAAACTCTAACGAGTACAAGCCTAGTTTATTCAGCCTCTCCTCATAGCTCAATCCCCTCAACTCTGGTATCAGCCTAGTAAACCTCCTCTGTACTCCCTCCAGGGCCAAAATATCCTTGCGCAGGTGCGGCGCCCAAAACTGCACACAGTACTCCAGCTGCGGCCTCACCAATGCCCGATACAGCTGCAGCAAGACCTCCCTACTTTTATATTCAATCCCCCTCGCTATGAAGGCCAGCATCCCATTCGCCTTCCTGACCACCTGCTGCACCTGCAAGCTGGGTTTTTGCGACTCATGCACAAGGACCCCGAGGTCCCTCTGCACCGTCGCCTGCTGCAGTTTTTCTCCACGTAAGTAATAGTCCTTCCTACCATTCCTCCTACCAAAGTGGACCACCTCACACTTGCCAACATTAAATTCCATTTGCCATTTCCTGGCCCATTCGCCCAGCCTATCTAGATCCTTCTGCAGACTCTCCACACCCTCCGAACAATTTGCCTTTCCCCCAATCTTGGTGTCATCAGCAAATTTCGACACCCTGCACTCGGTTCCCTCCTCCAGATCATCTATATAAATGGTAAATAGCTGAGACCCCAGCACCGATCCCTGGGGCACCCCACTAGTCACCAACCGCCAATCCGAATAGCACCCATTGACCCCCACTCTCTGCCTCCTATTTGACAACCAATCCTCTATCCACGCTAACACCCTACCCCTAACTCCATGTACCCTGACCTTCTGCAATAACCTCTTGTGAGGTACCTTGTCAAACGCCTTCTGAAAATCCAGAAAGACCACATCCACCGGCTCTCCTCTATCCACTGCCCTAGACACATCCTCATAGAACTCCAGTAAATTTGTCAGACACGACTTCCCTTTAATGAAACCGTGCTGCGTCCGCCCTATCAAGCAATTCCCCTCAAGATGCCTCGCTATTTCCTCCTTAATGACGGATTCTAACATTTTACCTACCACAGACGTTAAACTAACCGGCCTATAATTCCCCGCCTTTTGCCTGGCACCCTTCTTAAACAACGGCGTAACATTAGCCGTTTTCCAATCTTCCGGCACTTCCCCGGAATCCAGCGATGTCTGGAAAATAACCACCAAGGCATCCACTATCACCTCCGCCATTTCTTTCAGAACCCTCGGATGCATTCCATCCGGTCCTGGGGACTTGTCCACAATCAGCCCCTCCAGTCTGTCGAGCACCACCTCTCTAGTAATAATGACATTACTGTTACGAGAGAGATGGTGCTCGACAGACTGGAGGGGCTGATTGTGGACAATTTATTTACCTTTTATATAGATGATCTGGAGGAGGGAACCGAGTGCAGGGTGTCGAAATTTGCTGATGACACCAAGATTTGGGGGAAAGGCAAATTGTGCGGAGGGTGTGGAGAGTCTGCAGAAGGATCTAGATAGGCTGGGCGAATGGGCCAGGAAATGGCAAATGGAATTTAATGTTGGCAAGTGTGAGGTGGTCCACTTTGGTAGGAGGAATGGTAGGAAGGACTATTACTTACGTGGCGAAAAACTGTAGCAGGCGACGGTGCAGAGGGACCTCGGGGTCCTTGTGCATGAGTCGCAAAAACCCAGCTTGCAGGTGCAGCAGGTGGTCAGGAAGGCGAATGGGATGCTGGCCTTCATAGCGAGGGGGATTGAATATAAAAGTAGGGAGGTCTTGCTGCAGCTGTATCGGGCATTGGTGAGGCCGCAGCTGGAGTACTGTGTGCAGTTTTGGGCGCCGCACCTGCGCAAGGATATTTTGGCCCTGGAGGGTGTGCAGAGGAGGTTTACTAGGCTGATACCAGAGTTGAGGGGATTGAGCTATGAGGAGAGGCTGAATAAACTAGGCTTGTACTCGTTAGAGTTTAGAAGAATGAGGGGAGATCTCATTGAGATGAATAAGATGATGAATGGGATGGATAGGATAGAGGTGGAGAAACTCTTCCCGCTCAAAAAAGACAGTTGGACTAGGGGGCACAGCCTCAAGATAAAGGGGAGGCGGTTCAGAACATAGAACGTTACAACACAAACAGGCCCTTCGGCCCTCGAGTTGCGCCGATCACATCAACCCCACCAATCTATAGACCTATCTATAACCCCCAATCCATTAAACCCCATATATTCATCCAGAAGTCTTTTAAAAGACCCCAGCGAGTTCGCCTCCACCACCGATGACGGCAGCCGATTCATTCACTCACCACCCTCTGAGTGAAAAACCTACCCGTAACATCTCCTCTGTACTTGCTCCCTAGCACCTTAAATATCAAGGGTAGGACTCTTAGCAGTGTTGAGGAGTAGAAGGACCTTGGGGTCCGGGTCCACCAGACTCTTAAATCGGCCTTGCAGGTGGAGATGTGGTCAAGAAGGCGTATAGTGTGCTAGCCTTCATTAATCGAGGGATTGAGTTCAGGAGTCGGGAGGTAATGCTGCAACTTTATAAGACCCTTGTCAGACCCCACTTGGAGTAGTGTGTGCAGTTCTGGTCGCCTCACTACAGGAAGGATGTGGAAGCCATTGAGAGGGTGCAGTGGAGATTTACAAGGATGTTGCCTGGATTGGGTGGCATGCCTTATGAAGATAGTTTGAGGGAGCTCGGTCTCTTCTCTCTGGAGAGACAAAGATTGTGAGGGAACCTGTTAGAGGTTTATAAGATGTTGAGAGGAATGGATAGGGTGGATTCTCGGAGTCTATTTCCCAGGGCTGAAATGGTTGCTACGAGAGGACACAGGTTTAAGGTGCTGGGGAGCAGGTCTCGAGGAGATGTCGGGTAAGTTTTTCACTCAGAGGGTGGTGAGTGAGTGGAATCGGCTGCTGTCGGTGGTGGTAGAGGCAAACTCGCTGGGGTCTTTTAAGAGACTTCTGGATGAGTACAGGGGATTTAATGGGATTGAGAGTTATAGATAGGCCTGGTAGGTATGGATATAATCGGTGCAACTTGTGGGCCGAAGGGCCTGTTTGTGCTGTAGTTTTCTATGCTCTCAGTCTCTCAACACCAGGTTAAAGTCCAACAGGTTAATTCAAAAGTAAGCACCACTAGCTTTCGGAATGCTGTTCCTTCGTCAGGTGAGTGGAGAGTTCTGATCAGAAACAGGGCGTATAAAGGCACACACAATTTACAGAATACTGATTAGAATGCAAGTCTTTACAGCTAACCTGCTATTCAGGTCTTAAAGGTGCAGACAATGTGAGTGGAGATAGCATTAAGCATAGCTTAAAGAGATGTATATTGTCTCCAGACAGGACAGCAAGTGAGATGTTGCAAGCCCAGGCAAGTTATAGGGGTTCTCAGATAATGTGAACCCAAGATACCGGTTGAGGCCATCCTCGTGTGAGGAACTTGGCTATCAGTTCCTGCTCAGCAACTCTGCACTGTCATATGTTGTGGTGGCCGAATGCATGCTGAGACATCTCTCCAAGGCCATCCCCACACCTCCACTACTTGCCTTCAAACAACTGCACAACCTCAAACAGACCATTGTCTGCAGCAAACTACCCAGCCTTCAGGAGAACAGTGACCACAACACCACACAACCCTGCCACAACAACCTCTGCAGGACATGCCGGATCATCGACATGGATACCATCATCACACGTGAGAATACCATCCACCAGGTACATAGAACATAGAATCCTACAGTGCAGAAACAGGCCTTTTGGCCCATCGAGTCTGCACTGACCACAATCCCACCCAGGGCCTATCCCATATCCCTACACATTTACCCGCTAATCCTTCCAAGTTACACATCCCAGAACACTAAGGGGTAATTTTCGCATGGCCAATCAACCTAACCCGCACATCTTTGGACTGTGGGAGGAAACCGGAGCACCCGGAGGAAACCCACACAGACGAGGAGAATGTGCAAACTCCACACAGACAGTGACCCGAGCCGGGAATCAAACCCAGGTCCCTGGAGCTGTGAAGCAGCAGTGCTAACCACTGTGCTACCGTGCCGCCCCAATACACAGTACATTTGCAACTCGGCCAACGTTGTCAACCTGATACGCTGCTGGAAACGATGTCACGAAGCATGCTGCGCTGGGGAGACTGTGCAGATGTTACAACAACGGATGAATGAACACCGCTCGATAATCCCAGGCAAGAATGTTCTCTTTCTGTTGGAGAACACTTCAGCGGTCACAGGCATTCGGCCTCTGATCTTCAGGTAAGTGTTCTCCAAGGCGGTCTTCATGACACACAATGTAGAGTTGCTGAGCAGAGACTGCGAGCCAAATTCGGCACATGAGGATGGCCTCAACCGTGATTTTGGCTTCATGTCACACTACCTGTAACCCCCCACGACTTGCCTGCACTTGCAAAACCTCACTAATTGTCCTGGCTGGAGACCATACACATCTCTTTAACCTGTGCTTAATCCTCTCTCCACTCACCTTGTCTCTATCTGTATGACTTGATTACTTGTAAAGACTCGCATTCCAACCATTATTTTGTAAATTGAGTTTATGTTTTTATATGCCCTGTTTGTTTGTGAATAGAACTCCCATTTACCTCATGAAGGAGCAGCACTTCGAAGGCTAGTGGCTTCTGCTACCAAATAAACCTGTTGGACTTTAACCTGGTGTTGTGAGACTTCTTACTGTGTTTACCCCAGTCTAATGCCAGCATCTCCATATCATGACCTCTTTCTACTCTTATGTGAGAAATAAAAAAATGATCAGACTGAGGTTAGGGCCAGTCAAGGATAGTTGTGGGAACTTGTGCATGGAGTCAGAAAATATAGGTGAGGGGTTGAATGACTCTAATCAACATATAAGATGATTAGAGGTTTAGATAGGGTGGATAGTAATAGCCTTTTTCCTCTGATGGAGAAATCTAGCACGAGGGGGCATGGCTTTAAATTAAGGGGGGGTAGTTATAGGACTGATGTCAGGGGTAGGTTCTTTACCCAGAGGGTGGTGAGGGACTGGAATGCCCTGCCTGCTGCAGTTGTAAATGCACCTAGTTTGGGGGCATTTAAGAGATCCGTGGATAGGTTTATGGACAAAAAGAGATTGGTTTAAGTTAGTGAGTCATTGTTTTTGTAACTGGTCGGCGCAACATCGTGGGCCAAAGGGCCTGTTCTGCGCTGTAATGTTCTCTGTTCTATGTTCTACTTTTCTTCAGTGCTCACTAAGGAATGGGGCCATGTTTTTGAGGATGAGAGTGTGTTACAGGCTGATAGGATGGAGGAGGTGGATGTTCTGAGGGAAGATGTATTAGCAATTTTGAAAAACCTGAGGGTGGATAAGTCCCCTGGGCCAGATGGGATATATCCTAGGATACTTTGGGAGGCAAGGGATGAGATTGCGGAGCCTTTAGCTTTGATCTTTGGGTCCTCACTGTCCACAGGGATTGTGCCAGAGGACTGGAGAGTGTTGAATGTTGTTTCTCTCTTCAAGAAAGGAAATAGGAATGACCCTGGTAATTATAGAACATAGAACATTACAGCACAAAAAGGCCCTTCGGCCCTCGAGTTGCGCCGATCACATCAACCCCACCAATCAAGAGACCTATCTATAACCCCCAATCCCATTAAACCCCATATACTCATCCAGAAGTCTTTTAAAAGACCCCAGCGAGTTCGCCTCCACCACCAATGACGGCAGCCGATTCCATTCACTCACCACCCTCTGAGTGAAAAACTTACCCCTAACATCACCTCTGTACTTCCCTCCCTGCACCTTAAATCTGTGTCTTCTCATAGCGACCATTTCAACCCGGGGAAATAGCCTCTGAGAGTCCACCCTATCTATTCCTCTCAACATTTTATAAACTTCTATCAGGTCGCCTCTCAACCTTCGCCTCTCCAGGGAAAAGAGTCCCAGCTCCCTCAACCTATCTTCATAAGGCATGCCTCCCAGTCCAGGCAACATCCTTGTAAATCTCCTCTGCACCCTTTCAATAGCTTCTACGTCTTTCCTATAGTGAGGCGACCAGAACTGCGCACAGTACTCCAAATGAGGCCTGACGAGGGTCCTGTAAAATTGCAGCATTACCTCCCGACTCCTAAACTCAATCCCTCAATTAATGAAGGCCAGTACACCATACGCCTTCTTGACCACCTCCTCCACCTGCGAGGCCGATTTAAGAGTCCTGTGGACCCGGACCCCGAGATCCTTCTCCTCTTCAACACTACTAAGACTCCTGCCCTTGATAGTGTACTCGTTCATCCCGTTGGTTCTGCCGAAATGGACGACTACACATTTATCCGCGTTGAAGTCCATCTGCCACTTCTCCGCCCATTCCTGCATCCTATCTATGTCCTGCTGCAACTTTTGACATCCTTCCAGACCATCCACAACACCGCCGACCTTTGTGTCATCAGCGAACTTGCTAACCCATCCCTCCACTTCCTCATCCAGGTCATTTATGAAAATGACAAACAGCAAGGGTCCCAGAACAGATCCCTGGGGCACCCCACTGGTGACTGACCTCCATTCCGAAAAAGACCCATCCACAACCACTCTCTGCCTTCTGCAGGCAAGCCAGTTCTGGATCCACAAGGCCAAAGGCCCTTGGATCCCATGCCCTCTCACCTTCTCAAGAAGTCTTGCATGGGGGACCTTATCAAAAGCCTTGCTGAAGTCCATGTACACTACGTCCACGGCACTTCCTTCGTCAGTGTGTTCAGTCACATTATCGAAGAACTCAACTAGGCTCGTAAGGCACGACCTGCCCTTGATAAATTATAGGCCAGTTAGTCTTACTTCGGTGGTCGATAAGTTAATGGAAAGGGTCCTGAGAGATGGGATTTATGACCATTTGGAAAGATGCAGTTTAATCTGTTTTAGTCACCACAATTTTGTGAGGGGTAAGTCCTGCTTCACAAATTTGATTAAATTTTTTGAGGAGGTAACTAAGCGTGTGGACAAAGGTAGAGCAGTTGATGCTGTATACATGGATCTTAGTAAGGCGTTTGATAAGGTTCCCCATGGTAGGCTCATGAAGAAGATAAGGATGTATGGGACAGAAGGAAATTTGGCTGATTAGATAAGTAACTGTCTGTCTCATAGAAGACAGAAGGTGGTGGTGGTGGTGGATGGAAAATTTTCAGACTGGAGGCCAGTTCCCAGCGGTGTACCACAGGGGTCAGTGCTGGGTCCTCTGCTATTTGTGATTTTTATCAATGACTTGGAAGAGGGGGCTGAAGGGTGGGTTAGTAAATTTGCTGATGACACCAAGATTGGTGGAGTAGTGAATGAGCTGGAGGCTCTTGCAGGCTGCAAAGAGACATTGATAGGATGCAGAGCTGGGCTGAAAAGTGGCAGATGGAGTTCAACCCTGATAAGTGCGAGGTGATTCATTTTGGTAGGACAAATTTGAATGCAGATTACAGGGTTACAGCAGATTACAGCAGGATTCTTAGGAATGTGGAGGAACAGAGATATGGTTCATGTCCACAGATCTCTGAAGGTTGCCACTCAAGTGGATAGAACTGTGAAGAAGGCTTATAGTGTGTTAAGAGTTTATTAACAGGGGGTTTGAGTTTAAGAGCTGTGCGGTTATGCTGCAACTATACCGGACATTGGTGACACCACATTTGGAATATCGTGTTCAGTTCTGGTCACCTCACTATAAGAAGGATATGGAAACATTGGAGAGAGTTCAGAGGAGATTTACCAGGATGCTGCCTGGTTTGGAGGGTAGGTCTTATGAGGAAAGGTTGAGGGAGCTGGGGTTTTTCTCTTTGGAGTGGAGGAGAATGAGAGGTGACTTAATAGAGGTTTATAAGATGATGAGAGGGATTGATAGAGTGGACGTGCAGAGACTATTTCCTCGGGTGGATGTAGCTGTTACTAGGGGGCATGACTATAAGGTTCATGGTGGGACATAGAGGAGGGATGTCTGAGGTAGATTCTTTACTCAGAGTGGTTAGGGTGTGGAATGCACTGCCTGCTGTGATAGTGGAGTCGGACACTTTAGGAACTTTCAGGTGGTTATTGGATAGGTACATGGAGCACACCAGAATTATAGGGAGTGGGATAGCTTGATCTTGGGATTGGACATAGCTTGGCACAACATTGAAGGCCGAAGGGCCTGTACTGTACTGTAACGTTCTATGTTCTATGACCTGCCTTATAGCCAGTGAGGATATAAAGATTTCTCTCAAGGCCCCAGTAATTTCCTCGCTTGTCTTTCTCAGTATTCTGGTATATGTCCCATCAGGCCCTGGAGACTTGTCTACCTTAATGTTTCTCAAGAACCCCAATACCACCTCCTTTTTGATCTCAACATGACTCAAACTATCTACACATCCTTTCCCAGATTCATCATCTACCAAGTCCTTCTCTTTGGTGAATACTGTTGCAAAGTACTCATTTAATATCTCGCCCATTTTGTCTGGCTCCTCTCATAGATTGTCTCCCTTGCCCTTGAGTGGGCCAACAGTTTCCCTGGCTACCCTCTTGCTCTTTATATATGTCTAAAAAAAAATTGGGATTTTCTTAATCCTGCTAGCCAATGCTTTCTCGTGACACCTTTTAGCCCTCCCGATTCATAGAACATAGAACATTATAGCACAAACAGGCCCTTCGGCCCTCGAGTTGCGCTGATCACATCAACCCCACCAATCTATAGACCTATCTATAACCCCCAATCCCATTAAACCCCATATACTCATCCAGAAGTCTTTTAAAAGACCCCAGCGAGTTCGCCTCCACCACCGATGACGGTAGCCGATTCCATTCACTCACCACCCTCTGAGTGAAAAACTTACCCCTAACATCCCAAAAATGTGCTTTTAGGCTGATTGATTGGGTAACAAATTGTCCCTATATTGGACCTCCCTGATCCTCACACAGTAGGCATAGACTAGAGTCATGAATAGGTCACTGACCATGGGACGGCGGCGCGGGCTCGTTGGGCCGAAGGGCCTGTTTCCCGTGCTGTTTTGTTCTTTGTTCTTTGTTCTTTGTATCACCTCTGTACTTCCCTCCCCGCACCTTAAATCTGTGTCCTCTCGTAGCGACCATTTCAACCCAGGGAAATAGCCTCTGAGAGTCCACCCTATCTATTCCTCTCAACATTTTATAAACTTCTATCAAGTCGCCTCTCAACCTTCGCCTCTCCAGGGAAAAGAGTCCCAGCTCCCTCAACCTATCTTCATAAGGCATGCCTCCCAGTCCAGGCAACATCTTGTAAATCTCCTCTGCACCCTTTCAATAGCTTCTGCGTCTTTCCTATAGTGAGGCGACCAGAACTGCGCACAGTACTCCAAATGAGGCCTGACAAGGGTCCTGTAAAGTTGCAGCATTACCTCCCGACTCTTAAACTCAATCCCTCGATTAATGAAGGCCAGCACACCATACGCCTTCTTGACCACCTCCTCCACCTGCGAGGCCGATTTAAGAGTCCTGTGGACCCGGACCCCGAGATCCTTCTGCTCTTCAACGCTACGAAGACTCCTGCCCTTGATAGTGTACTCGTTCATCCCGTTGGTTCTGCCGAAATGGACGACTACACATTTATCCGCGTTGAAGTCCATCTGCCACTTCTCCGCCCATTCCTGCATCCTATCTATGCCCTGCTGCAACTTTTGACATCCTTCCAGACCATCCACAACACCACCGACCTTCGTGTTATCAGCGAACTTGCTAACCCATCCCTCCACTTCCTCATCCAGGTCATTTATGAAAATAAATGAAACTTAAGCATGATTCCATGCTTAAGTTTCTACTTTCCTTGTATTCTACACTTGCTTTGTGTGTTCCCAGCCTCCCAACTTTGACAAATGCCTGCTTTTCCTCTTTGACTAGGCTCAATATCTCTCGTGATCACTGTTCACCACATTTTCCTCCATTGCAACTTGGATGACTTGGCCAGGCTTGTTCCCTAGTAACAGGTTCCATATAGCCTCTTCTCTAGCCGGATTATCCGGATATTGTTCCTGAGAATCTGAACACACTTAACAAATTCCTCACCATTCGGACATCTGGATACAAAATTGGTTTCTTGACAGACCAGAGGATGGTTGTCAATGTTGTTTTTCAAACTGGAGGCCTGTGACCAGCAGTGTGCCTCAGGGATCAGTGCTGGGTCCACTGTTATTTGTCATTTATATTAATGATTTGGATGAGACTATTGGAGGCCTGGTTAGTAGGTTTGCAGTTGACACCAAAATTGGTGGCATAGAAATTTCCTACAAAAATTATCTCTGATTGCGACAGGATCTTGATCAATTGGGCTAGTGGGCTGATGAATGCAAGATGATGCATTTTGGTGGATTGAACTGGGGCAGAACTTAATCAGTTAATGGTAGGGCACTGGGGAAAGTTACAGAACAAAGAGATATAGAGTTCATAGTTCCTTGAAAGTGGAGGGTCTGTGCTGTAATGTTCTATGTTTCTATGTAAACATAGGGTGGTGGTTGATGGTAAGTATTCGTCATGGAGTTCAGTTACAAGTGGTGTGCCTCAGGGACCTGTTTTGGGGCCACTGCTGTTTGTAATTTTTATAAATGATCTGGATGAGGGTATAGTTGGGTGGATTAGTAAATTTGCTGATGACACCAAAGTCGGAGGTGTGGTAAATTGTGAGGAAGGGTGTCATAGTTTACAGAGACTCTTGGACAAGTTGCAGAGCTGGGCCGAGAGGTGGCGGATGGAGTTTAATGCGGAAAAGTGTGAGGTAATTCACTTTGGCAGGAATAACAGATGTGTAACATAAAGGGCTAATGGTAGGACTCTGAATAGTGTGGATGAACAGAGGGATCTAGGTGTATGTGTACATAGATCCCTGAAACTTGGGAATCAAGTAAGGTTGTTAGGAAGGCATACGGTGTCTTGGCGTTTATTGGTAGGGGGATTGAATTTAGGAGCCGCAGCGTCATGTTGCAACTGTACACAACTCTGGTGCGGCCGCACTTAGAACATAGAACCCTACAGTGCAGAAACAGGCCCTTCGGCCCATCGAGTCTGCACCGAACACATCCCACCCAGACCCTATCTCCATATCCCTACACATTTACCTGCTAATCCCTCTAACCTACACATCCCAGGACACTAAGGGGCAATTTTTAGCATAGCCAATGAACCTAACCCGCACATCTTTGGACTGTGGGAGGAAACCGGAGCACCCGGAGAAAACCCACGCAGACACGAGGAGAATGTGCAAAGTCCACACAGGCAGTGACCCGAGCCGGGAATCGAACCCAGGACCCTGGAGCTGTGAAGCAGCAGTGCTAACCACTGTGCTACCGTGCTGCCCGTACTGTACTTTGAGTTTTGTGTGCAGTTCTGGTCCCCACATTACAGGAAGGATGTGGAGGCTTTGGAGAGGGTGCAGAGGAGGTTTACCAGGATGTTGCCTGGTATGGAGGGGAGATCCTATGAGGAGAGACTGAGGGATTTGGGGTTGTTTTCGTTAGAAAGAAGGCGGCTAAGAGGGGACCTTATTGAAACATATAAGATGATTAGACGTTTAGATAGGGTGGACAGTGATGGCCTTTTTCCTCGGATGGAGAAAGCTAGCACGAGGGGGCACGGCTTTAAATTAAGGGGGGGTAGTTATAGGACTGATGTCAGGGGTAGGTTCTTTACCCAGAGGGTGGTGAGGGACTGGAATGCCCTGCCTGCTGCAGTTGTAAATGCGCCTAGTTTGGGGGCGTTTAAGAGATCCGTGGATAGGTTTATGGATGGAAAGGGATTGGTTTAGGGGTAAGTTTTTCACTCAGAGGGTGGTGAGTGAGTGGAATTGGCTGCCGTCAGTGGTGGTGGAGGCGAACTCGCTGGGGTCTTTTAAGAGACTTCTGGATGAGTATATGGGGTTTTATGGGATTGGGGGTTATAGATAGGTGTTGATGTGATCGGTGCAACTTGTGGGCCGAATGGCCTGTTTCTGCTGTAGTGTTCTATGTTCTATAGGGTATTCATGTTGAGGGTGATCGTGGAGAAGGTGTTGTTGTTTATCCTTACTGATTGTGGTCTGAGAGTTAGGAAGTTCAGGATCCAGTCGCAGAGGAACGAGCTGAGGCCCAGGCCTCGTGGGAATAATGGTGTTGAAGGCTGAGCTGTAGTCAATAAATAGGAGTCTTGACATAGCAATCCCTGTTATCCAGGTGTTCCAGAGTTGAGTGCAGGGCCAGGGAAATGGCGTCTGCTGTGAACCTGTTGCAGCAATAGGCTTATTAGTGAATCCAGTAGTCCAAGAGGCTGGAATTGATGTGTGCCATGACTAGCTTTCCGAAGCACTTCATAATGATGAATGTCAGAGTGACAGGATGATAGTCAATAAAGCACACTGCTTGGTTTTTCTTAGGTACGGGTGATGGTCGCCTTCTTGAAGCAGATAGGGACCTCAGATTGTTGTAAAGAGAGGTGACGATGTCTGTGATCCACGCAGGTTACTGTGAAATTCCCCTAGTCACCACAATTCAGTGCTCGTTTGGGTCAATGTACTTAACCAGCACGTCTTTCGGAATGTAGGAGGAAACTGGAGCACCAGGAGCAAACCCACTCAGACACGGGGAGAATGTACAAACTCCACACAGTGACCCAAGCTGGTAATCAAACCAGCTGGTCCCTGGCACTGTGAAGCAGTAGCGCTAACCACTGTGCTACTGTGTCACCTGTCCAGATCATTCTGAAATGTCTCTGCATCCTTATCACAGTTCATCCTCCCAGCCAACTTGGTATCATCTGCAAACTTTGAGGGAACAAAATGTAACGTCTCATCCAAATAATTAATATATATTGTCAATAGCTGGGGTCCCAACTCTGATTCCTGTAACACCCCACTAGTTACTGCCTACCAATTTGAAAAGCACGCATTAATTTCTACTTTGTTTCCTCTCTCAACCAGTTTTCTATCCCTCTCAATACACTTCCTCCAATCCCATGCGCTTTAATAGTGCACGATAATCTCTTGTGTGGGACTTTGTCAAACGCTTTCTGAAAGTCCAAATATGGATGAACCTGTATCCGAGATCACCACTGCAGATGTCAGAGCAGCTTTCTTGAAGGTCAACCCACGGAAAGCGACTGGCCCGGATGAGGTCCCAGACCAGCACTCAGTTCACCAGATCCACAAGCACCTGCGTGGATCACAGACATTGTCACCTCTCTTTACAACAAGTTTCCTCCTACATTCCGAAAGACGTGCTGGTTAAGTACATTGACCCAAACGAGCACTGAATTGTGGTGACTAGGGGAATTTCACAGTAACTTCATTGCAGTATTAATATAAACTTGCCCCGTGATTAATAAACAAACTTTAAAAACTTTAACAGAATGGGTGAGTCGGCTAATTAATGACAGATGCAGTATAATTTGGACAAGTATGAGATTATTCACTTTGGAAGCAAAAACAAGAGGGCAGCTTACTACCTGATTGGCTGTACATTGGGAGAGGGGAGTGTGCAGAAGGACCTGGGTGTCCTTATGTACCACTCACTGAAGGTAAACATGCAGATGCAGCAGGTGGTAAAGAAGGCAAATGGTATGTTGGTCCTTAATTGCAAGAGGTTTTGAGTACAGGAGCAGGGATGTGTTGTGATTATACAGGGTCTTGGTGAGGCTGCACCTAGAGTATTGTAGGCAGTTTTAGTCTCCTTTTCTGAGGAAGGATGTTCTTGCTCTTGACGGAGTGCAGCAAAGGTTTACCAGGCTGATTCTAGGGATGGTGGGATGATGCATGAGGAGAGATTGACCAAGTTAGGATTGCTTTCACTGGACTTCAGACGAATTGGAGCAGGGGGTTTCTCGTAGAGACTTATAAAATTCGAACAGGACTAGGTAGGGTAGATGTAGAGAGGACATTCTCGATGGTGTGGAAATCCAAAACCAGGGGTCACAGTCGGAAGATTCAGCATCGACCATTTAGGAGGTGAGGAGACAATTCGATTACGTTCACCTTAGTGAGGACACAATTCGATTACGTTCACCTTAGTGATGGAAAGGGATAGGCATGAACCTCGGGTCAGTAGTTTCAGCTGGGGGAAGGGTAATTATGAGGCTATTAGGAGAGAATTAGGAAGCATTGGTTGGAATGGGAGATTACAGGGACTGGGAACGTCCGAGATGTGGAGATTTTTCAAGGAGCAGCTATTGCGGGTCTGTGATAAGTATATCCCTGTCAGGCAAGGAGGATTTGGTAGGCCCAGGGAACCGTGGTGCACCAAAAAAGTTGATTCGTTGGTTAGGAAGAAAAAGGAGGCTTATGTTCGGATGAGGCTTGAGGGCTCAGGTAGTGCATTAGAAAGTTTTAGATTGACTAGGAAGGAGTTGAAGAGGGAGTTAAGAAGGGCTAAAAGAGGGCATGAGATGATTTTGGCTGATAGGATTAAGGAGAACCCTAAGGCGTTTTACAGGTATGTCAAGAACAGAAGGTTGGTTAGGACAAGATTAGGGCCAGTTACAGACAGTAGAGGGAAGTTGTGCGTGGAACCGGAGGAGATTGGAGAGGCGTTGAACCAATATTTCTCTTCGGTGTTCACGCAAGGGGACAGGAATGTAGCTGAGGAGGACACTGGGGTGCAGGGGTGTGTAATAGATAGTATTGCAGTTGATACGGGGGATGTGCTGGATATTTTAGAGGGATTGAAAATAGATAAGTCCCCTGGTCCAGATGGGATTTACCCTAGGATTCTTTGGGAGGCAAGAGGGGTGATTGCGGAGCCTCTGGCTCTGATCTTCAGGTCGTCGTTAGTCTCTGGTATAGTACCAGAAGATTGGAGGACAGCAAATGTTGTCCCATTGTTTAAGAAGGGGAGAAGGGACTTCCCTGGGAATTATAGACCGGTGAGTCTTACTTCTGTGGTGGGTAAGGTTTTGGAAAGGATTATTAGAGACAGGATTTATAGTTATTTGGAAAGTAATGAGTTGATTAGAGACAGTCAGCATGGTTTTGTAGCGGGTAGGTCATGCCTTACTAACCTTATCGAGTTCTTTGAGAAGGTGACCAAAGAGGTGGATAGGGGTAAGGCAGTTGATGTGGTGTATATGGATTTTAGCAAGGCGTTTGATAAGGTTCACCATGGTAGGCTTCTGCAGAAAATGCAGATGTATGGGATTGGGGGTGATCTAGGTAATTGGATCAGGAATTGGCTAGCAGATAGGAGACAGAGTGGTGGTTGATGGGAAATATTCGTCATGGAGTTCGGTTACAAGTGGTGTGCCTCAGGGATCTGTTTTGGGGCCACTGCTGTTTGTAATTTTTATTAATGATCTGGATGAGGGTATAGTTGGGTGGATTAGTAAGTTTGCTGATGACACCAAAGTCGGAGGTGTGGTAGATTGTGAGGAAGGGTGTCATAGTTTGCAGGATGACTTAGATAGGTTGCAGAGCTGGGCTGAGAGGTGGCGGATGGAGTTTAATGTGGAGAAGTGTGAGGTAATTCATTTCGGTAGGAATAACAGATGTGTTGAGTATAGGGCTAACGGGAGGACTTTGAATAGTGTGGAGGAGCAGAGGGATCTAGGTGTATGTGTACATAGATCCCTGAAAGTTGGGAATCAAGTGGATAAGGTTGTTAAGAAGGCATACGGAGTTTTGGCGTTTATTGGTAGGGGGATTGAATTTAGGAGTCGCAGCGTCATGATGCAACTGTACACATCTCTGGTGCGGCCGCACTTGGAGTTTTGTGTGCAGTTCTGGTCCCCACATTACAGGAAGGATGTGGAGGCTTTGGAGAGGGTGCAGAGGAGGTTTACCAGGATGTTGCCTGGTATGGAGGGGAGATCCTATGAGGAGAGATTGAGAGATTTGGGGTTGTTTTCGCTGGAAAGAAGGCGGCTAAGAGGGGATCTCATTGAAACATATAAGATGATTAGAGGTTTAGACAGGGTAGATAGTGATAGCCTTTTTCCTAGGATGGAGAAAGCTAGCACGAGGGGGCACGATTTTAAATTAAGGGGGGGTAGTTATAGGACAGATGTCAGGGGTAGGTTCTTTACCCAGAGGGTGGTGAGGGACTGGAATGCCCTGCCAGTTGCAGTTGTAAATGCACCTAGTTTGGGGGCGTTTAAGAGATCTGTGGATAGGTTTATGGATGAAAAGGGATTGGTTTAGGCTAGTGGGTCATTGTTTTGTAACTGGTCGGCGCAACATCGTGGGCCGAAGGGCCTGTTCTGCGCTGTAATGTTCTATGTTCTATGTTCTATGAGACATTTCTCTACCCAAAGAGTGGTGAACCTGTGGAATTCATTATCATAGGAAGTAGTTGATGACAAAACATTGGATTTATTCAAGAGCCAGCTGGATATAGCACTTGGGGCAAATGGGATCACAGGTTATGGGGAAAAAGCAGGATTAAGCTATTGAGTTGGATGATCAGCCATGATCATAATGAATGGCTCGAAGGGTCAAATGGCCTTCTCCTGCTACTATCTTCTATGTTTCTATGTTAATTCGGAAAGCTAATAGTTAAGCTTCAGGTGTACGGGGCATTGATGAGACCACATCTGAAGTATTGTATATAGTTTTGGCTTCCTTATTTAAAGATGTTCACTACGACTCTCTCCAACTTCTACAGATGCACCATAGAAAGCATTCTTTCTGGTTGTACCACAGCTTGGTATGGCTCCTGCACTGCCCAAGACCACAAGGAACTACAAAAGGTCATAAGTGTAGCCCAATCCATCATACAAACCAGCCTTTCATCCATTGACTTTGTCCACACTTCCTGACACCTCGGCAAAGCAGTCAACATAATTAAGGATCCCACGCACCCCAAACATTCTCTCTTCCATCTTCTCCCACTGGGAAAAAGATACAAAAGTCTGAGGTCATGTCCCAGCTGATTCAAGAACAGCTTCTTCCCTGCAACTGTCAGACTTTTGAATGTACCTACTTGCATTAAGTTGATCTTTCTCTACATCCTAGCTGTGACTGTAACACTACATTTTTCACTCTCTCATTTCTTTCTCTGTTTTGTCTATATAGCGTGCAAGAAACAATACTTTTCACTGTATGTTAATACATAAGAACATAAGAACATAAGAAATAGGAGCAGGAGTAGGCCATCTGGCCCTTCGAGCCTGCCCCGCCATTCAATAAGATCATGGCTGATCTGTCGTGACTCAGCTCCACCTTCCCGCCCTCTCCCCATAACCCTTAATCCCTTCTCTTATCAAAAACCCATCAACCCGTTTCTTAAAAATATTTAGCGAGGCAGCCTCCACCACTTCAACGGGCAGAGAATTCCAGAGATTCACCATCCTTTGAGTGAAGAAGTTCCTCCTCAACTCTGTTCTAAACCGCCCCCCCTTTATCTTGAGGCTGTGCCCCCTAGTCCTACTGTCTTTTTTGAGCGGGAAGAGTCTCTCCACCTCTATCCTATCCATCCCATTCATCATCTTATACGTCTCAATGAGATCTCCCCTCATTCTTCTAAACTCTAACGAGTACAAGCCTAGTTTATTCAGCCTCTCCTCATAGCTCAATCCCCTCAACTCCGGTATCAGCCGAGTAAACCTCCTCTGCACTCCCTCCAGGGCCAAAACATCCTTGCGCAGGTGCGGCGCCCATGTGACAACAATAAATCAAATCAAAAACATAACTGCCTCAACCATCTCACTTGGCAGTGCATTCCAGGCCCCCAGCACCCCCTATGTAAAAAAAACTTTCCCCGCATATCTCCACTGAACCTTTCCGCTCTTTCCTTGAACATAGAACATTACAGCACAAACAGGCCCTTCGGCCCTCGAGTTGCACCGATCACATCAACCCCACCAATCTATAGACCTATCTATAACCCCCAATCCCATTAAACCCCATATACTCATCCAGAAGTCTTTTAAAAGACCCCAGCGAGTTCGCCTCCACCACCGATGACGGCAGCCGATTCCATTCACTCACCACCCTCTGAGTGAAAAACTTACCCCTAACATCACCTCTGTACTTCCCTCCCCGCACCTTAAATCTGTGTCCTCTCGTAGCGACCATTTCAACCCGGGGAAATAGCCTCCGGGAGTCCACCCTATCTATTCCTCTCAACATTTTATAAACTTCTATCAGGTCGCCTCTCAACGTTCGCCTCTCTAGGGAAAAGAGTCCCAGCTCCCTCAACCTATCTTCATAAGGCATGCCTCCCAGTCCAGGCAACATCCTTGTAAATCTCCTCTGCACCCTTTCAATAGCTTCTACGTCTTTCCTATAGTGAGGCGACCAGAACTGCGCACAGTACTCCAAATGAGGCCTGACAAGGGTCCTGTAAAGTTGCAGCATTACCTCCCGACTCCTAAACTCAATCCCTCGATTAATGAAGGCCAGTACACCATACGCCTTCTTGACCACCTCCTCCACCTGCGAGGCTGATTTAAGAGTCCTGTGAACCCGGACCCCGAGATCCTTCTGCTCTTCAACGCTACTAAGACCCCTGCCCTTGATACTTGTGCAACCTTGTAATTGTCATTTCTGCTCTGGGAAAAAGCTTCCAACTATTCACCCTATCCACATCCCTCATAATTTTATAAACTTCTATCAGGTCACCTCTCCGCTTCTGTCTTTCCCGGAGAATAATCCCAGTTTATTCTATCTCTCCTCGTAGCTAATCCCCTCCATACCAGGCAATATCCTGGTAAATCTTTTCTGTACTCTCTCCAAAGCCTCCATATCCTTCTGGTAGTGTGGAGACCAGAATTGGACACAGTATTCCAAATGAGGCCAAACCAAAGTTTTATACAACTGTAACATAATTTGCCAACTTTTATACTCAATGCTGTGTCTGATGAAAGAAAGCATGACACATGTAAGTAAGATAATAATCCAGGTATTAGAACAAAGAACAACCCAGCATGGGAAACAGGCCCTTCGGCCCAACGAGCCCGCGTCACCACATCACCCCACACCTATTCTACCCTGCATATAGAACCAGCATAGAACCCTACAGTGCAGAAACAGGCCCTTCGGCCCATCGAGTCTGCACCGAACACAATCCCACCCAGACCCTATCCCCATATCCCTACACATTTTACCTGCTAATCCCTCTAACCTACACATCCCAGGACACTAAGGGGCAATTTTAGCATAGCCAATGAACCTAACCCGCACATCTTTGGACTGTGGGAGGAAACCGGAGCACCCGGAGAAAACCCACGCAGACACGAGGAGAATGTGCAAACTCCACACAGGCAGTGACCCGAGCCAGGAATCGAACCCAGGACCCTGGAGCTGTGAAGCAGCAGTGCTAACCACTGTGCTACCGTGCCGCCCGTATTCTGCTTAATTTGGTGCATATCTCCTCAAACTAACTATGCAGAATCTCTGTCCTTATCCAGTCTCTGTCATTGATGCCTTAATGGAACATGAGTACTGGATTCTCCGCCTCCCACTGCAAGTTGCTTTCCAGACCTCATTGCTAGTTTGTGTACTATTTTAGTAATAGAGTCAATGTTAAACACTTACTGGATACTCACTAAACACAAGCTTCTTCCTGTAGTAAAGAACCAATTCCTACAAAGTGAAAAAGTTAGAAAAAGCCTCCTCATAGAACTCCCTTGATCAGCCAATTCCCAGCACTTTGTTCTAAGTTGTGTGCTACTACTGAGAGGCCTGTATTTATATCCTTCCAAAACAAAGGAATTAGCTGACACCAGTTAGAGAAAAGCTGATTTAAATTGTTTCCTTAATCAACTTTCTTCAGCTGCTCTACCAGTGACACCTGACAATTCTGCTTAAGGCTGGGAAATTTTGAATTGAAACAGTTTCAGTTGGGTGACACAATGCTTAGTACTGCTGCCTCACAGAGCCAGGGACCCGGGTTCGATTGCCAGCTTGGGTTGCTGTCTGTGTGGAGTTTGCACATTCTGCCCATGTCTGCGTGAGTTTGCTCCGGTTTCCTCCCACAGTCTGAAAGACGTGCTGGTTAGGTGCATTGCTCCGAACAGGCGCCAAAGTGTGGCAACTGGGGGAATTTCACAGTAACTTCATTGAAGTGTTAATGTGAATATTACTTGTGACTAATAAATAAACTTTACTTTTCTGAAGAGGTTAAAACTTTCTTATTTAGCCAAATTGCAAGCAATCAATTCTCCATGAATCAATTCCATGTTTATCCTGAATTTATTAATCAATCCCAAACAAAAAACAATGTGGGACACCAAAATCAATGAAAAATCAACAATAGTTCCCAGTGGTCATTCATGATCTGTTTCAGAAATCAGAAATTCCTCATTTCCCCAGCTGTTCAGAATAAATAATTTTCTTAAACTCAGGTGAGTAAGAACAAAGAACAACACAGCACGGGAAACAGGCCCTTCGGCCCAACGAGCCCGCGCTGCCGTCCCATTGTCAGTGACCTATTCATGACTCTAGTCTATGCCTAATGTGTGATGATCAGGGAGGTCCAATATAGGGACAATTTGTTACCCAATCAATCAGCCTAAAGGCACATTTTTGGGATGTGGGAGGAAACCGGAGCACCCGGAGGAAACCCACGCAACCACGGGGAGAACGCGCAAACTCCCACGGACACAGGCCCAAATCCATATGTCCGCACAGCAACAGAGATAGTCTCTGAGCTGTCATGATGCCCTCGAGATGGTCCAGTTTACGCACACCAACGACATGAAGCAGTAGGCAACTCCCGAAGCAATATCCAAGAGCAGCCCACCACAACCTGCCGCCCGCATGCCCCTTGCTGGACTTAAATGCCTGTGGATAAAAATTCATTATTAAAAAGACTCTATATCCCTGAGGCTAAAACTGAATCCCAAGCCTACAATGTTTAGTAAGGCCTGCTATATCCCCCTATATGTAGACCGCTCATGTGGCTGTCCAAGTGACTCTTAAACAACCCTAGCGTGCCTGCTTCCACCACCTTACTCGGCAGTGCATTCCACATCCCCACTACCCTTTGCGTGAAAAACTGCCCTCTAATATTAGTCTTATACCTAGCCCCCCTCACCCTAAGCCCGTGACCCCTCGTTCTATCCATTTCTAATAGCGGAAAAAGCTTACCACCATTTACTCTATGTATCCCCTTCATAATCTTATAAACCTCTATTAGATCCCCCCTCAGCCGACGTCTCTCAAGGGAAAACAGGCCAAGTGCGTTCAATCTTTCCTCGTAAGACAGCCCTTCCATACCAGGCAACATCCTGGTAAATCTCCTCTGCACTCTCTCCAGGATCTCTACATCCTTCCGGTAGTACGGCGACCAGAACTGGACGCAGTACTCCAGGTGAGGCCTAACCAACGTTCTATACAACTGCAACATCAGACTCCTACTCTTATATTCTATACCCCTTCCTATGAAGGCTAACATACCATACACTTTCCTCATCACATTCTGCACCTGCACCGACACCTTCAGGGACTTGTGTACCTGCACCCCCAGGTCTCTCTGCGTATCTATACTCCGGATAGTTCTACCTTTTATCGTATAACTCCCCTCCACATTATTCCGGCCAAAGTGCATCACCTCGCATTTCTCCGGTTTAAATTCCATTTGCCATCTATCTGCCCAATCTACCAGCCTGTCTATGTCCTGTTGCATTGCCAGGCACTGCTCCTCAGTACCCGCCAATCCAACCATCTTAGTGTCATCAGCAAATTTGCTGATCACACCACCTACCCCCTCTTCCAAGTCATTAATATATACTACAAATAGTAGAGGTCCTAGTACCGAGCCCTGCGGCACCCCACTGGTGACAGACCTCCAATTGGAAAAGGAGCCCTCCACTACTACCCGCTGTCTCCTCCTCCCAAGCCAGTTCTTCACCCATCTACATACCTGGCCTTGTATCCCATGAGCCTTCACCTTTTCTATCAGCCTACCGTGAGTGTAGCTGAGGGCTGCATTTATGCATTTATACTGTATAATTCTGCTAGATTTTGTATCAAATTATACATTTCTTTTATTTCCAAGGTTTGTGAAATTGTTTATCCAAGTCTGAAAGATAAGAAAATCCTACAGGATCTTGTACTTAATGAAGTGATTTATGCAGCGGAATGTGAGCGAAGGCATCTCATCAACAGTCGTGATGATAACGAGCATGAAGCTGAGAATTGCAGCCAGAATGAAGGAAAGTCTCTGGAAACTGAGGATGGTAAACCTGCAAAAGTCAGTTTTAAGCCAAAGATTAGTGAGAGACTGAAAGTGTGCAGAATTGGCAATAAACTTCATATTCCTTTGATCAATTTATTCTCCATTCCTAAAGTGCAGCAACTTAGTGGTTCACTCCAGCAGCTGCAGGAGATCCTCCAGGCCACCGATCGAGTCATGCTCAGTGCATGTGGGGCCTCAGTCCTATATCCTGCCTGTGACGACAACAATGATGACCAACTGATGGAATCTCACTATTAGTGGATAGCAGCCAAACTATCACAAAAACGAATCATGAACATATTCAACTCCAAGTGCAGAGTAGGTGCAGTGTGCAGGAACAAAGTTGCAGCTTTGAATAAAGGATCCGGACAATCAATAAAAACATTGACAAGTTATTCAGAGTTCTTGTAAAATAGTGCATTATTTTGCCTGTTGCGTAGATAAGACTTGTTTGTGTCTATCTAGTACCATGGTTTTCTTGAATGTTGAATCTGCTAGATAGTAAAATAGAACAGTAATGACACCTCACTGTTGATGCAATTAAACCTTAATTTAACCACGTTTGTCAAATTTGTATCATTGGAAAGTAATAAAAGATGGGTGAGTGAAGGATACAGACAGGAATGGGAGTGGTTAGGGGTTACAATAACAGGGACAGGATTGGGTAAACAAAACTAATAGTTCAGCAACGTCTTGAATGTAATAAAATATCCCAAGGCCCTTTGTGGGAATATTATGGAGCTAAAACTTGATACTGATGGATGACAATATAGGAGGCATGGTTAGTAATTTTGCAGATGACACCAAGATTGGTGGCATGGTGGACAGTGAAGAAAGTTATCTCCGATTGCAATGGGATCTTGATCAATTGGGCCAGTGGGCTGACGAATGGCAGATGGAGTTTAATTTAGACAAATGCAAGGTAATGCATTTTGGTTGATTGAACTATAGGGCAGGTCTTACTCAGTTAATGGTAGGGCGTTGGGGAGAGTTACAGAACAAACAGATCTAGGGGTACATGTTCATAGCTCCTTGAAAATGGAGTCACAAGTGGACAGAGTGGTGAAGAAGGCATTTGGCATTCTTGGTTTCATCGGTCAGAACATTGAATATTTGAGTTAGAACACCTTGTTAAAGTTGTACAAGACATTGATAAGGCCATACTTGGAATACTGTGTGCAATTCTGGTCACCCTATTGTAGAAAGGATATTATTAAACTACAAAGAGTGCAGAAAAGGTTTACTAGGATGCTACCAGGACATGATGGATTGAGTTATAAGGAGAGGCTGAGTAGACTGGGACTTTTTTCTCTGGAGCATAGGAGGCTGAGGGGTGACCTTATGGAGGTCTATAAAATAATGATGGGCATAGACAAGGTAGATAGTCAATATCTTTTCCTAAAGGTAGGAAAGTCTAAAATTAGAGGGCATAAATTTAAGGTGAGAGGGGAGAGATACAAAAGTGGCCAGAGGGGCAATTTTTTTCACACAGTATGGTGAATGTCTGGAACAAGCTGCCCGAGGTGATAGTAGTAGAGGCGGGTACAATTTTGTCTTTTAAAAAGCCTTAGAACATAGAACATTACAGCGCAGAACAGGCCCTTCGGCCCACGATGTTGCGCAGACCAGATGTTGCGCAAACAATGACTCACTAACCTAAACCAATCCCTTTTTGTCCATAAACCTATCCACGGATCTCTTAAATGCCCCCAAACTAGGCGCATTTACAACTGCAGCAAGCAGGGCATTCCAATCCCTCACCACCCTCTGGGTAAAGAACCTACCCCTGACATCCGTCCTATAACTACCCCCCCTTAATTTAAAGCCATGCACCCTTGTGCTAGATTTCTCCATCAGAGGGAAAAGGCTATTACTATCCACCCTATCTAAACCTCTAATCATCTTATATGTTTCAATAAGATCCCCTATTAGCCTCCTTCTTTCCACCAAAAACAACCCCAAATCCCTCAGCCTCTCCTCATAGGACCTCCCCTCCATACCAGGCAACATCCTGGTAAACCTCCTCTGCACCCTCTCCAAAGCCTCCACATCCTTCCTGTAATGTGGGGACCAGAACTGCACACAGTACTCCAAGTGCAACCGTACCAGAGTTGTGTACAGTTACAACATGACGCTGCGACTCCGAAATTCAATCCCCCTACCAATAAACGCCAAGACACTGTATGCCTTCTTAACAACCTTATCTACTTGACTCCCAACTTTCAGGGATCTATGTACACATACACCTAGATCCCTCTGCTCATCCACACTATTCAAAGTCCTCCCGTTAGCCCTATACTCAACACATCTGTTATTCCTACCAAAGTGAATTACCTCACACTTCTCCGCATTAAACTCCATCCGCCACCTCTCGGCCCAGCTCTGCAACCTATCTAAGTCTTCCTGCAAACTATGACACCCTTCATCACTATCCACTACACCTCCGACTTTGGTATCATCAGCAAATTTACTAATCCACCCAACTATACCCTCATCCAGATCATTAATAAAAATTACAAACAGCAGTGGCCCCAAAACAGATCCCTGAGGCACACCACTCGTAACCGAACTCCATGATGAATATTTACCATCAACCACCACTCTCTGTCTCCTATCTGCTAGCCAATTCCTGATCCAATTACCTAGATCACCCCCAATCCCATACATCTGCATTTTCTGCAGAAGCCTACCATGGTGAACCTTATCAAACGCCTCCGAAATGGACTACTGCACATTTATCCGCGTTGAAGTCCATCTGCCACTTCTCCGCCCATTCCTGCATCCTATCTATGTCCTGCTGCAACTTTTGACATCCTTCCAGACCATCCACAACACCGCCGACCTTCGTGTCATCAGCGAACTTGCTAACCCATCCCTCCACTTCCTCATCCAGGTCATTTATGAAAATGACAAACAGCAAGGGTCCCAGAACAGATCCCTGGGGCACCCCACTGGTGACTGACCTCCATTCCGAAAAAGACCCATTCACAACCACTCTCTGCCTTCTGCAGGCAAGCCAGTTCTGGATCCACAAGGCCAAAGGCCCTTGGATCCCATGCCCTCTCACCTTCTCAAGAAGTCTTGCATGGGGGACCTTATCAAAAGCCTTGCTGAAGTCCATGTACACTACGTCCACGGCACTTCCTTCGTCAATGTGTTTAGTCACATTATCGAAGAACTCAACTAGGCTCGTAAGGCACGACCTGCCCTTGACAAATCCATGCTGACTATTCCTGATCATGTCAAACCTCTCCAAATGCTCGTAAATCTTGTCCCTCAGAAGCCTCTCCATCAGCTTACCAACCACTGAGGTCAGACTCACCGGGCGGTAATTTCCCGGGCTATCTCTGTTCCCTTTCTTGAAAATAGGGACTACATCCGCAATCCTCCAATCTTCCGGAACCTCTCCCGTTTCCATTGACGACGCAAAGATCATCGCCAGGGGCTCTGCAATCACTTCCCTGGCCTCCCACAGGATCCTGGGGTACATCGCATCTGGTCCCGGCGACTTATCTACCTTGATAGAATTCAAAAGTTCTAACACATCCTCCTCCTTAATGTCCACGTACTCAATCTTTTCCACCTGCTGCAAGTCCATAGCAAGATCTCCCAAATCAGCTTCCACTGTGAATACTGAGGCAAAGTACTCATTAAGCACCTCCGCCATTTCTTCTGGTTCTACACAGATCTTTCCCCCTTCCCCTTTTATAGGTCCTATCCTTTCCCACAGACACAGGCCCAAATCCATGTGTCTGCACAGCTAGCAGTGATAGTCACTGAGCTGTTGTGGTGCCTGTCTGCTAGTCCAGGATTAAGCACACACAGCGACATGAAGTACTAGGCCACTCTCGAAACCTCCAAGAGCAGCCCACGCACGACCCACCGTGTGCATGCCCCTTGTTTAACAACAAGGTGGACTGACACCTGTGGATTAAAGAGACAAAAACATTAACATGTAATACTACATTTCCAGTGTCGACCCGAGGCTCTGATCCTTATTCAAAACCGTCTCCTATAACCCTCCATCCCTGTTTTGCTCATGTGTCAATCCAAGTAAACCTTAAACAAGTCCAGCGTGCCTGCCTCCACTACCTTACTTGGTAGCATGTTCCATACCCCCACGACCCTCTGCGTGAAAAACCTTCCTCTAGTATCCAAATTATACTTCTCCCCCCTCACTCTTAGATCGTGACCTCTCCTAATAGTTGTCCCCAATCTAGGGAAAAGCCTACCACTGTTGACTCTATCTATTCCCTTCATTATTTTATACACCTCTATCAGATCCCCCCTTAATCTCTGTCTTTCTAAGGAGAGCCCCAGTTTTTCCAACCTTTCCTCGTAACTCAGTCCTTCCATGCCAGGCAACATCCTGGTAAACCTCCTCTGCACTCTCTCCAGGGTCTCCACGTCCTTCCGGTAGTAAGGTGACCTGAACTGGACGCAGTACTCCAAATGCGGTCTAACCAACGTTCTGTACAACTGAAGCATTAGACGGCAGCTTTTATACTCTACACCCCTTCCTATAAAGGCTAGCATTCCGTAAGCTTTCTTTGCAGCCTTTCTCCACCTGTGTTGCCACCGTCAGAGACTTGTGCCAATTGCACCCCCAGGTCTCACTGCGATTCTGTACTTATGGGCTTACCCTTTATCATGTAACTCCCCCCCTACATTGACGAAGGAAGTGCCGTGGACGTAGTGTACATGGACTTCAGCAAGGCTTTTGATAAGGTCCCCCATGCAAGACTTCTTGAGACGGTGAGAGGGCATGGGATCCAAGGGCCTTTGGCCTTGTGGATCCAGAACTGGCTTGCCTGCAGAAGGCAGAGAGTGGTTGTGGATGGGGCTTTTTCGGAATGGAGGTCAGTCACCAGTGGGGTGCCCCAGGGATCTGTTCTGGGACCCTTGCTGTTTGTCATTTTCATAAATGACCTGGATGAGGAAGTGGAGGGATGGGTTAGCAAGTTCGCTGATGACACAAAGAACAAAGAACAAAGAACAAAACAGCACGGGAAACAGGCCCTTCGGCCCAACGAGCCCGCGCCGCCGTCCCATGGTCAGTGACCTATTCATGACTCTAGTCTATGCCTACTGTGTGAGGATCAGGGAGGTCCAATATAGGGACAATTTGTTACCCAATCAATCAGCCTAAAAGCACATCTTTGGGATGTGGGAGGAAACCGGAGCACCCGGAGGAAACCCACGCAACCACGGGGAGAACGCACAAACTCCCACGGACACAGGCCCAACTCCATGTGTCCGCACAGCAACAGAGATAACCTCTGTGCTGCCATGATGCCCTCGAGATGGTAAGTGCCTGTGGATAAAAATTTCATTATTAAAGACTCTATACCCCTGAGACTAAACTGACCCCAAGCCTACAATGCTTAATAAGGCCTGCTATATCCCCCTATATGTAAACTGCTCATGTGGCTGTCCAAGTGACTCTTGAACAACCCTAGCGTGCCTGCTTCCACCACCTCACTCGGCAGTGCATTCCACATCCCCACTACCCTTTGTGTGAAAAACTGCCCTCTAACATTAGTCTTATATCTAGCCCCCCTCACCCTAAGCCCGTGACCCCTCGTTCTATCCATTTCTAATAGCGGAAAAAGCTTATCACCATCTACTCTATCTGTCCCCATCATAATCTTATAAACCTCTATCAAATCCCCCCTCAGCCGACGTCTCTCAAGGGAAAACAGCCCAAGTGCGTTCAATCTTTCCTCGTAAGACAGCCCTTCCATACCAGGCAACATCCTGGTAAATCTCCTCTGCACTCTCTCCAGGATCTCTACATCCTTCCGGTAGTACGGCGACCAGAACTGGACGCAGTACTCCAGGTGAGGCCTAACCAACGTTCTATACAACTGCAACATCAGACTCCTACTCTTATATTCTATACCCCTTCCTATGAAGGCTAACATGCCATACGCTTTCCTCATCACATTCTGCACCTGCACCGACACCTTCAGGGACTTGTGTACCTGCACCCCCAGGTCTCTCTGCGTATCTATACTCCGGATAGTTCTACCTTTTATCATATAACTCCCTTCCACATTATTCCGGCCAAAGTGCATCACCTCGCATTTCTCCGGATTAAATTCCATTTGCCATCTATCTGCCCAATCTACCAGCCTATCTATGTCCTGTTGCATTGCCAGGCACTGCTCCTCAGTACCCGCCAATCCAACCAACTTAGTGTCATCAGCAAATTTGCTGATCACACCACCTACCCCCTCTTCCAAGTCATTAATATATACTACAAATAGTAGAGGTCCTAGTACCGAGCCCTGCGGCACCCCACTGGTGACAGACCTCCAATTGGAAAAGGAGCCCTCCACTACTACCCGCTGTCTTCTCCTCCCAAGCCAGTTCTTCACCCATCTACATACCTGGCCTTGTATCCCAAGGACACTAAGGTCAGTGGTGTTGTGGATGGTCTGGAAGGATGGCAAAAGTTGCAGCAGGACATAGATAGGATGTAGGAATGGGCGGAGAAGTGGCAGATGGACTTCAACGCGGATAAATGCGCAGTGGTCCATTTTGGCAGAACCAACGGGATGAACGAGTACACTATCAAGGGCAGAGGTCTGAGTAGTGTTGAAGAGCAGAAGGATCCTGGGGTCCGGGTCCACAGGACTCTTAAATCGGCCTCGCAGGTGGAGGAGGTGGTCAAGAAGGCGTATGGTGTACTGGCCTTCATTAATCGAGGGATTGAGTTTAGGAGTCGGGAGGTAATGCTGCAACTTTATAAGAGCCTTGTCAGGCCTCATTTGGAGTACTGTGCGCAGTTCTGGTCACCTCACTATAGGAAAGATGTAGAAGCTATTGAGAGGGTACAGAGGAGATTTACAAGGATGTTGCCTGGACTGGGAGGCATGCCTTATGAAGTTAGGTTGAGGGAGCTGGGACTCTTTTCCCTGGAGAGACGAAGGTTGAGAGGCGACCTGATAGAAGTTTACAAAATGTTGAGAGGAATAGATAGGGTGGACTCTCAGGCTATTTCCCCGGGTTGAAGTGGTTGCTACGAGAGGACACAGATTTAAGGTACAGGGAGGGAAGTTCAGAAGTGATGTTAGGGGTAAGTTTTTCACTCAGAGGGTGGTGAGTGAGTGGAATCGGCTGCCGTCATCGGTGGTGGAGGCGAACTCGCTGGGGTCTTTTAAAAGACTTCTGGATGAGTATATGGGGTTTAATGAGATTGAGGGTTATAGATAGGTCTGTAGGTTGGTGGGGTTGATGTGATCGGCGCAACTCGTGGGCCGTAGGGCCTGTTTGTGCTGTAGTGTTCTATGTTCTATACATTATTCCAGCCAAAATGCATCACTTCACATTTATCCGGATTAAACTCCATTTGCCATGTATCTGCCCAATATACCAGCCTATCAATATCCCGTTGTATTGCCAGACACTGCTCCTCACTGCCCGCCAATCCAGCCATCTTGGTGTCATCAGCAAATTTGCTGATCAAACCACTTTCTCCCTCTTCCAAGTCATTTATATACACTACAAAGAGAAGAGGTCCCAGTACTGAGCCCTGCGGCACACCACTAGTGACAGACCTCCAGCTAGAAAAGGACCCCTCCACTACTACTCTCTGTCTCCTCTTAGCAAGCCAGTTCTCTACCCATCTAGATACCTGGCCACGTATCCCATGAGCTTTAATCTTCTGTACCAACCTACCATGAGGGACTTTGTCAAACACCTGAAACCCATATAGATGACATTAACAGCTCGTCCTTCGTCGACCGTTTTTGTCACCTCCTCAAAAAAATTCTACCATGTTCATAAGGCATGACCTCCCCTGAATAAAGCTATGCTGCGTATCCTTAATCAGATCGCAACGCTCCAAGTGAGCATACATCCTATCCCTAGGAATCCTGTGAGCATACATCCTATCCCTCCATCAACTTACCTACCACTGACGTCAAACTCACCGGCCTATAGTTACCCGGGCTATCCCTCCTACCCTTTTTAAACAACGGTACCACGTTCGCTATCCTCCAGTCCTCTGGGACCTCACCTGTGTCCAAAGAAGAGACAAAGATTTGCGTCAGAGGCCCAGCAATCTCATCCCTCGCCTCCCTCAATCTTACTAAGTTCCATGTATTTATCCAAAAGTCTCTTCAAAGACTCTATCGAATCTGCCCCAATGATTGGCCCCTCCAGTTTAGATGCAACCCGTTTTTCTTATACAGGTCCCACGTGCTCTGGAAAAGATCCCAATGGTCCAGATATCTGGAACTTTCCCTCCTACATCAACTGTTTAGCCACATGTTGAGCTGTACTATTTTCCTATTTCTCACCTCAGTGGCAAAGGAAGTGATCTTGAGATTACTGCCCTGGGAGGTCCTGGTTTTTAACTTTCTACCTAACTCCCTAAACTGCTGCTGCAGGACCTCCTCACACTTCCTACCGATGTCATTAGTATCAATATGGACCACGACCACTGGCCGTTCAAGGAATAAGCAACTTCTGGAGTTTAGTTATTCATTCTTTAAATGCTGCCATTGTCTGTCCACTGTCTTTCCTTTCAGTAATGTTTCCCAGTTCATCATGGCCAATTCATGCCTCGTACCATTATAGTTCCCTCTACTGAGATTCAGGACCTGGTCTCAGAATCAACAACATCATTATCCACCTTGACAAAGAATTCTACCATATTACAGTCACTCGTCCCCAAGGGTTCTCTCACAACTAGATTTCCAACTAATTCTTTTTCATTGCACAACACCTAATACAAGATGGCCTGATCCCTTGTTGGCCAATACATCTATGTTTATATCTGTATGTATGTCTGTGTCCATGTCTGTGTGTTCACAAGGAGACACACCCTTATCAAGAACTTGGATCGATGGATTCGACCTTTAACCTATTAATTAGCTGCTATGAGACGACAGACTGGGCTCCAACCCTGTATTAAAAGCCGGGGTGAATAAACAAGGTTGACATATTAAGACATTGCTACAGACTGTTAGAAATGAATCATAGCAGTTTATTGATTAAAAAATAATCCATGCACCATGTATAAAATAAAAGTATAAAAAGTACAGGAGGAAACCAACAAGTCAAAAGCTGCTTATTACATTTCAAATTAATCAGACTCAAAACTTTCTCAAATTAGACCCATTATTTATTTAAATATCATCACGAGCATTCCATTTAAAGCACAAGATAGTGTAGTGATTCCAAGCTGACTTGGCCAATTAGAAAAGCACGGTGTCAGGCAGAACATTGAGAGTAAATGCACTCAATACAAAAAATGAGCATTTAAAGTTTATTTGGTTGAAATGTACGGCGGAACAAAGCAAAGCAGAGAAAAAGTTATTAAATTTATTCCCAGAGACACAGACTTCCTGAAAATTTATACTGTGGACGAAAAGTAAAAAACGTGCATATTTCTCAAAACAAAGAACAAAGAACAAAACAGCCTGGGAAACAGGCCCTTCGGCCCAACGAGCCTGTGCTGCCATTTTAACGTTCATGCCTTGTTTGAGAAACACTTGATAAAATGATTCTATTCGAGACAAAACCACAAGCACCAACTGAGATTGTGAGCTTGTCTGGAAGTTCGGACAATTGAACAGAATCATATCTTAGAATGCACACAGCAATAGTGTTGAGGTCATTCCCCAGGCCAATGAGGTCAGGGCTGCTTTGCAATCAAGGCCCTAAGTCAGGTTCAGGGTTAAGCGAAGATCAAGGCCCAAAGGTCAGACACTCAGCTGGAAATTTTGCTTCAAACTTTGGGATTTGGTGATTTGTGTAACCAATTTCAAGAATCAGGTTCTGCAATTCCAACATTTCACTTTGCCTTGGAATTGGGAACAGGTCACTCAGCCCTTCAAATTCCACCAATTAATGAGATCATGGCTGATCTATATTTTAACTTCATTTCCCTGCTCAGACTCAATTTTCCTTAATATCCTTGGTTTGTAAACATTTATCAATCACAGATTTAAAAATCATTAATTTAGTCCAGCATTCATTTATTTTTGTGGGAGAGATTTCCAAACTTCTAACTTCCTGAGTGAAGAAATGGTTCCAACTTTTCCCAAATGGAGTGTGAGGCCTGGGAATTGTCCTCTGTCCATCTGCATGAAGCTGCAAACCAGATTTGCTGATTGGCTGAAATCTGGTTTCCTTTAGCTGGACTGAATCCCCAGAGCAGTTTTCATGTGTTCATACACCACATAGCTGATGCTTACAGCAGGGATCACCTTCATGAAGTTGGGGGCCAGACCCCTGTAGAGGCCAAAGGGTCCCTCTTTAGCCACAATCTTCCGGAATAGACCCATCATGTTAAGCTGTTGAGCTCCCTCTAGCGAAGCTGCAAAGACAGTCTTTCTGTTAACATCACAATCAAATGAAACAAACTCTGAAGCTCAGATTTTGACATTGTGCCAAGCTGCTGTTGAGCATCACTGGTAAGGTTGGCATTGATTGTCCTTCCCTAGCTTCCCTGAGAAGGGCCACAGCTCACCCAACCTTGGTAGGGGTTTGTGCTTTGCTAAGCCACATCAGAGTAGTTAAGAGTCAGTCACAACTCTTGTGGGACTGGAACCAATGATGGAAGTGGTCGTGGGTTTGGAAGGTGCTGTCTAAGGATCTTTAGTGAATTGCTGCCGTGCATCTTATAGATAGTACACACTGCTGCTACTGAGCATTGGTGGTGGGGGATTGAATGTTTATAGATGTGGTTTCAATCAAGTGGGCTGCATTGTCCTGGATGGTTCTTGAGTGTTGTTGGAGCCGATCCAGACAAATGGAGAGTATTCCATCACACTACTGACTTGTGCCTTGTAAATGGTGAACAGGCTTTGGGGAGAAAGGTAGTGAGTTACTCGCTGCAGTATTCCTAGTCCCTGAACTGCTCTTGTAGCCACTGTGTTTATGTGGTGAGTCCAGTTGAGTTTCTGGTCAATGGTAACCCCAAGGATGTTGACAGTGGGGGATTCAATGATGGTTACACCAGTGAATGTCAAGGAGCAGTGATTAGAGTGAATCTTATTGGTCATTGCCTGGCATTTCCCCGGGTTGAAATGGTCGCTACGAGAGGACACAGATTTAAGGTGCGGGGAGGGAAGTACAGAGGTGATGTTAGGGGTAAGTTTTTCACTCAGAGGGTGGTGAGTGAATGGAATCGGCTGCCGTCATCGGTGGTGGAGGCGAACTCGCTGGGGTCTTTTAAAAGACTTCTGGATGAGTATATGGGGTTTAATGAGATTGAGGGTTATAGATAGGTCTATAGATTGGTGGGGTTGATGTGATCGGCGCAACTCGTGGGCCGAAGGGCCTGTTTGTGCTGTAATGTTCTATGTTCTATTTGTGTGGGGTGAATGTTACTGCCACTTGTCAGTCCAAACCTGGATATTGTCCAGATCTTGCTGCATTTGAACATGCTCATTGTTCCTATGGAGCAGAGTCGAGAGGCAGCGATTTTTGGGCGAGTGAGGAGGCAGCAAAAAGGTATATTTTTCAGTTTATACTGGGTAACTTTTTATTTTAGTTTTAAAGTCGCGAGTTTCGGCGTTTTTTTTTTAAATTAGTTAGAAACCGGAAGTCGTCACTAGGGCACTTGCCGGTACTTGTAGTTTTTTTTTCGGGCCCCCAACCCTATAAATTAGCGCAGAGAGGATACCCGATTCTCTACACTGGTAGAGAATCCCACCCTTCCACCTCCTCTAACCTAATTATAAGTGTGTGGGAAGGTTTTTTCTTTTAAATATTTTTATTTTTCTGCTGGGAACTGATTCAGGGATGGCAGTTCAGGCTGTAAGCTGCATCTCCTGTGGGATGTATGTAGTGAGGGAGTCCAGCAGTGTTTCAGGTAATTTTACTTGTGGGAAGTGTGTAAAATTGCAGTTTCTGGAGGAGCGTGTAAAGGAGCTGGAGGTGGAATTAGAGGAGCTCCGCATAATCCGGAAAGTGGAGGAGGACTTAGAAAGGAGTTATAAGGAGATAGTTACTCCTAGAAATAAGTCTTGGGTCACTGTCAGGAAGAGGGGAAAGAAGCAGTTGGGGGGGTCAATCCCCTGGGGCTGTTCCCCTCCAAAATAGGTTTTCGGTCCTGGAGGCTACAGTTGAACAAAGAACAAAGAACAAAGAACAATCCAGCACGGGAAACAGGCCCTTCGGCCCAACGAGCCCGCGCCGCCACATCACCCTGCACCTATTCTACCCTGCATGGCTACGAATGGAACCCTACTCAGTCAGATTCAGGGAAGAAATAGTGTCAATTTGGTAAAAACCGATTAGCCTGAGAGCACATTTTTGGGGTGTGGGAGGAAACCGGAGCACCCGGAGGAAACTCACGCAACCACAGGGAGAATGCGCAAACTCCCACAGACACAGGCCCAAATCCATGTGCCTGCACAGCCAGCAGTGCTAGTCACTGAGCTGTTGCGGCGCCCGTCTACCGGTCCAGGATCAAGCACACACACCGACACAAAGTTCTAGGCCACTCCTGGAACTTCCAAGAGCAGCCCAGGCACGACCCGCCGTGTGAATGCCCCTCGTTTGACACGAGGTGGACCTCCACCTGTGGAATAAAGTCAAAAATATTAATCTTACAGCCTGCCTTTCCGGTGTCTCCCGAGGTTTAACCCTATTTAATATCCCCTACCATATCCCTCCATTCTCGTTTCACTCATGTGCCTATCTAACTGCATCTTAAACGAGTCCAATGTTCCTGCCTCCACCACCCTACTCGGTAGCGCGTTCCAGACCCCCACAACTCTCTGCGTAAAGAACCTTCTTCTCACCTCCAAATTATACCTCTCCCCCCTCACCCTTAAATGATGACCTCTCGTGTTTGTATCTAGTCTAGGGAGCAGTCTCTCACTATTAACTCTATCCATTCCCTTCATTATCTTATATACTTCTATCATGTCCCCTCTCAATCTCCGCCTTTCCAAGGAGAATAGTTCCAGTTTCTTCAACCTCTCCTCGTAACCCAGTCCCCCCATGCCAGGCAACATCCTGGTAAACCTCCTCTGCACCCTTTCCAGAGACTCCACGTCCTTCCGGTAGTAAGGTGACCAGAACTGGACGCAGTACTCCAAATGCGGTCTAACCAACGTTCTGTACAACTGAAGCATTAGACAGCAGCTTTTATACTCTATGCCCCTTCCTATAAAGGCCAACATCCCATAAGCCTTCCTAACGACCTTCTCCACTTGTGATGCAACCTTCATGGATTTGTGAACCTGCACTCCCAGGTCCCTCTGTATGTCAATACTCCTAATCGGCCTCCCTTTAATCTCATAGCTCCTCTCTGCATTATTCCGTCCAAAATGCATCACCTCGCATTTGTCACGATTAAATGCCATCTGCCACCTATCTGCCCACTGCACCAACCTATCTATATCCTGTTGTATCACCTGACAATCCAGTTCCGTACCCGCCAACCCTGCCATCTTGGTGTCATCAGCAAACTTGCTAATCACACCACCTACGCCCTCTTCCAAGTCATTTATGTAGACTACAAAGAGGAGAGGTCCCAGTACTGAGCCCTGCGGCACACCACTGGTCACTGGCCTCCAGCCCGACAAGGTCCCTTCCACAGCTACCCTCTGTCTCCTATTTCCCAGCCAGTTCTCAATCCACCTAGCTACCTGGCCTCGTATCCCATGCGCCTTAACCTTTTCTACCAGCCTACCGTGAGGGACTTTGTCAAACGCCTTACTGAAATCCATATAGATGACATCAACGGTTCTCCCATCGTCAACCGTTTTTGTCACCTCCTCAAAGAATTCCACCAGATTCGTAAGGCAAGACCTCCCTCTAACAAAGCCAGTTCTGGTCACCTTACTACCGGAAGGACGTGGAGACCCTGGAGAGAGTGCAGAGGAGGTTTACCAGGATGTTGCCTGGCATGGAAGGACTGAGTTACGAGGAAAGGTTGGAAAAACTGGGGCTCTCCTTAGAAAGACAGAGATTAAGGGGGATCTGATAGAGGTGTATAAAATAATGAAGGGAATAGATAGAGTCAACAGTGGTAGGCTTTTCCCTAGATTGGGGACAACTATCACGAGTGGTCACAATCTAAGGGTGAGGGGGAAGGTATAATTTGGATACTAGAGGAAGGTTTTTCACGCAGAGGGTCGTGGGGATATGGAACATGCTACCAAGTAAGGTAGTGGAGGCAGGCACGCTGGACTTGTTTAAGGTTTACTTGGATTGACACATGAGCAAAACAGGGATGGAGGGTTATAGGAGACGGTTTTGAATAAGGATCAGAGCCTCGGGTCGATACTGGAAATGTAGTATTACATGTTAATGTTTTTGTCTCTTTAATCCACAGGTGTCAGTCCACCTTGTTGTTAAACAAGGGGCATGCACACGGTGGGTCGTGCGTGGGCTGCTCTTGGAGGTTTCGAGAGTGGCCTAGTACTTCATGTCACTGTGTGTGCTTAATCCTGGACCAGCAGACAGGCACCACAACAGCTCAGTGACTATCACTGCTGCTGTGCAGACACATGGATTTGGGCCTGTGTCTGTGGGAAAGGATAGGACCTATAAAAGATGAAGGGGGAAAGGTCTGTGTGGAACCAGAAGAAATGGCGGAGGTGCTTAATGAGTACTTTGCCTCAGTATTCACAGTGGAAGCTGATTTGGGAGATCTTGCTATGGACTTGCAGCAGATGGAAAAGATTGAGTACGTGGACATTAAGGAGGAGGATGTGTTAGAACTTTTGAATTCTATCAAAATAGATAAGTCGCCGGGACCAGATGGGATGTACCCCAGGATACTGTGGGAGGCCAGGGAAGTGATTGCAGAGCCCTTGGCGATGATCTTTGCGTCGTCAATGGAGACGGGAGAGGTTCCGGAAGATTGGAGGATTGCGGATGTAGTCCCTATTTTCAAGAAAGGGAACAGAGATAGCCCGGGAAATTACCGCCCGGTGAGTCTGACCTCAGTGGTTGGTAAGCTGATGGAGAGGCTTCTGAGGGACAAGATTTACGAGCATTTGGAGAGGTTTGACATGATCTGGAATAGTCAGCATGGATTTGTCAAGGGCAGGTCGTGCCTTACAAGCCTAGTTGAGTTCTTCGATAATGTGACTGAACACATTGACGAAGGAAGTGCCGTGGACGTAGTGTACATGGACTTCAGCAAGGCTTTTGATAAGGTCCCCCATGCAAGACTTCTTGAGAAGGTGAGAGGGCATGGGATCCAAGGGCCTTTGGCCTTGTGGATCCAGAACTGGCTTGCCTGCAGAAGGCAGAGAGTGGTTGTGGATGGGTCTTTTTCGGAATGGAGGTCAGTCACCAGTGGGGTGCCCCAGGGATCTGTTCTGGGACCCTTGCTGTTTGTCATTTTCATAAATGACCTGGATGAGGAAGTGGAGGGATGGGTTAGCAAGTTCGCTGATGACACGAAGGTCGGCGGTGTTGTGGATGGTCTGGAAGGATGTCAAAAGTTGCAGCAGGACATAGATAGGATGCAGGAATGGGCGGAGAAGTGGCAGATGGACTTCAACGCGGATAAATGTGTAGTCGTCCATTTCGGCAGAACCAACGGGATGAACGAATACACTATTAAGGGCAGGGGTCTTAGTAGCGTTGAAGAGCAGAAGGATCTCGGGGTCCGGGTTCACAGGACTCTTAAATCGGCCTCGCAGGTGGAGGAGGTGGTCAAGAAGGCGTATGGTGTACTGGCCTTCATTAATCGAGGGATTGAGTTTAGGAGTCGGGAGGTAATGCTGCAACTTTACAGGACCCTCGTCAGGCCTCATTTGGAGTACTGTGCGCAGTTCTGGTCGCCTCACTATAGGAAAGACGTAGAAGCTATTGAAAGGGTGCAGAGGAGATTTACAAGGATGTTGCCTGGACTGGGAGGCATGCCTTATGAAGATAGGTTGAGGGAGCTGGGACTCTTTTCCCTGGAGAGGCGAAGGTTGAGAGGCGACCTGATAGAAGTTTATAAAATGTTGAGAGGAATAGATAGGGTGGACTCTCAGAGGTTATTTCCCCGGGTTGAAATGGTCGCTACGAGAGGACACAGATTTAAGGTGCGGGGAGGGAAGTACAGAGGTGATGTTAGGGGTAAGTTTTTCACTCAGAGGGTGGTGAGTGAATGGAATCGGCTGCCGTCGTCGGTGGTGGAGGCGAACTCGCTGGGGTCTTTTAAAAGACTTCTGGATGAGTATATGGGGTTTAATGGGATTGGGGGTTATAGATAGGTCTATAGATTGGTGGGGTTGATGTGATCGGCGCAACTCGAGGGCCGAAGGGCCTGTTTGTGCTGTAATGTTCTATGTTCTATGAACTGCTTCAGTATCTGAGAAATCACCAATGTGACTGAACATTGTGTAATCATCAGCGAACATCCCCATGTCTGATCTTATGACGGGGGGAAGGTCATTGATGAAGCAGCAGAAGATGGTTGGGTCCAGGACACTCACCCTGAGGGACTCCTCCAGAGATGTCCTAGAACTGAGATGACTGACCCTCCACAACCACAACCATCATCTTTTGAACCAGGTCTCCAACCAGCGGAGAGTTTACCTCTGATCCCATTGATTCCAGTTTCAGGGGCTCCTTGATGTCACACTTGGTCGAATGCAGCCTTGATATCGAGGGCTGTCACTCTCACCTCACCTCTGGAATTCAGCTCTTTTGTTCATGTTTGAACCAAGGCTGTAATGAGGTCAGGAGCTGAGTGACCCCCCGGCGAAACCCAAACTGGGAGTCACTGAGCAGGTTATTGCTGAGCAGGTGCTGCTTGGGTAGCGCTGTCGCTATATCTGCACCTGTACCGACTCCCTCCTCATTGTCCGAGGGGAGGTGATGACCTAGTGATATTATCGTGAGACTATTAATCCAGTAGTAGTCCATTTCTCACGTGCTCACTGTGTGAACGAGTACACTATTAAGGGCAGGGGTCTTAGTAGCATTGAAGAGCAGAAGGATCTCGGGGTCCGGGTTCACAGGACTCTTAAATCGGCCTCGCAGGTGGAGGAGGTGGTCAAGAAGGCGTATGGTGTACTGGCCTTCATTAATCGAGGGATTGAGTTTAGGAGTCGGGAGGTAATGCTGCAACTTTACAGGACCCTTGTCAGGCCTCATTTGGAGTACTGTGCGCAGTTCTGGTCGCCTCACTATAGGAAAGACGTAGAAGCTATTGAAAGGGTGCAGAGGAGATTTACAAGGATGTTGCCTGGACTGGGAGGCATGCCTTATGAAGATAGGTTGAGGGAGCTGGGACTCTTTTCCCTGGAGAGGCGAAGGTTGAGAGGCGACCTGATAGAAGTTTATAAAATGTTGAGAGGAATAGATAGGGTGGACTCTCAGAGGCTATTTCCCCGGGTTGAAATGGTCGCTACGAGAGGACACAGATTTAAGGTGCGGGGAGGGAAGTACAGAGGTGATGTTAGGGGTAAGTTTTTCACTCAGAGGGTAGTGAGTGATTGGAATCGGCTGCCGTCGTCGGTGGTGGAGGCGAACTCGCTGGGGTCTTTTAAAAGACTTCTGGATGAGTATATGGGGTTTAATGGGATTGGGGGTTATAGATAGGTCTATAGATTGGTGGGGTTGATGCGATCGGCGCAACTCGAGGGCCGAAGGGCCTGTTTGTGCTGTAATGTTCTATGTTGTCTATGTTGAACCCAGGTCCCTGCTGCTGTGAGGCAGTAATGCTAACCATGGTGCCACCATGTTGTCCCGGGTCACTGGCACTGTGAGGCAGTAATGCTAACCACTGGGCTGCCAACCGATGGGCCACTTAGAACTGAAACTCAAACCTGTTGAGTTTATTTTGTTTTTATTTTAGTCCTAACCCAGGTAAGTATAACACGATTCCTCCTCTAATCTACTTCCATGAATTTTTAACAACTGGTTGTTTTATGGTTACTTTTACTGATACAACATTTTTATTTTTAGGTTTTTTAAAATTGAATGCAAATTTTCCACGGTGAGAGTTGAACTCCTGCTCTCCAGATGATTAACCTAGTAATACACCATCATGAAAAGTGTGCAACTGACCTGAGAGTCATATTCAATCTAACTAATGCAGCAACTGGCACAGAGAGCAGTAACATTTAGGAGACTGAACTAGACAAGACAAAGGGCGCTGTAAATTCATTCAACATATATTCCGCTTTAGAACCATAGAAAAGCACAAAGAGGCTATTCAGCCCATTTTGTCCATGCCAGCCCATGGACAACCCAGGTGCACTTTCTAATCCCACCTTCCTGCAGCCAGCCCATAGCCCCATAGCTTACTGCACTTAAGGGGTAGATCCAGGCACTTTTTAAAAGAGTTTAGTGTCTCTGCCTCCACCACCAACTCGGGCAGTAAAATGGGACTGCAACATAGTTATTTGATATCTGATACTGAATGGAGTGAGTTACATACCAGCTAGTCTACAGCCTTACAAGCTTTAATTACAAAGATGTGACTAGCACACATAGGATTAACAATATCTCACCCTGCGCTTGCATCCGTGTCCTGACCAGAGCTAGAGGATAACTGGCCAGCTGTCCACACGTACTAGATATGGTGCCACAGGTTAACAGGACCAATATGCCTGGATTGGCAGAATCTTTGGCATATTTATTCAACCAGGTTTTCTTCAATGTCTGAAAGGGAATAAGAGAACTCAGAATAGCAGCAGAAACAACAAACTCCAAACAAGAAAGCATTTCTTTACACAGTAAAGAGTAAGAAGGAAGAGAATAGGGCCTCTTAAGAATTAACAAGGTCATCTATGTGCAGATCCACAAGGGATAGGTAGATCTTAAATGAATATTTCTCATCAGTATTTACTGTTGAGAAAAGCATGGATGTTAGGAAACTTGGGGAAATAGATAGTGATGTCTTGAAGAGTGTACATATTACAGAGGTGATGCTGGAAGTCTTAAAGCACAGCAAGATAGATAAATCCCCGAGACCTGAAGAAGTGTATCCCAGGACGTTGTGGGAGGCTAGGCAGGAAATTGCGGGTCCCCTAGCCGAGATATTTGAATCATCGAAAGTCACGGCTGAGGTGCCTGAAGATTGGAGAGTGGGAAATGTTGTGCCTTTGTTTAAAAAGGGCTGCAGGGAAAAGCCTGGGAATGGGGAAAAGTAGAAAGAAACTTAAGCAAGGAGTAAGAAGGGCTAAAAGAGGTCATGAAAAAGTACTGGCCAGCAGGATTAAGGAAAATCCCAAGGCTTTTTATACATATAAAGAGCAAGAGGGTAGTCAGGGAGAGGGTTGGCCCACTCAACGACAAGGGAGGGAATCTATGCATGGAGCCAGAGGAAATGGGCGAGGTATTAAATGAATGCTTTGCGTCATTATTCACCAAAGAGAAGGACTTGGTGGATGTTGGGTTTGGGAAAAGATGTGTAGACATGTGTTGAGATCAAGGAGGAGGTATTGAGGTTCTGGTGAAATATTAAAGTAGTCAAGTCCCCAGGGCCTGATGGGATATGAACAAAGAACAACACAGCACGGGAAACAGGCTCTTTGGCCCAACGAGCCCACGTCGCCATTTTAACATTATGAGTACCCTCCTCTACCCATGATCTTTGTCTACACCTATTGGGGAACATAAGAACATAAGAAATAGGAGCAGGAGTAGGCCATCTGGCCCTTCGAGCCTGCCCCGCCATTCAATAAGATCATGGCTGATCTGTCGGGCTCAGTTCCACATTCCCGCTCTCTCCCCATAACCCTTAATCCCTTCTCTTATCAAAAACCCATCAACCCGCATCTTAAAAATATTTAGCGAAGCAGCCTCCACCACTTCAACAGGTAGAGAATTCCAGAGATTCACCACCCTTAGAGTGAAGAAGTTCCTCCTCAACTCCGTTCTAAAACGCCCCCCCTTTACCTTGAGGCTGTGCCCCCTAGTCCTACTGTCTTTTTTGAGCGGGAAGAGTCTCTCCACCTCTATCCTATCCATCCCATTCATCATCTTATAGAACAAAGAACAAAGAACAACACAGCACGGGAAACAGGCCCTTCGGCCCAACGAGCCCGCGCCGCCGTCCCATGGTCAGTGACCTATTCATGATTTTAGTCTATGCCTAATGTGTGAGGATCAGGGAGGTCCAATATAGGGACAATTTGTTACCCAATCAATCAGCCTAAAAGCACATTTTTGGGATGTTCTTATGTTCTTTTTATGTTCTTATGTTCTTATGAAACCGGAGCACCCGGAGGAAACCCACGCAACCATGGGAGAACGCGCAAACTCCCACGGACACAGGCCCAAATCCATGTGTCCGCACAGCAACAGAGATAGCCTCTGAGCTGTCATGTTGCCCTCGAGATGGTCCAGTTTACGCACACCAACGACATGAAGCAGTAGGCAACTCCCGAAGCAACATCCAAGAGCAGCCCACCACAACCTGCCGCCCGCATGCCCCTTGCTGGACTTAAATGCCTGTGGAGACAAAAATTTCATTATTAAAAGACTCTATATCCCTGAGGCTAAAACTGACCCCAAGCCTACAATGCTTAGTAAGGCCTGCTATATCCCCCTATATGTAGACCGCTCATGTGGCTGTCCAAGTGACTCTTAAACAACCCTAGCGTGCCTGCTTCCACCACCTTACTCGGCAGTGCATTCCACATCCCCACTACCCTTTGTGTGAAAAACTGCCCTCTAATATTAGTCTTATATCTAGCCCCCTTCACCCTAAGCCCGTGACCCCTCGTTCTATCCATTTCTAATAGCGGAAAAAGCTTATCACCATCTACTCTATCTGTCCCCTTCATAACCTCTATTAGATCCCCCCTCAGCCGACGTCTCTCAAGGGAAAACAGCCCAAGTGCGTTCAATCTTTCCTCGTAAGACAGCCCTTCCATACCAGGCAACATCCTGGTAAATCTCCTCTGCACTCTCTCCAGGATCTCTACATCCTTCTGGTAGTACGGCGACCAGAACTGGACGCAGTACTCCAGGTGAGGCCTAACCAACGTTCTATACAACTGCAACATCAGACTCCTACTCTTATATTCTATACCCCTTCCTATGAAGGCTAACATGCCATACGCTTTCCTCATCACATTCTGCACCTGCACCGACACCTTCAGGGACTTGTGTACCTGCACCCCCAGGTCTCTCTGCGTATCTATACTCCGGATAGTTCTACCTTTTATCATATAACTCCCTCCCACATTATTCTGGCCAAAGTGCATAACCTCGCATTTCTCCAGATTAAATTCCATTTGCCATCTATCTGCCCAATCTACCAGCCTGTCTATGTCCTGTTGCATTGCCAGGCACTGCTCCTCAGTACCCGCCAATCCAACCATCTTAGTGTCATCAGCAAATTTGCTGATCACACCACCTACCCCCTCTTCCAAGTCATTAATATATACTACAAATAGTAGAGGTCCTAGTACCGAGCCCTGCGGCACCCCACTGGTGACAGACCTCCAATTGGAAAAGGAGTCCTCCACTACTACCCGCTGTCTCCTCCTCCCAAGCCAGTTCTTCACCCATCTACATTCCTGGCCTTGTATCCCATGAGCCTTCACCTTTTCTATCAGCCTACTGTGAGGGACCTTGTCAAACGCCTTACTGAAATCCATATAGACAACATCAACGGCTTGTCCTTCGTCAACCGTTTTTGTCACCTCTTCAAAAAATTCCAATAGATTCGTAAGGCATGACCTCCCTGTAACGAAGCCATGCTGCGTATCCCTGATCAGATTGCAGCGCTCCAGATGCTCATACATCCTATCCTTGAGGATCCTCTCCATTATCTTGCCTATAACTGAAGTCAAGCTCACTGGCCTATAGTTCCCTGGGTTATCCCTCTGACCCTTCTTAAACAACGGTACTACATTTGCAATCCGCCAATCCTCTGGGACCTCACCTGTGTCCAAAGAAGAGACAAAGATTTGCGTCAGAGGCCCAGCAATTTCATCCCTCACCTCCCTTAGCAGCCTAGGATAGATGCCATCAGGCCCCGGAGATTTGTCCGTCTTTATACTGTCTAAAAGTCCCAACACCTCTTCCCTCGTGATGACTATTTCCCTCAACGGATCCTCAAACTTCTCAAGCACAGCAGCAGAGGACTGACCCCTCTCCTGAGTGAATACCGACGCAAAGTATTCATTCAAGATCTCCGCCATTCCCCCAGGCTCCAAGCATAGTTCCCCTCCTCTGTCCCTGAGAGGACCAATGTTCCCTCTAACCATCCTTTTGTTTCTAATATAGGAGTAAAATAAACGTCTCAATGAGATCTCCCCTCATTCTTCTAAACTCCAACGATACAAGCCTAGTTCATTCAGCCTCTCCTCATAGTTCAACATCCTCAACTCCGGTATCAGCCTAGTAAACCTCCTCTGCACTCCCTCCAAGGCCAAAATATCTTTGCGCAGGCGCGGTGCCCAAAACTGCACACAGTACTCCAGCTGCGGCCTCACCAATGCCCTATACAGCTGCAGCAAGACCTCCCTACTTTTATATTCAATCCCCCTCACTATGAAGGCCAGCATCCCATTCGCCTTCCTGACCATCTGCTGCACCTGCAGGCTGGGTTTTTGCGACTCATGCACAAGGACCCCGAGGTCCCTCTGCACCGTCGCCTGCTGCAGTTTTTCGCCACGTAAGTAATAGTCCTTCCTACCATTCTTCCTTCCAAAGTGGACCACCTCACACTTGCCAACATTAAATTCCATTTGCCATTTCCTGGCCCATTCGCCCAGCCTATCTAGATCCTTCTGCAGACTCTCCACACCCTCCGCACAATTTGCCGTTCCCCCAATCTTGGTGTCATCAGCAAATTTCGACACCCTGCACTCGGTTCCCTCCTCCAGATCATCTATATAAATGGTAAATAGCTGAGGCCCCAGTACTGACCCCTGGGGCACTCCACTAGTCACCATCCGCCAATCCGAATAGCACCCGTTGACCCCCACTCTCTGCCTCCTATTTGACAACCAATCCTCTATCCCCGCTAACACCCTATCCCCAACTCCATGTCCCTCGACCTTCTGCAATAACCTCTTATGAGGTACTTTGTCAAACGCCTTCTGAAAATCCAGAAAGACCACATCCACCGGCTCTCCTCTATCCACTGCCCTAGACACATCCTCATAGAACTCCAATAAATTTGTCAGACACGACTTCCCTTTAATGAAACCGTGTTGCGTCCGCCCTATCAAGCAATTCCCCTCAAGATGCCTCGCGATTTCCTCCTTAATGACGGATTCTAACATTTTACCTACCACAGACGTTAAGGAGACTAATTTAGGGACAATTTGTTACACCAATCAGCCGAGGAGCATGTTTTTGGGGTGTGGGAGGAAACCAGAGCACCCGGAGAAAACCCACGCAATCACAGGGAGAATGTGCAAACTCCCACAGACACCGGCCCAAATCTATGTATCTGCACAGCCAGCAGTGCTAGTCACTGAGCTGTCGTGTTGCCTGTCAGTTGGTCCAGTTTAAGCACACACTAACGATGTGAAACACTCGGCAACTCTCGGAGCAACATCCAAGAGCAGCCCTCACACAACCCACCGTGTGTACGCCCCTTGTTGGTCAACAAGGCGGACCGAATCTCCTGTGAAGTCAAAGAAAAGACTCCAATAAACATACAAAACTTAAACACACATTTACGGAATCCCCAGAAGCTCAGAAATAAAGCAAGTGAACCATGAAATATGTTGGAAGGTCCATAGGAATCAATTGATTCCCAGAAACATCCCAAAGCTCTTGATCTTTATTTAGAAAAGTCTCCTGTATCCCTCCATCTCTAGTCCGCTCATGTGCCTGTCTAAGTAAGCCTTAAACAACCCTATCGTGCCTGCCTCCACCACCCTACTTGGCAAAGGGATCTGGGTTTACAGGTATACAGGTCACTGAAAGTGGCAATGCAGGTGGAGAAGGTAGTCAGGAAGGCATACGGCATGCTTGCCTTCATTGGCAGGGGCACAGAGTTTAAAAATTGGCAAGTCATGCTGCCGCTTTATAGAACTTTAGTGATGCCACACTTGGAATATAGTGTTCAATTCTGGTCACCACACTACCAGAAGGATGTGGAGGCTTTGGAGAGGGTACAGAAAAGATTTACCAGGATATTGCCTGGTATGGAGGGCATTAGCTATGCAGAGAGGTTGGAGAAACTTGGTTTGTTCTCAGTGGAGATTGAGGGGGGACCTGATAGAAGTCTACAAGATTACGAGAGGTACGGACAGAGTGGATAGTCTGAAGCCTTTTCCCAAGATGGAAGAGTCAATTACTAGGGGGCATAAGTTTAAGGTGGAAGAGGCAAGGTTTAAAGCAGATGTACGAGGCAGATTTTTTATGCAGAGAGTAGTGGGTGCCTGGAACTCATTGCCGGGAGTGGTAGTGGAAGCGGATACGGTAGTGACTTTTACGAGGTGTCTTGACAAGTACATGAATAGGAAGGGGATAGAGGGATATGGTCCCTGGAAGGGGAGGAAGGGGTTTAATTAAGTCGGGCAGCATAGTCGGTGCAGGCTTAAACATAGAACATAGAACATTACAGCGCAGAACAGGCCCTTCGGCCCACGATGTTGCGCCGACCAGTTACAAAAACAATGACCCACTAGCCTAAACCAATCCCTTTTCATCCATAAACCTATCCACGGATCTCGTAAATGCCCCCAAACTAGGCACATTTACAACTGCAGCAGGCAGGGCATTCCAATCCCTCACCACCCTCTGGGTAAAGAACCTACCCCTGACATCAGTCCTATAACTACCCCCCCTTAATTTAAAGCCATGCCCCCTCGTGCTAGCTTTCTCCATCCTAGGAAAAAGGCTATCACTATCTACCCTGTCTAAACCTCTAATCATCTTATATGTTTCAATAAGATCCCCTCTTAGCCGCCTTCTTTCCAACGAAAACAACCCCAAATACCTCAGTCTCTCCTCATAGACCTCCCCACCATACCAGGCAACATCCTGGTAAACCTCCTCTGCACCCTCTCCAAAGCCTCTACATCCTTCCTGTAATGTGGGGACCAGAACTGCACACAGTACTCCAAGTGCGGCCGCACCAGAGTTGTGTACAGTTGCAACATGATGCTGCGACTCTTAAATTCAATCCCCCTACCAATAAACGCCAAGACACCGTATGCCTTCTTAACAACCTTATCTACTTGATTCCCAACTTTCAGGGATCTATGTACACATACACCTAGATCCCTCTGTTCATCCACACTATTCAAAGTCCTCCCGTTAGCCCTATACTCGACACATCTGTTGCTCCTACCGAAGTGAATTACCTCACACTTCTCCGCATTAAATTCCATCCGCCACCTCTCAGCCCAGCTCTGCAACCTATCTAAGTCACCCTGCAAACTATGACACCCTTCCTCACAATCTACCACACCTCCGACTTTGGTGTCATCAGCAAATTTACTAATCCACCCAACTATACCCTCATCCAGATCATTAATAAAGATTACAAACAGCAGTGGCCCCAAAACAGATCCCTGAGGCACACCACTCGTAACCGAACTCCATGATGAATATTTACCATCAACCACCACCCTCTGTCTCCTATCTGCTAGCCAATTCCTGATCCAATTTCCTAGATTACCCACAATCCCATACATCTGCATTTTCTGCAGAAGCCTACCATGGTGAACCTTATCGAACGCCTTACTAAAATCCATATACACCACATCAACTGCCTTGCCCCCATTCACCTCTTTGGTCACTTTCTCAAAAAACTCAATAAGGTTAGTAAGGCACGACCTACCCGCTACAAAACCATGCTGACTATTTCTAATCAATTCATTACTCTCCAAATAACTATAAATCCTATCCCTAATAATTTTTTCTAAAATCTTGCCCACAACAGAAGTAAGACTCACCGGTCTATAATTCCCGGCAAAGTCTCTGTTCCCCTTCTTAAACAATGGGACAACATTCGCTATCCTCCAATCCTCTGGGACTACACCAGAGACCAATGACGACCTGAAGATCAGAGCCAGAGGCTCTGCAATCACCTCTCTAGCCTCCCAGAGAATTCTAGGGTAGATCCCATCCGGACCAGGGGACTTATCTATTTTCAACCCCTCAAGAATATCCAGCACATCCCCCTTATCAACCGTAATACTGTCTATTTTACACCTCTGCAACCCAGTGTCCTCCTCAGCTATATTCATGTCCCCCTGCGTGAACACCGAAGAGAAATATTGGTTCAATGCTTCTCCAATCTCCTCCGGTTCCACACACAACTTCCCTCTGCTATCTGTAACTGGCCCTAATCTTGCCCTGACCAACCTTCTATTCTTGACATACCTATTGAATGCCTTAAGATTCTCCTTAATCCTATCAGCCAAAGTCTTCTCATGTCCTCTTTTAGCCCTATCTCATGTCCTCTTTTAGCCCTAAAAGAGGGCTTGGAAGGCCGAAAGGCCTGTTCCTGTGCTGTAATTTTTTTTGTTTTTTGTTCTACAGGAAAGTGAGCCTCACATCTGGTGGATATGTTGTTGGAAAGTATTTTGAGAGACATTTAGAGACGCAAGGACTGATTAGGAACAGTCATCATGGCTTTGTGAGTGGAAAATCATGTCTCACAAATTTAATTGAGTTTTTTGAAGGGGTAATCAAGAAGGTAGATGAGGGCAGTACAGTTGATGTTGTCTACATGGACTTTAGCAAGGCCTTTGACAAGGTACCACATGATAGGTTGTTGCATAAGGTTAAATCTCACGGATTCAGGGTGAGGTATCTAAATGGATACAAAATTGGCTTCTTGACAGAAGCCAGAGGGTGGTAGTAAAGAATCGTTTTTCAAACTGGAGGCCTGTGACCAGCGATGTGCCTCAGGTGTGCTGGATCCACTGTTATTTATCATTTATATGAATGATTTGGATGAGAATATAGGAGGCATGGTTCATAAGTTTGCAGATGACACCACGATTGGTGACATAGTGGACAGTGAAAGTTATATCCAATTGCAATGGATATTGGATCAATTGGGCCAATGGGCTGATGAACAGCAGATAGACCGGTGAGCTTGACGTCCGTGGTAGGGAAGTTGTTGGAGAGGATTCTTCGAGATAGGATGTATGCACATTTAGAACAGAGCAGTCTCATTAGTGATGGACAGCATGGCTTTGTAAGAGGGAGGTCGTGCCTTACAAATTTGGTAGAGTTTTTTGAGGAGGTGACAAAAATGGTCAACGAAGGAAGGGCTGTGGATGTCGTCTATATGGATTTTAGTAAGGCGTCTCTCAAAGGGAGAAAGGGGAACATGAGAAAGGGGAGCTAGTGGTAGGGGATAGGGATATGGCTAAGGTCTTGAATAACTTCTTTGTTTCTGTCTTCACGGAGGAGGACGTGAATAATTTGCCGGGTGTTAGCGATGGAAAGGTGGTAGGAATGGAGGGTCTTAATGACATTACTGTTACTAGAGAGGTGGTGCTCGACAGACTGGAGGGGCTGATTGTGGACAAGTCCCCAGGACCGGATGGAATGCATCCGAGGGTTCTGAAAGAAATGGCGGAGGTGATAGTGGATGCCTTGGTGGTTATTTTCCAGACGTCGCTGGATTCCGGGGAAGTGCCGGAAGATTGGAAAACGGCTAATGTTACGCCGTTGTTTAAGAAGGGTGCCAGGCAAAAGGCGGGGAATTATAGGCCGGTTAGTTTAACGTCTGTGGTAGGTAAAATGTTAGAAACCGTCATTAAGGAGGAAATAGCGAGGCATCTTGAGGGGAATTGCTTGATAGGGCGGACGCAACACGGTTTCATTAAAGGGAAGTCGTGTCTGACAAATTTACTGGAGTTCTATGAGGATGTGTCTAGGGCAGTGGATGGAGGAGAGCCGGTGGATGTGGTCTTTCTGGATTTTCAGAAGGCGTTTGACAAGGTACCTCACAAGAGGTTATTGCAGAAGGTCAGGGGACATGGAGTTGGGGGTAGGGTGTTAGCGTGGATAGAGGATTGGTTGTCAAATAGGAGGCAGAGAGTGGGGGTCAATGGATGCTATTCGGATTGGCGGTTGGTGACTAGTGGGGTGCCCCAGGGGTCGGTGCTGGGGCCTCAGCTATTTACCATTTATATAGATGATCTGGAGGAGGGAACCGAGTGCAGGGTGTCGAAATTTGCTGATGACACCAAGATTGGGGGAAAGGCAAATTGTGCGGAGGGTGTGGAGAGTCTGCAGAAGGATCTAGATAGGCTGGGCGAATGGGCCAGGAAATGGCAAATGGAATTCAATGTTGGCAAGTGTGAGGTGGTCCACTTTGGTAGGAGGAATGGTAGGAAGGACTATTACTTACGGGGCGAAAAACTGCAGCAGGCGACGGTGCAGAGGGACCTCGGGGTCCTTGTGCATGAGTCGCAAAAACCCAGCTTGCAGGTGCAGCAGGTGGTCAGGAAGGCGAATGGGATGCTGGCCTTCATAGCGAAGGGGATTGAATATAAAAGTAGGGAGGTCTTGCTGCAGCTGTATAGGGCATTGGTGAGGCCGCAGCTGGAGTACTGTGTGCAGTTTTGGGCGCCGCACCTGCGCAAGGATGTTTTGGCCCTGGAGGGAGTGCAGAGGAGGTTTACTCGGCTGATACCGGAGTTGAGGGGATTGAGCTATGAGGAGAGGCTGAATAAACTAGGCTTGTACTCGTTAGAGTTTAGAAGAATGAGGGGAGATCTCATTGAGACGTATAAGATGATGAATGGGATGGATAGGATAGAGGTGGAGAGACTGTTCCCGCTCAAAAAAGACAGTAGGACTAGGGGGCACAGCCTCAAGATAAAGGGGGGGCGGTTTAGAACAGAGTTGAGGAGGAACTTCTTCACTCAAAGGGTGGTGAATCTCTGGAATTCTCTGCCCGTTGAAGTGGTGGAGGCTGCCTCGCTAAATATTTTTAAGAAACGGGTTGATGGGTTTTTGATAAGAGAGGGGATTAAGGGTTATGGGGAGAGGGCGGGAAGGTGGAGCTGAGTCACGACAGATCAGCCATGATCTTATTGAATGGCGGGGCAGGCTCGAAGGGCCAGATGGCCTACTCCTGCTCCTATTTCTTATGTTCTTATGTTCTTATGTTCAAAGTCCCTCATGGCAGGTTGGTTAAGAAGGTTAAGGCTCATGGGATACAAGGAGAGGAGGCTAGATGGGTAGAGAATTGGCTTGGCCACAGAATGTGGGTATGCCGGCGTTGGACTGGCATAAACACAGTAAAAAGTCTGACAACACCAGGTTTTAGTCCAACTGATTTATTTGATAATAGACTCACAAGCTTTTGGGTTAGTCCCTTCATCAGGTGAATGGAGTGTTCTGGTCTCAGACAGAGCATATAAAGCACAGACAGTTTAGAGATTACTGATTAGAATGTGAATCCTTACACCTAACCTGCTGTTCAAGACCTGAAGTGGCTGATAATGTGAGTGGAAGGAGCACTGATCACAGTTTACAGAGATGTGTATTGTCATCTGTGATCAGTGCTCCTTCCACTCACATTATCAGCCACTTCAGGTCTTGAACAGCAGGTTAGGTGTAAGGATTCGCATTCTAATCAGTAATCTGTAAACTGTCTGTGCTTTATATGCTCTGTCTGAGGCCAGAACTCTCCATTCACCTGACGAAGAGGGAAGCCTCGAAAGCTTGTGAGAATATTATCAAATAAATCGGTTGGACTAAAACCTGGTGTTGTCAGACTTTTGGCCACAGGAGACAGAGGGTAGCAGTCGAAGGGTCTTTTTCCGGTTGGAGGTCTGTGACTAGTGGTGTTCCGCAGGGCTCTGTACTGGGACCTCTGCTATTTGTGATATATAGAAATGATTTGGAAGAGGGAGTAACTGGTGTGATCAGCAAGTTTGCAGATGACAAGAAGATGGCTGGACTTGCTGATAGCGATGAACATTGTCGGACAATACAGCAGGATATAGACAGGCTGGAAAATTGGGTGGAGAAATGGCAGATGGAATTTAATCCAGATAAATGCGAGGTGATGCATTTTGGAAGAACTAATGTAGGGGGAAGTTATACAATAAATGGCAGAACCATTAAGGGTATAGACACACAGAGGGACCTGGGGGGGCAAGTCCATAGATCCCTGAAGGTGGCAGCACAGGTGGAGAAGGTCGTAAAAAAGGCATATGACGTGCTTGCCTTTATTGGACTGGGCACAGAGTGTAAAAGTTGGCATATGATGTTACAGCTGTATAGAATGCTGGTTAGGCCACATTTGGAGCACTGCGTCCAGTTCTGGTCGCCACACCATCAGAAGGACGTGGAGGCTTTAAAGTGAGTGCAGAAAAGGTTTACCAGAATGTTGCCTGGTATGGAGGGTATTAGCTATGAGGAGAGATTGGGTAAACTGGGGTTGTTCTCCCTGGAAAGACAGAGAATGAGGGGAGACCTAATAGAGGTGTATAAAATTATGAGGGGTATAGATTGGGTGAACAGTGGGAAGCTTTTTCCCAGGTCGGAGGTTACGATCATGAGGGGTCACAGGTTCAGGGTGAGAGGGGGCGAGGTTTAACTCAGATATCAGAGGGACGTATTTTACACAGAGGGTGGTGGGGGCCTGGAATGCGCTGCCAAGTAGGGTGGCGGAGGCGGACACGCTGGGATCGTTTAAGAATTACCTGGATAGTCACATGAGCAGACTGGGAATGGAGGGACACAAACGAATGGTCCACTTGGACCAATGAGCGGCACAGGCTTGGAGGGCCGAAGGGCCTGTTTCCTGTTCATTGTACTCTGGATTTGTATAGGTATTGTATAATAAGGGCTAATAAATCATCTCATAGTTCAGGATCCTCTAAGGAAGAATGATCATAGCATTTTAGAATTTCAAATTTAAAGTTTAAACTTTAGTGTCCTGAATTTATTTATTAGTCACAAGTAAGGCTTACATTAACACTGCAATGAAGTTCTGTGGAATTCCCCTAGTCGCCACAGTCCGGCACCTGTTCAGGTCAATGCACCCTAACCAGCACAGTTTGAGGGCAAGAAACTGGAGGCCCACACTTACATAAGAACATAAGAACTAGGAGCAGGAGTCGGCCATCTGGTCCCTCGATCCCGCTCCGCCATTCAATAAGATCATGGCTGATCTTTTCATGGGCTCAGCTCCACTCACCCACCCACTCACCATAACCCGTAATTCCTTTACTGTTCAAAAATGTATCTATCCTTACCTTAAAAACATTCAATGAGGGAGCCTCAACTGCTTCACTGGGCAGGGAATCCCACAGATTCACAACCCTTTGTGTGAAGAAGTTCCTCCTCAACTCAGTCCGAAATCTGCTCCCCCTTATTTTGAGGCTATGCCCCCTAGTTCTAGTTTCACCCCCCAGTGGAAACAACTTCCCTGCTTCTATCTTATCCATTCCCTTCATAATCGTAGAATCATAGAAACCCTACAGTGCAGAAAGAGACCATTGGGCCCATCGAGTCTGCACCGACCACAATCCCACCCAGGCCCTACCCCATATCCCTACATATTTACCCACTAATCCCTCCAATCTACACATCTCAGGACACTAAGGGGCAATTTTAGCATGGCCAATCAACCTAACCCGCATGTCTTTGGACTGTGGGAGGAAACCGGAGCACTCGGAGGAAACCCACGCAGACACGAGGAGACTATGCAAACTCCACAGACAGTGACCCAAGCCAGGTATCGAACCCGAGTCCCTGGAGCAGTGAAGCAGCAGTGCTAACCACTGTGCTAACATGCCGCCCCAAATCTTATATGTTTCTATAAGATCTCCCCTCATTCTTCTGAATCCCAATGAGTATAGCCCCAGTCTACTCAGTCTCTCCCCATAACCCAACCCTCTCAACTCTGGAATCAACCTAGTGAATCTCCTCTGCATCCTCTCTGGTACCAACATACTCTTTCTCAAGTAAGGAGACCAAAACTATATGCAATACTCCAGGTGTGACCTCACCAGCACCTTATACAGCTGCAACATAACCTCACTGTTTTTAAACTCCATCCCTCTGGCAATGAAGGATAAAATTCCATTTTCCTTCTTAATTACCTGCTGCACCTGCAAACCAACTCCTTGAGATTCCTGCACAAGGACACCCAGATCCCTCTGCACAGCAGCACGCTGTAATTTTTTACCATTTAAATAATAGTCCATTTTGCTGTTATTCCGACCAAAATGGATGACCTCACATTTACCAACATTGTACTCCATCTGCCAGACCCTCACCCACTCACTGAGACTATCTATATCCCTTTGCAGACTTTCAGTGTCCTCTGCACACTTTGCTCTGCCACTCATCTTAGTGTCACCTGCAAATTTTGACACCCTACGTTTGGTCCCCAACTCCAAATCATCGATGTAAATTGTAAACAATTGCGGTCCCAACACTGATCCCTGAGGCACATCAATAATAACTGATCACCAACCAGTAAAACACCCATTTACCCCCATCCTTGCATCCTGGAGTCAAACCGAGGTAGTTACGTAGGCATGAGGACAGCTTTGGCCCTAGTTAACTAGGCAGGAAGACGAAAAGGTCAGACAGTGGATGAACAGGGGCAGATATCTAATGAAATATTCAAGTCTTCCCAACAAAAATATATTCTAGAGAGGAGGAAGTGTGGTAAAAAGGGGAAAGATTTCCATGGCTAAGGTAGGAAGTTAATGGGGTTATGCTGCAACTATACTGGATGTTGGTGAGACCACATTTGGAATATTGTGTTCAGTTCTGGTCACCTCACTATAAGAAGGATGTGGAAGCATTGGAGAGAGTGCAGTGGAGATTTACCAGGATGCTGCCTGGTTTGGAGGGTAGGTCTTATGAGGAAAGGTTGAGGGAGCTGGGGCTTTTCTCTTTAGAGCGGAGGAGGATGAGAGGTGACTTAATAGAGGTTTATAAGATGATGAGGGGGATTGATAGAGTGGATGTTCAGAGACTATTTCCTTGGGTGGATGTAGCTATTACTAGGTTCATGGTGGGTGATATAGGAGGGATGTAAGAACATAAGAAATAGGAGCAGGAGGAGGCCATCTAGCCCTTCGAGCCTGCCCCGCCATTCAATAAGATCATGGCTGATCTGAAGTGGATCAGTTCCACTTTCCCGCTTTCTCCTCATAACCCTTAATTCCCTTGTCTATCAAAAACCTATCTACGGGTGACTTAAATATATTTAGCGAGGTAGCCTCCACCACTTCAACGGGCAGAGAATTCCAGAGATTCGTCACCCTTTGAGTGAAGTAGTTCCTCCTCAACTCTGATCTAAACAGCTCCCTCCCCTCCTTATCTTGAGGCTGTGTCCTCTAGTCCTGCTGTCCTTCCGAAGTGGGAAGAATCTCTCTACCTCTACCCTATCCATCCCCTTCATTATCTTATAGATCACTGTAAGATCCCCAGGGGTCGGTGCTGGGGCCTCAGCTTTTTACCATTTATATAGATGATCTGGAGGAGGGAACCGAGTGCAGGGTGTCGAAATTTGCTGATGACACCAAAATTGGTGGAAAGGCAAATTGTGCGGAGGGTGGGGAGAGTCTGCAGAAGGATCTAGATAGGCTGGGCGAATGGGCCAGGAAATGGCAAATGGAATTTAATGTTGGCAAGTGCGAGGTGGTCCACTTTGGAAGGAATAATGGTAGGAAGGACTATTACTTACGTGGCGAAAAACTGCAGCAGGCGACGGTGCAGAGGGACCTCGGGGTCCTTGTGCACGAGTCGCAAAAACCCAGCTTGCAGGTGCAGCAGGTGGTCAGGAAGGCGAATGGGATGCTGGCCTTCATAGCGAGGGGGATTGAATATAAAAGTAGGGAGGTCTTGCTGCAGCTGTATAGGGCATTGGTGAGGCCGCAGCTGGAGTACTGTGTGCAGTTTTGGGCGCCGTACTTACGCAAGGATATTTTGGCCTTGGAGGGAGTGCAGAGGAAGTTTACTAGGCTGATGCCGGAGTTGGGGGGGTTGAGCTATGAAGAGAGGCTGAATAGATTAGGCTTGCACTCATTAGAGTTTAGAAGAATGAGGGGAGATCTCATTGAGACGTATAAGATGATGAATGGGATGGATAGGATAGAGGTGGAGAGACTCTTCCCGCTCAGAAAGGATAGTAGGACTAGGGGGCACAGCCTCAAGATAAGTGGGGGGGGGGCAGTTTAGAACAGAGTTGAGGAGGAACTTCTTCACTCAAAGGGTGGTGAATCTCTGGAATTCTCTGCCCGTTGAAGTGGTGGAGGCCGCCTCGCTAAATATTTTTAAGACGCGGCTTGATGGGTTTTTGATGAGAGAGGGGATTAATGGTTATGGGGAGAGGGCGGGAATGTGGAACTGAGCCACGACAGATCAGCCATGATCTTATTGAATGGCGGGGCAGGCTCGAAGGGCTAGTTGGCCTACTCTTGCTCCTATTTCTTATGTTCTTATGTTCTTATCCTTCTAAACTAGAAAGCCTTAGATTGGCTAGGAGGGAGTTGAAGAGGGAGTTAAGAAGGGCTAAAAGAGGACATGAGATGACTTTGGCTGATAGGATTAAGGAGAATCCTAAGGCGTTTTACAGGTATGTCAAGAACAGAAGGTTGGTTAGGGCAAGATTAGGGCCAGTTACAGACAGTAGAGGGAAGTTGTGTGTGGAACCAGAAGAGATTGGAGAGGCATTGAACCAATATTTCTCTTCGGTGTTCACGCAGGGGGACATGAATGTAGCTGAGGAGGACACTGGGGTGCAGGGGTGTAAAATAGACAGTATTGCAGTTGATACGGGGGATGTGCTGGATATTATAGAGGGTTTGAAAATAGATAAGTCCCCTGGTCCGGACGGGAATTACCCTAGGATTCTCTGGGAGGCAAGAGAGGTGATTGCAGAGCCTCTGGCTCTGATCTTCAGGTCATCGTTGGTCTCTGGTATAGTACCGGAAAATTGGAGGACAGCGAATGTTGTCCCATTGTTTAAGAAGGGGAACAGAGACTTCCCCGGGAATTATAGACCGGTGAGTCTTACTTCTGTTGTGGGCAAGGTTTTAGAAAGAATTATTAGGGATAGGATTTATAGTTATTTGGAGAGTAATGAATTGATTAGAGACAGTCAGCATGGTTTTGTAGCGGGTAGGTCGTACCTTACTAACCTTATTGAGTTCTTTGAGAAAGTGACCAAAGAGGTGGATGGGGGTAAGGCAGTTGACGTGGTATATATGGATTTTAGTAAGGCGTTTAATAAGGTTCACCATAGGAGGCTTCTGCAGAAAATGCAGATGTAGGGAATGGGGGTAATCTAGGTAATTGGATCAGGAATTGGCTAGCAGATAGGAGACAGAGGGTGGTGGTTGATGGTAAATATTCGTCATGGAGTTCGGTTACGAGTGGTGTGCCTCAGGGATCTGTTTTGGGGCCACTGCTGTTTGTAATTTTTATTAATGATCTGGATGAGGGTATAGTTGGGTGGATTAGTAAGTTTGCTGATGACACCAAAGTCGGAGGTGTGGTAGATTGTGAGGAAGGATGTCATAGTTTGCAGGGTGACTTAGAAAGGTTGCAGAGCTGGGCTGAGAGGTGGCGAATGGAGTTTAATGTGGAGAAGTGTGAGGTAATTCACTTTGGTAGGAATAACAGATGTGTTGAGTATAGGGCTAACGGGAGGACTTTGAATAGTGTGGAGGAGCAGAGGGATCTAGGTGTTTGTGTACATAGATCCCTGAAAGTTGGGAATCAAGTAGATAAGGTTGTTAAGAAGGCATACGGAGTCTTGGCGTTTATTGGTAGGGGGATTGAATTTAGGAGTCGCAGCGTCATGTTGCAACTGTACACAACTCTGGTGCGGCCGCACTTGGAGTATTGTGTGCAGTTCTGGTCCCCACATTACAGGAAGGATGTAGAGGCTTTGGAGAGGGTGCAGAGGAGGTTTACTAGGATGATGCCTGGTATGGAGGGGAGGTCCTATGAGGAGAGACTGAGGGATTTGGGGTTGTTTTCGCTAGAAAGAAGGCAGCTAAGAGGGGATCTTATTGAAACATATAAGATGATTAGAGGTTTAGATAGGGTAGATAGTGATAGCCTTTTTCCTCGGATGGAGAAAGCTAGCACGAGGGGGCATGACTTCAAATTAAGGGGTGGTAGTTATAGGACGGATGTCAGGGGTAGGTTCTTTACCCAGAGGGTGGTGAGGGACTGGAATGCCCTGCCTGCTGCAGTTGTAAATGCGCCTAGTTTGGGGGCATTTAAGAGATCCGTGGATAGGTTTATGGATGAAAAGGGATTGGTTTAGGTTAGAGGGTCATTGTTTTTTTAACTGGTCGGCGCAACATCGTGGGCCGAAGGGCCTGTTCTGCGCTGTAATGTTCTATGTTCTTAATTACCTGCTGCATCTGCAAACCAACCTTTTGTGATTCTTACACAAGAACACCCAGGTCCCTCTGCACAGCAGCATATATAATAGTCCATTTTGATGTTATTCCTACCAAATTGGATGATCTCACATTTACCAACACTGTACTCCATCTGCCAAGCCCTCGCTCACTCACTTAGACGATCAAAATCCCTTTGCAGACTTTTAGCATCCTCTGCACACTTTGCTCTGCCACGCATCTTAGTGTCATCTGCACATTGTGACACACTACACTTGGTCCCCAACTCCAAATCATCTATGCAAATCATAAATAATTGTGGTCCCAACACTAATCCCTGAGGCACACCACTAGTCACTGATCGCCAACCTGAAAAACACCCATTTACCCCCACTCTTTGCTTTCTGTTAACCAATCCTCTATCCATGCTAATACATTACCCATAACACTGTGCACCTTTAGCTTATGTCGCTGTCTTTGGTGCAGCACCTTGTCAAATGCCTCTGGAAATCCAGGAAGCTTCAATGACCTCCAGTCCCACCAGGAATCCTGGTCCCCATTAGTGGGACTATCTGCAGTCCTCACCAGTGAGAGGCTAAGATAAGGTAAGTTTGGGGCTCATTAGTGAAATATAAAACATATCATTAATAGTTATAATTTTGTCAGCAAAACGTGGCTGGAACATTGTGAGAGGAGGGAAACCAGGTGCAACCAGATTTTCTGCCTCTTGCCCTATCTTACCGGCTTGCCTTGCTGATCGACCACTGTGCGGGGCTGGTAAGATCATGCCCAATAGCTCCAAATTTGCAGATGATACAAACTTGGGAGGGTGAGCTGTAAGGAGGATGCAGAGATGTTTCAGTGTGATTTGGACAAGTTACACGAGTGCGCAAATGAATGGCAGATAAATGTGGATAAATGTGAGGTTATCCACTTCAGTAGCAAAAACAGGATGGCAGATTGTTATATGAATGTCCATAAATTAGGTGAGGGGAGTGTGCAGTGGAACTGAATGTCCTTGTACACCAGTCACTGAAGGTAAGCATGCAGGTGCAGCAGGCGATAAAGAAGGCAAATGGCATATTGGCCTTCATTGAGAGAGGTTTCAATGAGGAGCAGGGATGTGTTGATGCAATTATACAGGGACTTGGTGAGGCCACACTTGGAATACTGACAGAGTTTTGATCTCCTGAGGAAGGATATCCTTGCCCTAGGAGGATTTAACACAGGTTTATCAGACTGATTCCAGTAATGACAGGGCTGGTATATAAGGAGAGATTGTGTTGGTTAGGATTGTATTTGCTGGAATTAAGAATGAGGGGGGAATCTCAAAGAGATCAATAAAATTCTAACAGGACTGGACAGGGTAGATGCAAGGAGTTTCTGATGGTGGGGGAGTCCAGAACCAGGAGCCATCTGGGTCCCTGGTGCTGTGAGGCAGCAGTGCTAATCGTATTGCTTGTGGTTTAAGGAACTCTGTCGGAATGCACGCAGCATTCTCAACAAGATAGTGATTGGAAGCACAAATCGAGGTAAATGGATGCGGTTTAGTCACTATTATAGAGACGTGGCCGCAGGGTGACCAGAATTGGGAACTGGATATTCAAGGATGTTCATTATGTTTGTTGCACAGACACAAAGGGAAAGGCAGTAGAAGCAGGATCATTGCCAGATTGGGATTAGTATTAACAGCTCAGCAGGGGCCAAAACCAGTTCCTGTACCATGTGACTCTATGGTTTTGAACTGGGAGCTTAGTTTTTATTCATTCGTGGGACATGCCACCTAGCATGCACTCCTGCCCGCTGCATTGAACCAGGCTCAATGGTCAAGCTAAAGTGAGGGAAATGCCAGACCATGGACTGGGAGGCATGCCTTATGAAGATAGGTTGAGGGAGCTGGGACTCTTTTCCCTGGAGAGGCGAAGGTTGAGAGGCGACCTGATAGAAGTTTATAAAATGTTGAGAGGAATAGATAGGGTGGACTCTCAGAGGCTATTTCCCCGGGTTGAAATGGTCGCTACGAGAGGACACAGATTTAAGGTGCGGGGAGGGAAGTACAGAGGTGATGTTAGGGGTAAGTTTTTCACTCAGAGGGTAGTGAGTGATTGGAATCAGCTGCCGTCGTCGGTGGTGGAGGCGAACTCGCTGGGGTCTTTTAAAAGACTTCTGGATGAGTATATGGGGTTTAATGGGATTGGGGGTTATAGATAGGTCTATAGATTGGTGGGGTTGATGCGATTGGCGCAACTCGAGGGCCGAAGGGCCTGTTTGTGCTGTAATGTTCTATGTTCTATGTTCTATGAGGTTACAGAATGCTTTTGAAACAATTATGCCCACTCACTCTCCTGGATGTCCAGTTTTGAGTTGCTAGATTTGTTCTGCATCTATCCAATTTAGCACCGTAGTGCCACTCAACACTTTGGGGCACACTTGTCTCAACAAGGACTGTGCGGTAGTCACTAGTGCAGAGACAGTCACAGATAATTAACATAGACATAGATAATAGGAGCAGAAGGGGGCCATTTGGCCCTTCAATTCTGTACTGTCATTCATTATAATCATGGCTGATCATCCAACTCAATACATCTGCAATAGATAAACTGATGATGACAAGTCACTTGTTGGTTACCTCACCAACTGCTGCAGGTCCAGTTTGGCAGCTTTGACCTTTAGGAGCCTGATGAACTTTGAACGTTTATATAGATTTGAGTGTAAGGAGCAGCGAGGAATAGATGAGTTTTACCACTGGCCCACCTGCCCTTAAACAACGAATATAAGGAAATATTTAAGGTTATTTTTTTGAACCTACCTCATAGATAGCAAGGTCAATGCCGGCATATGGAATAATACCCAGAATGTTTGGAATGTAGCCTTTGTAAAATGCAATCAGTCCTTCCTGCTTCATTATTTTCTTGACGCAGTCCCCTAGCCCCGCATATTGTCCAGTCTTCCGCAGAGCCATTCGAGTCTTTAGCACCTTGAAACCATTAGCAAAACCGAAGAATAGTTAGAAATTAGACTGAAGCAGAGCTCAAAGCCTCCATCATTAAACAGTGAATTCCTGTTCACCTGTGGTGGCTAAACACATTTGCCAAGGAGATCTGATTGGGGATCATGTTCTTCAAACAAGTTGGAGATTGGATTCTTTATGTGAGAATTCAGTGTCAGGAACATCATTCCAGGACACAGGAGCAAGGGGGAGATCTTTCACCATCACATCCTGGGAGGCCCTAACTCTGGCCTTAAACCCTAGGAGCTGACATCTAAATCCTAGTGTATCTAAATTATCATATAGATAATTTTCTTCATTTTATTAATGAAACATGAACATCCCTAATTGCCCTGGACAATGTGATGGTAAACTGGTTTCTTAAATTGCAGCCATCACATGATGCAGGTACACCCATGGTACTGTTAGGGAAGGAGTTCCAGGATTTTAACCCAGTGACAGTGAAGGAATGGTGATCAACATGGAAACTAAAAGGAGAACTAGGCCATTCAACCTTCAACCTGCTGCACCATTCATTTTGATCATGGCTGATCATCGAATTCAATATCCTGATTCCCTCCTTCCTCCTATATCCCTTGATCCCTTTAGAACATAAGAACATAAAAGACATAGAAAAAATTATTCGGGATAGGATTTACAGTTATTTGGAGAGTAATTAATTGATTGGAGATAATCAGCATGGTTTTGTGGAGGGTAGGTCGTGCCTTACTAACCTTATTGAGGTTTTTGAGAAGGTGACCAAAGAGGTGGATGGGGGTAAGGCAGTTGATGTGGTGTATATGGATTTTAGTAAGGCATTTGATAAGGTTCACCGTAGATAGAACCCTAGATAGAACCCTACAGTGCAGAAACAGGCCCTTCGGCCCATCGAGTCTGCACCGAACACAATCCCACCCAGACCCTATCCCCATATCCCTACACATTTTACCTGCTAATCCCTCTAACCTACACATCCCAGGACACTAAGGGGCAATTTTAGCATAGCCAATGAACCTAACCCGCACATCTTTGGACTGAGGAAGGAAACCGGAGCACCCGGAGAAAACCCACGCAGACACGAGGAGAATGTGCAAACTCCACACAGGCAGTGACCCGAGCCGGGAATCGAACCCAGGACCCTGGAGCTGTGAAGCAGCAGTGCTAACCACTGTGCTACCGTGCCGCCCCATGGTAGGCTTCTGCAGAAAATGCAGATGTATGGGATTGGGGGTGATCTAGGGAATTGGATCAGGAATTGGCTAGCAGATAGGAGACAGAGAGTGGTGGTTGATGGTAAATATTCGTCATGGAGTTCAGTTACGAGTGGTGTGCCTCAGGGATCTGTTTTGGGGCCACTGCTGTTTGTAATTTTCATAAATGATCTGGATGAGGGTATAGTTGGGTCGATTAGTAAATTTGCTGATGACACCAAAGTCGGAGGTGTGGTCGATTGTGAGGAAGGGTGTCATAGTTTGCAGGGTGACTTAGAAAGATTGCAGAGCTGGGCCGAGAAGTGGCGGATGGAATTTAATGCGGAAAAGTGTGAGGTAATTCACTTCGGTAGGAACAACAGATGTGTTGAGTATAGGGCTAACGGGAGGACTTTGAATAGTGTTGATGAACAGAGGGATCTAGGTGTATGTGTACATAGATCCCTGAAAGTTGGGAATCAAGTAGATAGGGTTGTTAGGAAGGCATACGATGTCTTGGCGTTTATTGGTAGGGGGATTGAATTTAGGAGCCGCAACGTCATGTTGCAACTGTACACAACTCTGGTGCGGCCGCACTTGGAGTACTGTGTGCAGTTCTGGTCCCCACATTATAGGAAGGATGTGGAGGCTTTGGAGAGGGTGCAGAGGAGGTTTACCAGGATGTTGCCTGGTATGGAGGAGAGGTCCTATGAGGAGAGACTGAGGGATTTGAGGTTGTTTTTGTTAGAAAGAAGGCGGCTAAGAGGGGACCTTATTGAAACATATAAGATGATTAGAGGTTTAGATAGGGTGGACAGTGATAGCCTTTTTCCTCGGATGGAGAAAGCTAGCACGAGGGGGCATAGCTTTAAATTAAGGGGTGGTAGTTATAGGACGGATGTCAGGGGTAGGTTCTTTACCCAGAGGGTGGTGAGGGATTGGAATGCCCTGCCTGCTGCAGTTGTAAATGCGCCTAGTTTGGGGCATTTAAGAGATCCGTGGATAGGTTTATGGATGGAAAGGGATTGGTTTAGGTCAGAGGGTCATTGCTTTTTTATTTGGTCGGCGCAACATTGTGGGCCGAAGGGCCTGTTCTGCGCTGTAATGTTCTATAAGAAATAGGAGCAGGAGTAGGCCATCTAGCCCTTCGAGCCTGCCCCGCCATACAATAAGATCATGGCTGGTCTGTCGTGTCTCAGTTCCACCTTCCCGCCCTCTCCCCATAACCCTTAATCCCTTTGCCTATCAAAAACCTATCAACCTGCGTCTTAAATGTATTTAGCGAGGCAGCCTCCACCACTTCAATGGGCAGAGAATTCCAGAGATTCACCACCCTTTGAGTGAAGAAGTTCCTCCTCAACTCCATTCTAAACAGCCCCCCCTTTATCTTGAGGCTGTGCCCTCTAGTCCTACAGTCCTTTCTGAGCAGGAAGAGCCTCTCCACCTCTATCCTATCCATCCCATTCATCATCTTATAAGTCTCAATGAGATTTCCCCTCATTCTGCTAAACTCTAACGAGTACAAGCCTAGTTTATTCAGCCTCTCCTCATAGCTCAACCCCCCTCAACTCCGGTATCAGCCTAGTAAACCTCCTCTGCACTCCCTCCAAGGCAAAATATCCTTGCGTAAGTGCGGCGACCAAAACTGCACACAGTACTCCAGCTACGGCCTCACCAATGCCCTATACAGCTGCAGCAAGACCTCCCTACTTTTATATTCAATCTCCCTCGCTATGAAGGCCAGCATCCCATTCGCCTTCCTGACCACCTGCTGCACCTGCAGGCTGGGTTTTTGTGACTCATGCACAAGGACCCCGAGGTCCCTCTGCACCGTCGCCTGCTGCAGTTTTCGCCATGTAAGTAATAGTCCTTCCTACCATTATTCCTACCAAAGTGGACCACCTCGCACTTGCCAACATTAAATTCCATTTGCCATTTCCTGGCCCATTTGCCCAGCCTATCTAGATCCTTCTGCAGACTCTCCACACCCTCCGCACAATTTGCCGTTCCAGCAATCTTGGTGTCATCAGCAAATTTTGACATCATACACTCGGTTCCCTCCTCCAGATCATCTATATAAATGGTAAATAGCTGAGGCCCCAGCACTGATCCCTGGGGCACTCCACTAGTCACCATCCGCCAATCTGAATAGCACCCATTGACCCCCACTCTCTGCCTCCTATTTGACAGCCAATCCCCTATCCATGCTAACACCCTACCCCCAACTCCATGTCCCCTGACCTTCTGCAATAACCTCTTGTGCGGCACCTTCTCAAACGCCTTCTGAAAATCAAGAAACACCACATCCACCGGCTATCCTCTAACCACCGCCCTAGACACATCCTCATAGAACTCCAATAAATTTGTCAGACACGACTTCCCCTTAACAAAACCGTGCTGCGTCTGCTCTATCAAACAATTCTCCTCAAGATGCCTCGCTATTTTCTCCTTGATCACGGATTCTAACATTTTACCTACCACAGACGTTAAACTAACCGGCCTATAATTCCCTGCCTTTTGCCTGCCACCCTTTTTAAACAACGGTGTAACATTAGTCGTTTTCCAATCTTCCGTCACTTCCCCAGAATCCAGCGACGTTTGGAAAATAATCATCAAGGCATCCACTATCACCTCCGCCATTTCTTTCAGAACCCTTGGATGCATTCCATCCGGTCCTGGGGACTTGTCCACAATCAGTCCCTCCAGTCTTTCAAGCACTGCCTCTCTAGTAACAATAATGTCATTCAGGCCCTCCACTCGTACCATCTTTCCACCGCTAACATCTGGCAAATTATTCACGTCCTCCTCCGTGAAGAACAAAACTAAAAAGTTATTCAAGGCCTCAGCCATTTCCCCATTCCCTACCACTAAGTCCCTCCTCTCATCCTCTAAGGGTCCAACGTTCACCCTAGCCAGCCTCTTCCTTTTTTATATATTTATAAAATCTCTTACTATCCTTTTTTATACTAAGCGCTAGCCCAGCTTCATAGTTTATCCTACCATTCTTTATCAACTTCTTTGTCATTCTTTGTTGATATGATGAGGGTATAGTTGGGTGGATTAGTAAGTCTGCTGATGACACCAAAGTCGGAGGTGTGGTAGATTGTGAGGAAGGGTGTCATAGTTTGCAGGATGACTTAGAAAGGTTGCAGAGCTGGGCTGAGAGGTGGCGGATGGAGTTTAATGTGGAGAAGTGTGAGGTAATTCATTTCGGTAGGAATAACAGATGTGTTGAGTATAGGGCTAACGGGAGGACTTTGAATAGTGTGGAGGAGCAGAGGGATCTAGGTGTATGTGTACATAGATCCCTGAAAGTTGGGAATCAAGTAGATAAGGTTGTTAAGAAGGCATACGGTGTCTTGGCGTTTATTGGTAGGGGGATTGAATTTAGGAGTCGCAGCGTCATGATGCAACTGTACACAACTCTGGTGCGGCCACACTTGGAGTTTTGTGTGCAGTTCTAGTCCCCACATTACAGGAAGGATGTAGAGGCTTTGGAGAGGGTGCAGAGGAGGTTTACCAGGATGTTGCCTGGTATGGAGGGGAGATCCTATGAGGAGAGACTGAGAGATTTGGGGTTGTTTTCGCTGGAAAGAAGGCGGCTAAGAGGGGATCTCATTGAAACATATAAGATGATTAGAGGTTTAGACAGGGTAGATAGTGATAGCCTTTTTCCTAGGATGGAGAAAGCTAGCACGAGGGGGCACGACTTTAAATTAAGGGGGGGTAGTTATAGGACAGATGTCAGGGGTAGGTTCTTTACCCAGAGGGTGGTGAGGGACTGGAATGCCCTGCCAGCTGCAGTTGTAAATGCACCTAGTTTGGGGGCGTTTAAGAGATCTGTGGATAGGTTTATGGATGAAAAGGGATTGGTTTAGGCTGGTGGGTTATTGTTTTGTAACTGGTCGGCGCAACATCGTGGGCCGAAGGGCCTGTTCTGCGCTGTAATGTTCTATGTTCTATGATATTTAAACCTCTCCCAATCCTCTTCTCGTCCACTACTCTTAGCTACTCTAAACGCATTCGCTGTTAATTTAACACTTTCCTTTACCTCCTTTGTTATCCACGGCTGATTATCTCTCCTCCTACGATCCTTTTTAACCATCGGAATAAATTTCTGCTGAGCACCAAGAAAGATCTCCTTAAAGATCCTCCACTGTTCCTCAGCAGACCTACCTTCCAATGCACTCCCCCAATCAACATTCGCCAATTCCTCTCTCATCCTACCGTACTCTCCGTACCGTACTTCCCGGACATGTGTCCTTTAAACAAAGGACTTTCTCCTCCTCAATCTGCATTAGATACTCCACCATACAATGATCACTCTTCCCAAGAGGATCCTTCACCACGAGGTCCCTAATTCCCTAATTCCGCCTCATTACATAGCACCAGATCCAAGATAGCTCGCTCCCTCGTCGGCTCCAAAACACACTGTTCAAGGAAACTATCCCGGCAGCATTCCAAGAACTCTTCCTCAAGCCCACCGCGTCCAACATGGGTCGACCAATCAATATGTAGATTGAAATCCCCCATAATTATCGCTGTTCCATTCCTGCACACTGCACTTATTTGCGCGTTAACAGCCCGCCCCACCTCCAGATCATTAGCCCCAAAAGCTACATCTTCTTGAAATCAGACGTTTTGGCCTCATTCTGTGGTAGCAAATTCCACACATTCACCACCTCTGGGTGAAGAAATTTCTCCTCAATTCAGTTCTAAAAGTTTACCCCATATCCTCAAACTATGACCCCTAGTTCTGGACTCTTCCCACCATTGGGAACATTCTTTCTGAATCTACCCTGTTTAACCTTGTTAAAATTTTATGAGTTTCTATGAGATCCCCTCTCAATCTTCTGAACTCCAGTGAATACAATCCGAACTGACTTCGTCTCTCTTCATATGACAGACTTGCCATCCCAGGATTCAGCCTGGTAAACCTTTGCTGTAAGAACATAAGAAATAGGAGCAGGAGTAGGCCATCTAGCCCTTCAAGCCTGCCCCACCATTCAATAAGATCATGGCTGATCTGAAGTGGATCAGTTCCACTTTCCCGCTTTCTCTCCATAACCCTTAATTCCCTTGTCTGTCAAAAACCTTTCTATCCGTGACTTAAATATATTTAGCGAGGCAGCTCCACCACTTCAACAGGCAGAGAATTCCAGAGATTCATCACCCTTTGAGTGAAGAAGTTCCTCCTCAACTCCGTTCTAAACTGCCCCCCCTCTTATCTTGAGGCTGTGCCCTCTAGTCCTGCTATCTTTTCTAAGCAGGAAGAATCTCTCTACCTCTACCCTATCCATCCCTTTCATTATTTTATGCATCTCTATAAGATCCCCCCTCATTCTTTTAAACTCCAACGAGTACAGACCCAGTCTATTTAGTTTCTCTTCATAGTCCAACCCCCTCAACTCCGGTATCAGCCTAGTAAACCTCCTCTGCATTCCCTCCAAGGCCAAAATATCTTTGCGTAAGTACGGCAACCAAAACTGCACACAGTACTCCAGCTGCGGCCTCACCAGTGCCCTGTACAGTTGCAGCAAGACATCCCTGCTTTTATATTCTATCCCCCTCGCTATAAAGGCCAGCATCCCATTCGCCTTCTTGATCACCTGCTGCACCCGCAGACTGGGATAGGTTTATGGACAAAAAGGGATTGGTTTAGGTTAGTGGGTCATTGTTTTTGTAACTGGTCGGCGCAACATCGTGGGCCGAAGGGCCTGTTCTGCGCTGTAATGTTCTATGTTCTATGTTTGCAGCAAGGATAGCCTTCTTCAGATAAGGGTACTAAAACTGCACAATACTCCAGGTGTGGCCTCACCAATGCCCTATACAATAGCAGCAAAACATCCCTATCCCGATACTCAAATCCTCCCACTATGAAGGCCAATATACCATTTACCTTCTTTACTGCCTGCTGTATGTGTGCGTTTACTTTCAGTGACTGATGCACGAGAACTCCAAGGTCTTGTTGAATATCCACCTCTCTCAATTTACACCCATTCAAGCAATAATCTGTCTTCCTATCACTGCCAGGTTTGGAGAGGTTTGACATGATCAGGAATAGTCAGCATGGATTTGTCAAGGGCAGGTCGTGCCTTACGAGCCTAGTTGAGTTCTTCGATAATGTGACTGAACACATTGACGAAGGAAGTGCCGTGGACGTAGTGTACATGGACTTCAGCAAGGCATTTGATAAGGTCCCCCATGCAAGACTTCTTGAGAAGGTGAGAGGGCATGGGATCCAAGGGCCTTTGGCCTTGTGGATCCAGAACTGGCTTGCCTGCAGAAGGCAGAGAGTGGTTGTGGATGGGTCTTTTTCGGAATGGAGGTCAGTCACCAGTGGGGTGCCCCAGGGATCTGTTCTGGGACCCTTGCTGTTTGTCATTTTCATAAATGACCTGGATGAGGAAGTGGAGGGATGGGTTAACAAGTTCGCTGATGACACGAAGGTCGGTGGTGTTGTGGATGGTCTGGAAGGATGTCAAAAGTTGCAGCAGGACATAGATAGGATGCAGGAATGGGCGGAGAAGTGGCAGATGGACTTCAACGCGGATAAATGCGTAGTCATCCATTTTGGCAGAACCAACGGGATGAACGAGTACACAATCAAGGGCAGGAGTCTTAGTAGCGTTGAAGAGCAGAAGGATCTCGGGGTCCGGGTCCACAGGACTCTTAAATCGGCCTTGCAGGTGGAGGAGGTGGTCAAGAAGGCGTATGGTGTACTGGCCTCCATTAATCGAGGGATTGAGTTTAGGAATCGGGAGGTAATGCTGCAACTTTACAGGACCCTTGTCAGGCCTCATTTGGAGTACTGTGCGCAGTTCTGGTCGCCTCACTATAGGAAAGACGTAGAAGCTATTGAAAGGGTGCAGAGGAGATTTACAAGGATGTTGCCTGGACTGGGAGGCATGCCTTATGAAGATAGGTTGAGGGAGCTGGGACTCTTTTCCCTAGAGAGGCAAAGGTTGAGAGGCGACCTGATAGAAGTTTATAAAATGTTGAGAGGAATAGATAGGGTGGATTCTCAGAGGCTATTTCCCCGGGTTGAAATGGTCGCTACGAGAGGACACAGATTTAAGGTGCGGGGAGGGAAGTACAGAGGTGATGTTAGGGGTAAGTTCTTCACTCAGAGGGTGGTGAGTGAATGGAATCGGCTGCCGTCGTCGGTGGTGGAGGCGAACTCGCTGGGTCTTTTAAAAGACTTCTGGATGAGTATAAGGGGTTTAATGGGATTGGGGGTTATAGATAGGTCTATAGATTGGTGGGGTTGATGTGATCAGCGCAACTCGAGGGCCGAAGGGCCTGTTTGTGCTGTAATGTTCTATATATGCCACTAAAATGGATAACCTCACATTTATCCACATTACACTGCATGTGCCATGCAGATGCCTGAACACTCAGCCTATCCAAATCACACTGAAACATCTCTGTATCCTCCTCACAGCTCACCCTCCTGCCCAACTTTGTATCATCTGCAAATTTGGAGATAATACATTCAGTTCCCTCTTCCAAATCATTTATATATAATGTGAACAGTTGGGGTCCCAGCACAGATCCCTGTGGAACCCCACTAGTCACTGACTGCCAATCAGGAAAAGACTCATTTATTCCAACTCTTTGCTTCCTATCTGCTATCCAGCTTTCTATCCATCTCGAGACATTACCTGCAATTCCATGTGCTTTAATTTTACACTGTAGTCCGTTATGTGAGACCTGTTAAAAGTCTTCTGAAAGTCCAAATAAACCACATCCACTGGTTCTCCTCGGTCAACTCCACTAGTTACATCCTCAAAAAATTCCAATAGGCTCGTCAAGCATGATTTCTCTTTTGTGGATCCATGCTGACTTTTTCTGATTATATCACTGCCTTCTAAATGCTGAGTGATGAAATGCTTGATAATGGATTCTAGCAACTTCCCCAGTGCCGACATTAAGCTTAATGGTCTAGTTCCCCATTTTCTCTCAACCTCCCTTTTTGAATAGTGGGCTTACATCAGCTACACTCCAATCTGGAGGAACTAGTCCAGAGTTCAAAGAATTTTGGAAAGTAATCACCAATGGATTTACTATTTGCAGGGCCACTTCCTTAAGTACTCTGGGATGAAGATTATCCGGACGTGGAGATTTATCCACCTTCAATTTTCCCAAAACTATTTCTCTACTAATGTTGATTTTCTTCAGTTCCTCATTAAAATATATTTCTCTCAGCAATTCTGATACATTATTCATGTCTTCCTTTGTGAAGACTGAAGCAAAATATAAATTTACTTCCTCAGCCATTTCTTTATTCCCTGTTATGAATTCTTCCATTGCTCTGATTCCTTGCAAAGGTTCCCATCCCCCTGTCATATTAGCTTAAATTCTCCCCAACAACTCTAGCAAGTACACACCCACTCCCATCCCCTTCCCAAGGACATCAGTCCCAATAGCCCTGCCCAGGTGTAACCCGTATAGTTTGCACAGGTCCCATCCCACCCCAGAACTGGTCCTAATGCTGAAGGAATGTGAACCCCTTTGCCTTACATCATCTTTTCAGCACGGATTCATCCCACGTATCCCCCTGTTTCTACTCTGACTAGCATGTGGCACAGGTAGTAATCCTGACATCACTACCTTTGAGATCCTACTTTTCAGCTTACTTCCTAACTCCCTATATTCTGCTTTTAGGACCTCATCCCTTTTCCTTAACTTTTAACTATTGCATTTTCACACTTTTTATCCCTCTCTGTAGCAGAATAAACTGCGGTGCGACACAGTTGTCTGTTGCTGTTCTCCCCTCAACAGTATCCAAAACCGTATATTCGTTTTACAGGGGAATGGCCACTGGAGATTCCTGCACTACTTGCCTATCTCTCTTGCTCTGTCTGGTGGTCACCCATTCCCTTCCTGCCGGTGGAGTCTGAGTCTCTGGTCTGACTACCTCTCTATACGTCTTCTCCATGATTCTCTCTAACTCGCGGATTCTCTACAGTGTCCCCAGTTACCGCTCCAGCTCTGAAATATGGCCTTCCAGGAGCTGCAGCTGGAGATACTTCCTGTACACATACTGGCCCCAGACACTGAAAATGTTTCCGGCCTCTCACTTGGAGCACAAAGAGTAGACCAAGGCTTGGAGCTCCCCTGTCATCTCTTACTCCTTTAAATTAAAGTTCCATGACAGGATGGTATGGGGCTTGGAGGGGAACTTTCAGGTGGCATATTCCCTTACATCTGCTGTCCTTGTCCTTTCGGTGATAGAGGTCAAGGGGAGAACGTGCAGATGCCAATAGATAGTGACCCAAGCCAGGAATCAAACCCCGGTCCCTGATGTAGTGAAACAGCAGTGCAAACCACCGTGCCACTCAAACCAGCCTCCCATTCCCTGGAAAAGCAGCCAGCATAATCAAGGGCCTCATACACCACGGACATTCTCTCTTCCACCTTCTTTTGTCGGGAAAAAGACACAAAAATCTGAAGTCACATACCAACCACCTCAAGAATAGCTTCTGTCCTGCTGCTGTCAGGCCTTTGACTGGTTCTACATCGCACTAAGTTGATCTTCCTCTACACCCTAGCTATGACTGTAATACTACATTCTGCAATCTCTCGTTTCTTTCTATAGCATGCTAGAGGCAATAATTTTCACTGTATCCCAATACATGTGACAATAATAAATCAAATCAAATTTGCACTGTGGAACAAAGGGACCTTGGCATCGATCTCTGAAAGTGGAAGAGCATGTTAGTGGGGTAGTGAAAAAGGCACGTGGGACGCTTGCCTTTATTAGAGACAGGATTTATATTTATTTGGAAAGTAATGAGTTGATTAGAGACAGTCAGCATGGTTTTGTAGCGGGTAGGTCATGCCTTACTAACCTTATCGAGTTCTTTGAGAAAGTGACCAAAGAGGTGGATAGGGGTAAGGCAGTTGATGTGGTGTATATGGATTTTAGCAAGGCGTTTGATAAGGTTCACCATGGTAGGCTTCTGCAGAAAATGCAGATGTATGGGATTGGGGGTGATCTAGGTAATTGGATCAGGAATTGGCTAGCAGATAGGAGACAGAGGGTGGTGGTTGATGGGAAATACTCATCATGGAGTTCGGTTACGAGTGGTGTGCCTCAGGGATCTGTTTTGGGGCCACTGCTGTTTGTAATTTTTATTAATGATCTGGATGAGGGTATAGTTGGGTGGATTAGTAAGTTTGCTGATGACACCAAAGTCGGAGGTGTGGTAGATTGTGAGGAAGGGTGTCATAGTTTGCAGGATGACTTAGAAAGGTTGCAGAGCTGGGCTGAGAGGTGGCGGATGGAGTTTAATGTGGAGAAGTGTGAGGTAATTCATTTCGGTAGGAATAACAGATGTGTTGAGTATAGGGCTAACGGGAGGACTTTGAATAGTGTGGAGGAGCAGAGGGATCTAGGTGTTTGTGTACATAGATCCCTGAAAGTTGGGAATCAAGTAGATAAGGTTGTTAAGAAGGCATACGGAGTCTTGGCGTTTATTGGTAGGGGGATTGAATTTAGGAGTCGCAGCGTCATGATGCAACTGTACACATCTCTGGTGCGGCCGCACTTGGAGTTTTGTGTGCAGTTCTGGTCCCCACATTACAGGAAGGATGTAGAGGCTTTGGAGAGGGTGCAGAGGAGGTTTACCAGGATGTTGCCTGGTATGGAGGGGAGATCCTATGAGGAGAGATTGAGAGATTTGGGGTTGTTTTCGCTGGAAAGAAGGCGGCTAAGAGGGGATCTCATTGAAACATATAAGATGATTAGAGGTTTAGACAGGGTAGATAGTGATAGCCTTTTTCCTAGGATGGAGAAAGCTAGCACGAGGGGGCACGATTTTAAATTAAGGGGGGGTAGTTATAGGACAGATGTCAGGGGTAGGTTCTTTACCCAGAGGGTGGTGAGGGACTGGAATGCCCTGCCAGCTGCAGTTGTAAATGCACCTAGTTTGGGGGCGTTTAAGAGATCTGTGGATAGGTTTATGGATGAAAAGGGATTGGTTTAGGTTAGTGGGTCATTGTTTTGTAACTGGTCGGCGCAACATCGTGGGCCGAAGGGCCTGTTCTGCGCTGTAATGTTCTATGTTCTATGTTTACTAATTCAGGCATAGATTACAAAAGCAGGGAAGTCATGTGGAGTTGTATAGAACTCACATCCTCCCTAAACCTCCTGCCCCTCACCTTGAACCGATGTCCCCTCGTGACTGACCCTTCAATTAAGCTGTGAGGCCACAGCTGGAGCACTGTGTGCAGTTTTGGTCACCACATTACAGGAAGGAGGGGGTGCAGAAGAGATTCACCAGGATGCTGCCTGGGATGGAGTGTTTAAGTTGTGAAGAGAGGTTGGGTAAGGCTTGGGTTGATTTCGTTTCATTAGACCAGAAAAAACTCAGGGCCGACCTGATTGAGGTGTACAAGATTATGAGGGGCATGGATAGAGTGGATAAGGAGCAGTTGTTCCCCTTAATTGAAGGGTCAGTCACGAGGGGACATAAGTTCAAGGTGAGGAGCAGGAGATTGAGGGAGGATGTGAGGGGAAACCTTTTTACCCAGAGGGTGGTGAGGGTCTGGAATGCGCTGCCTGGGAGGGTGGTGGATGCCTCACATCCTTTGGAAAGTATCTGGATGAGCACTTGGCACGTCATAACATTCAGGGCTATGGGCCAAGTGCTAGCAGATAGAATTAGAACATAGAACATAGAACATAGAACATTACAGCACAAACAGGCCCTTCGGCCCTCGAGTTTCGCCGATCACATCAACCCCACCAATCTACAGACCTATCTATAACCCCCAATCCCATTAAACCCCATATACTCATCCAGAAGTCTTTTAAAAGACCCCAGCGAGTTCGCCTCCACCACCGATGACGGCAGCCGATTCCATTCACTCACCACCCTCTGAGTGAAAAACTTACCCCTAACATCACCTCTGTACTTCCCTCCCCGCACCTTAAATCTGTGTCCTCTCGTAGCGACCATTTCAACCCGGGGAAATAGCCTCTGAGAGTCCACCCTATCTATTCCTCTCAACATTTTATAAACTTCTATCAGGTCGCCTCTCAACCTTCGCCTCTCCAGGGAAAAGAGTCCCAGCTCCCTCAACCTATCTTCATAAGGCATGCCTCCCAGTCCAGGCAACATCCTTGTAAATCTCCTCTGCACCCTTTCAATAGCTTCTAGGTGGGAGTTCATAGAACATTATATAGAACATAGAACATTACAGCGCAGAACAGGCCCTTCGGCCCACGATGTTGCACCGACCAGTTACAAAAACAATGACCCACTAGCCTATACCAATCCCTTTTTGTCCATAAACCTATCTACAGATCTCTTAAACGCCCCCAAACTAGGCGCATTTACAACTGCAGCAGGCAGGGCATTCCAGTCCCTCACCACCCTCTGGGTAAAGAACCTACCCCTGACATCCGTCCTATAACTACCCCCCCCTTAATTTAAAGCCATGCCCCCTCGTGCTAGCTTTCTCCATCCGAGGAAAAAGGCTATCACTATCTACCCTGTCTAAACCTCTAATCATCTTATATGTTTCAATAAGGTCCCCTCTTAGCCGCCTTCTTTCCAACGAAAACAACCCCAAATCCCTCAGTCTCTCCTCATAGGACCTCCCCTCCATACCAGGCAACATCCTGGTAAACCTCCTCTGCACCCTCTCCAAAGCCTCCACATCCTTCCTGTAATGTGGGGACCAGAACTGCACACAGTACTCCAAGTGCGGCCGCACCAGAGTTGTGTACAGTTGCAACATGACGCTGCGACTCTTAAATTCAATCCCCCTACCAATAAACGCCAAGACACCGTATGCCTTCTTAACAACCTTATCTACTTGGTTCCCAACTTTCAAAGAACAAAGAACAACACAGCATGGGAAACAGGCCCTTCGGCCCAATGAGCCCGCGCCGCCGTCCCATGGTCAGTGACCTATTCATGATTTTAGTCTATGCCTAATGTGTGAGGATCAGGGAGGTCCAATATAGGGACAATTTGTTACCCAATCAATCAGCCTAAAAGTACATTTTTGGGATGTGGGAGGAAACTGGAGCACCCGGAGGAAACCCACGCAACCATGGGGAGAACGCGCAAACTCCCACGGACACAGGCCCAAATCCATGTGTCCGCATAGCAACAGAGATAGTCTCTGAGCTGTCATGTTGCCCTTGAGATGGTCCAGTTTATGCACACCAACGACATGAAGCAGTAGGCAACTCCCGAAGCAACATCCAAGAGCAGCCCACTACAACCTGCCGCCGCATGCCCCTTGCTGGACTTAAATGCCTGTGGAGACAAAAATTCATTATTAAAAAGACTCGATATCCCTGAGGCTAAAACTGAATCCCAAGCTGACAATGTTTAGTAAGGCCTGCTATATCCCCCTATCTACAGACCGCTCATAGAAAATAGAACATAGAACATTACAGCACAAACAGGCCCTTCGGCCCTCAAGTTGCGCCGATCGCATCAACCCCACCAATCTATAGACCTATCTATAACCCCCAATCCCATTAAACCCCATATACTCATCCAGAAGTCTTTTAAAAGACCCCAGCGAGTTCGCCTCCACCACCGATGACGGCAGCCGATTCCATTCACTCACCACCCTCTGAGTGAAAAACTTACCCCTAACATCACCTCTGTACTTCCCTCCCCGCACCTTAAATCTGTGTCCTCTCGTAGCGACCATTTCAACCCGGGGAAATAGCCTCTGAGAGTCCACCCTATCTATTCCTCTCAACATTTTATAAACTTCTATCAGGTCGCCTCTCAACCTTCACCTCTCCAGGGAAAAGAGTCCCAGCTCCCTCAACCTATCTTCATAAGGCATGCCTCCCAGTCCAGGCAACATCCTTGTAAATCTCCTCTGCACCCTTTCAATAGCTTCTACGTCTTTCCTATAGTGAGGCGACCAGAACTGCGCACAGTACTCCAAATGAGGCCTGACGAGGGTCCTGTAAAGTTGCAGCATTACCTCCCGACTCCTAAACTCAATCCCTCGATTAATGAAGGCCAGTACACCATACGCCTTCTTGACCACCACCTCCACCTGCGAGGCCGATTTAAGAGTCCTGTGAACCCGGACCCCGAGATCCTTCTGCTCTTCAACGCTACTAAGACCCCTGCCCTTAATAGTGTACTCGTTCATCCCCCTATATGTAGACCGCTCATGTGGCTGTCCAAGTGACTCTTGAACAACCCTAGCGTGCCTGCTTCCACCACCTTACTCGGCAGTGCATTCCACACCCCCACTACCCTTTGTGTGAAAAACTGCCCTCTAATATTAGTCTTATACCTAGCCCCCCTCACCTTAAGCCCGTGACCCCTCGTTCTATCCATTTCTAATAGCGGAAAAAGCTTACCACCATTTACTCTATCAATTCCTTTCATAATCTTATAAACTTCTATTAGATCCCCCCTCAGCCGACGTCTCTCAAGGGAAAACAGCCCAAGTGCGTTCAATCTTTCCTCGTAAGACAGCCCTTCCATACCAGGCAACATCCTGGTAAATCTCCTCTGCACTCTCTCCAGGATCTCTATATCCTTCCGGTAGTACGGCGACCAGAACTGGACGCAGTATTCCAGGTGAGGCCTAACCAACGTTCTATACAACTGCAACATCAGACTCCTACTCTTATATTCTATACCCCTTCCTATGAAGGCTAACATGCCATACGCTTTCCTCATCACATTCTGCACCTGCACCGACACCTTCAGGGACTTGTGTACCTGCACCCCCAGGTCTCTCTGCGTATCTATACTCTGGATAGTTCTACCTTTTATCGTATAACTCCCCTCCACATTATTCCGGCCAAAGTGCATCACTTCGCATTTCTCCGGATTAAATTCCATTTGCCATCTATCTGCCCAATCTACCAGCCTGTCTATGTCCTGTTGCATTGCCAGGCACTGCTCCTCAGTACCCGCCAATCCAACCATCTTAGTGTCATCAGCAAATTTGCTGATCACACCACCTACCCCCTCTTCCAAGTCATTAATATATACTACAAATAGAAGAGGTCCTAGTACCGAGCCCTGCGGCACCCTCCTGGTGACAGACCTCCAATTGGAAAAGGAGCCTTCCACTACTACCCGCTGTCTCCTCCTCCCAAGCCAGTTCTTCACCCATCTACATACCAGGCCTTGTATCCCATGAGCCTTCACCTTTTCTATCAGCCTACCGTGAGGGACCTTGTCAAACGCCTTACTGAAATCCATATAGACAACATCAACGGCTTGTCCTTCGTCAACCGGTTTTGTCACCTCTTCAAAAAATTCCAATAGATTCGTAAGGCACGACCTCCCTGTAACGAAGCCATGCTGCGTATCCCTGATCAGATTGCAGCGCTCCAGAAGCTCATACATCCTATCCTTGAGGATCCTCTCCATTATCTTGCCTATAACTGAGGTCAAGCTCACTGGCCTATAGTTCCCTGGGTTATCCCTCTGACCCTTCTTAAACAACAGTACTACATTTGCAATCCGCCAATCCTCTGGGACCTCACCTGTGTCCAAAGATGAGACAAAGATTTGCGTCAGAGGCCCAGCAATTTCATCCCTCACCTCCCTTAGCAGCCTGGGATAGATGCCATCAGGCCCCGGAGATTTATCCGTCTTTATACTGTCTAAAAGTCCCAACACCTCTTCCCTCGTGATGACTATTTCCCTCAACGGATCCTCAAACTCCTCAAGCACAGCACCAGACATCAGACCCCTCTCCTGCGTGAATACCGACGCAAAGTATTCATTCAAGATCTCCCCCATTCCCCCAGGCTCCAAGCATAGTTCCCCTCCTCTGTCCCTGAGAGGACCAATCTTCCCTCTAACCATCCTTTTGTTTCTAATATAGGAGTAAAATGCCTTAGGATTTTCCTTAATCCTACCCGCCAAAGCCATTTCGTGGCCCCTTTTTGCCTTTCTGATGCCCCTTTTAAGTTCTCTCCTACATTCTCTGTATTCTCTGTCCTCAAATGCCTAGATCTAGTGTACGCCTCCCTCTTTCTCCTGACCAGGTCCTCAATATCCCTAGTTACCCACGGCTCTCTAATCCTACCTTTCCCATCCTTCCTCTTGACCGGCACATGTCTTTCCTGTAAAGATTTTAGTTTTCCCTTGAGAGACTCCCACATACCCAGCGTCGACCTACCGTTAAACAGCTTACCCCAGTCTGTATCTTTAAGATCCTGCCTAATCCGGTTGTATCTAGCCCTCCCCCAGTTTAACACCCTCCCCTTAGGACAGGCTTCATCTTTATCCATTAATATCTTAAACCAGACAGAGTTGTGGTCACTGTTAGCCACATGCTCTCCTACCTCAACGTCAACCACCTGCCCAGGCTCATTCCCCAGAACCAAGTCCAGTATAGCCCCCTCTCTGGTCGGGCTATCCACATACTGCTCCAGGGATCCTTCCATTACACACTGTACAAATTCCTCCCCGTCAGCACCCTCTGATCTCGGTACATTCCAATCTACCCCGGGGAGATTCAAATCTCCCACTACCACCACCCTATTCTTCCTGCACTTATCTAGAATGTCCCTGCTTATCCCTTCTTCCACAGCCCTCGGGCTGCTGGGCGGTCTGTAGTACACACTCAACATAGTAACATCTCCCTTCCTATTCCTCAACTCCACCCATAACGACTCGATTCCTATATCCTCCGTACATCCCTCCCTCTGCACTGCTATGATGCAATCCTTAACTAACAACGCCACTCCCCCACCTCTCAGCGACCCACCCCTATCTCGCCTGAAACACTTATACCCAGGAACATTCAACTGCCAGTCCTGCCCTTCCTTTAACCAAGTCTCTGTCACCGCCACCACTTCCAACTTCCTTTCGAACATTAATGCCTTCAGTTCATCTGTTTTGCCAGTCACACTCCTAGCATTGAAACACATGCACCGAAGACCCTCAGAAACAATCCGATCCTTCTTCCTACCCTCCGGGCTTACCCTATCCCCAATCCCAGTTCCGTCCACCTCCCCACCCCCCCCTCCATATTAGTTTAAACCTTGCCTTTCAGGGATCTATGTACACATACACCTAGATCCCTCTGCTCCTCCACACTATTCAAAGTCCTCCCGTTACCCCTATACTCGACACATCTGTTATTCCTACCGAAGTGAATTACCTCACACTTCTCCGCATTAAATTCCATCCGCCACCTCTCGGCCCAGCTCTGCAACCTGTCTAATTGTCCCTGCAAACTATGACACCCTTCCTCACAGTCTACCACACCTCCGTGTCATCAGCAAATTTACTAATCCACCCAACTATACCCTCATCCAGATCATAAATAAAGATTACAAACAGCAGTGGCCCCAAAACAGATCCCTGAGGCACACCACTTGTAACCGAACTCTATGACGAATATTTACCATCAACCACCATCCTCTGTCTCCTATCCGCTAGCCAATTTCTGATCCAATTACCTAGATCACCCCCAATCCCATACATCTGCATTTTCTGCAGAAGCCTACCATGGTGAACCTTATCGAACGCCTTACTAAAATCCATATATACCACATCAATTGCCTTGCACCCATCCACCTCTTTGGTTACTTTATCAAAAAACTCAATAAGGTTAGTAAGGCACGACCTACCTGCTACAAAACCATGCTGACTATTTCTAATCAATTCATTACACTCCAAATAACTATAAATCGTATCCCTAATAATTTTTTCTAAAACCTTGCCCACAACAGAAGTGAGACTCACCAGTCTATAATTCCCGGCAAAGTCTCTGTTCCCCTTCTTAAACAATGGGACAACATTCGCTATCCTCCAATCCTCTGGGACGACACCAGAGACCAATGATAACCTGAAGATCAGAGCCAGAGGCTCTGCAATCACCTCTCTAGCCTCCCAAAGAATCCTAGGGTAGATCCCATCTGGACCAGGGGACTTATCTATTTTCAACCCCTCAAGAATATCTAGCACATCCCCCGTATCAACCATAATACTGTCTATTTTACACCCCTGCAACCCAGTGTCCTCCTCAGCTATATTCATGTCCCCCTGCGTGAACACCGAAGAGAAATATTGGTTCAACGCCTCTCCAATCTCCTCCGGTTCCACACACAACTTCCCTCTACTATCTGTAACTGGCCCTAATCTTGCCCTAACCAACCTTCTGTTCTTGACATACCTGTAAAACGCCTTAGGGTTCTCCTTAATCCTATCAGCCAAAGTCATCTCATGTCCTCTTTTAGCCCTTCTTAACTCCCTCTTCAACTCCCTCCTAGCCAATCTTAAACTTTCTAATGCACTACCTGAGCCCTCAAGCCTCATCCGAACATAAGCCTCCTTTTTCTTCCTAACCAACGAATCAACTTTTTTAGTATACCACAGTTCCCTAGCCCTACCAATTCCTCCTTGCCTGACAGGGACATACCTATCGCAGACCCACAGTAGCTGTTCCTTGAAAAAATTCCACATTTTGGACATTCCCAGTCCCTGTAATCTCCGAGTCCAACCTATGCTTCCTAATTCTCTCCTAATAGCCTCATAATTACCCTTCCCCCAGCTAAAACTACTGACCCGAGGTTCATGCCTATCCCTTTCCATCACTAAGGTGAACGTAACCGAATTGTGGTCACTATCACCAAAGTGCACACCAACTTCCAAGTCTAGCACCTGGTCTGGCTCATTTCCCAGCACTAAATCCAATATAGCCTCACCTCTAGTTGGCCTATCTACATACTGAGTCAAAAAACCTTCCTGCACACTTTGTACAAACACTGACCCCTCTAACGAGCTAGAACCATAGCAATTCCAATCAATATTCGCAAAGTTAAAGTCCCCCATAACAATTACCCTATTACTTTCACTTCTAGCCAGGATTGTCTCCGCAATCCTTTCCTCAACCTCTCTAGAACTTTTAGGAGGTCTATAAAAGACTCCCAACAGGGTGACCTCTCCTCTCCTATTTCTAATCTCCGCCCATACTACCTCAACAGACAAGTCCTCATCAAACTTCCTCTCCGACACTGTGATACAGTCCTTAACTAGCAATGCTACCCCACCCCCCTTCTACCTCCTTCTCTACTCTGACTAAAGCATTTGAACCCCGGGACCTGCAACATCCATTCCTGACTCTGCTCTATCCACGTCTCTGAAATGGCCACAACATCAAAGTCCCAGGTACTGATCCACGCTGCAAGTTCATCCACTTTATTGCGAATACTCCTCGCATTAAAGTACACGCATTTCAAACCCTGCTCCGCCCCACCCCCACTATGCCTTGCCTTGCATTCCCCATCTATGCCCCCCTCACTTTCACCCCTTCTACTCACGATCCCACCCCCCCCCTCCGAATCAGTTTAAACCTCCCTGCATAGCTTTCGCAAATTTACCCCCCAGGATATTGATTCCCCTCTGGTTCAGGTGTAAACCATCACTCTTATAGAGGTCCCACCTTCCCCAGAATGAGCCCCAATTGCTCAAGTACCTGAACCCCTCCCTCCTGCACCAACCCCTCAGCCACAAGTTCAAACTTTCCCTCTCTCTATTCCTCTCTATACTATCCCGTGGCACAGGCAAGAGTCCGGATATAACTACTCTTCCAGACTTGGCCTTTAGTTTCCACCCCAACTCCATAAATCTTTGCTTAATATCCCCTTCCCTTAATCTCCCTATGTCATGTGTCCCCACATGAACTATAACTTGGGGTTGATCTCCCTCTCCCCTAAGAGTCCTGAATACCCTGTCCGATACATCCCGGACCCCAGCCCCTGGTAGGCAACAAACCAGCCCTGAGTCCCTACCCTTACCTCCGACTCTCCTATCCATCCCCTTAACTGTGGAGTCCCCAATCACGAGGCCCAACCTCTTACCCCTAACCACCTGAGGTTTCCCAATAGGCTCACCCCCAGAGACCTGCTCCCTTTGGCTATCCCCAGTTGATTCCTCCTCAACTGTAGCCCCCAGGACCAAAAACCTATTTTGGAGGGGAACAGCCCCAGGGGATTGACCCCCCAACTGCTTCTTTCCCCTCTTCCTGGCAGTGACCCAAGACTTATTTCTAGGAGTAACTATCTCCTTATAACTCCTTTCTATGTCCTCCTCCACTTTCCGGATTATGCGGAGCTCCTCTAATTCCACCTCCAGCTCCTTTACACGCTCCTCCAGAAACTGCAATCTAACACACTTCCCACAAGTAAAATCACCTGAAACACTGCTGGACTCCCTCACTACATACATCCCACAGGAGATGCAGCTTACAGCCTGAACTGCCATCCCTGAATCAGTTCCCAGCAGAAAAATAAAAATATATTTAAAAAAACTTCCCACACACTTATAATTAGGTTAGAGGAGGTGGAAGGGTGGGATTCTCTACCAGTGTAGAGAACAGCGCAGAACAGGCCCTTCGGCCCACGATGTTGTGCCGACCAGTTACAAAACAATGACCCACTAGCCTAAACCAATCCCTTTTCGTCCATAAACCTATCCACAGATCTCTTAAATGCCCCCAAACTAGGTGCATTTACAACTGCAGCTGGCAGGCATTCCAGTCCCTCACCACCCTCTGGGTAAAGAACCTACCCCTGACATCCGTCCTATAGCTACCCCCCCCTTAATTTAAAGCCATGTCCCCTCGTGCTAGCTTTCTCCATCCGAGGAAAAAGGCTATCACTATCCACCCTATCTAAACCTCTAATCATCTTATATGTTTCAATAAGGTTCCCTCTTAGCCCAAAGAAACACAAGGTACTGAACCAAAGACTGCTACATAAAATAAAGGTGCACGGTGTTATGAGTAATGTAATAGGATGGATAGAGGATTGGTTACTTAACAGAAAGCAAAGAGTGGGGGAAAATGGGTGCTTAATGGCTGTCGATCAGTGAATAGTGATGTGCCTCAGGGATCAGTGTTGGGACCATAATTGTTTACGATTTAGAACATAGAACACTACAGCACACACAGGCCCTTCGGCCCACAAGTTGCGCCGATCACATCAACACCTATCTATAACCCCCAATCCCATTAAACCCCATATACTCATCAGAAGTCTTTTAAAAGACCCAGCGAGTTCGCCTCCACCACCGATGACGGCAGCCGATTCCATTCACTCACCACCCCTGAGTGAAAAACTTACCCCTAACATCACCTCTGTACTTCCCTCCCCGCACCTTAAATCTGTGTCCTCTCGTAGCGACCATTTCAACCCGGGGAAATAGCCTCTGAGAGTCCACCCTATCTATTCCTCTCAACATTTTGTAAACTTCTATCAGGTCGCCTCTCAACCTTCGTCTCTCCAGGGAAAAGAGTCCCAGCTCCCTCAACCTAACTTCATAAGGCATGCCTCCCAATCCAGGCAACATCCTTGTAAATTTCCTCTGTACCCTTTCAATAGCTTCTACATCTTTCCTATAATGAGGCGACCAGAACTGCGCATAATACTCTAAATGAGGCCTGACAAGGGGTCTTATAAAGTTGCAGCATTACCTCCTGACTCCTAAACTCAATCCCTCGATTAATGAAGGCCAGTACACCATACGCCTTCTTGACCACCTCCTCCACCTGCGAGGCCGATTTAAGAGTCCTGTGGACCCGGACCCCAAGATCCTTCTGCTCTTCAACACTACTCAGACTTCTGCCCTTGATAGTGTACTCGTTCATCCCGTTGGTTCTGCCGAAATGGACGACTACATATTTATCCGCCTTGAATTCCATCTGTCACTTCTCCGCCCATTCCTGCATCCTATCTATGTCCTGCTGCAACTTTTGCCATCCTTCCAGACCATCCACAACACCACCGACCTTAGTGGTGTTTACATAGATGATTTGGAGTTGGGGACCAAGTGTAGCGTGTCAAAATTGGCAGATGACACTAAGATGGGTGGCAAAGTGTGTAAGGGATACTGAAAATCTGCAAAGGGATATAAATAGATTAAGTAAGTGCGTGATGGTCTGGCAGATGGGATATAATGTTGGTAAATGTGAGATCATCCATTTTGATAGGAATAACAGCAAAATGGACTATTATTTAAATGGTAAAAATTGCAGCATGCTGCTGTGCAGAGGGATCTGGGTGTCCTTGTGCAGGAATCTCAAGGAGTTGGTTTGTAGGTACAGCAGGTAATTAAGAAAGCAATGGAATTTATCCTTCATTGCTGGAGGGATGGAGTTTAAAAACAGTGAGGTTATGTTGCAGCTGTATAAGGTGCTGGTGAGGCCACACCTGGAGTTACTGTGTACAGTTTTGGTCTCCTTACTTGAAAAAGGATATACTGGCACTGGAGGGGGTGCAGAGGAGATTCACTAGGTTGATTCCGGAGTTGAGAGGGTTGGCTTATGATGAGAGACTGAGTAGACTGGGGCTATACTCATTGGAATTTTGAAGAATGAGGAGTGATCTTATAGAAACATATAAGATTATGAATCATCCAAGCCCTACAGCGCACAAGAAGGTCATTCAAACCATCAAGTTTGCACTGACCACAATCCTATCCAGGCCCATTTCCGTAACCTTATACATTTACCCTAGCTAATCCCCCTGACACTAAGGGACAATTAAACATGGGCAATTCACCTAGCCAGCAATGTCTTTCGGACAGTGGGAGGAAACTGGAGCAATTGGAGGAAACCCATGCAGACATGGGGAAAAAGTGCCAACTCCACACATTCAGTGACTCAAGTTGGGAATGGAACCCAGGCCCCAAACGCTATGAGGCAGCAGTGCTAACCACTATGCCACCGTGCTGAAGGGAATAGATAAGATAGAAGCAGGAAGTTGTTTCCACTGGGGGGTGAAACTAGAACTAGGGGCATAGCCTCAAAATAAGGGGAAGCAGATTTCGGACTGAGTTGAGGAGGAACTTCTTCAGACAAAGGGTTGTGAATCTGTGGAATTCCCTGCCCAGTGAAGCAGTTGAGGCTCCCTCATTGAATGTTTTTAAGGTAAGGATAGATACATTTTTGAACAGTAAAGGAATTAAGGGTTATGGTGAGTGGGCGGGTGAGTGGAGCTGAGTCCATGAAAAGATCAGCCATGATCTTATTGAATGGCGGAGCGGGATCGAGGGGGCCAGATGGCCGATTCCTGCTCCTAATTCTTATGTTTGTATAAATCCAATGGATAATTCAAGAAAGGCTTGTTTCTCAAAAGATTGGTCAGAATGTAGAATTCACTACCATGGGGACTGGTTGAGATAAACAATATAAATGTGTTCAGGAGGAAGTTGGATAAATACATGAAGGAGAAAGGTTATAATGAGATGAAGTGGGAACATAAATCCTGGCAAGGGAAATTTGGGCTGAGTTGGTAATAGGTCTACAATTCCCTCCTGATTTTCGGGTCTTTCTCTAATTCACACCTACCTCCATTGGATAAATAAGGGTCTGTGCTGTCGCTCCAGCCAGCGATCCTGCAAGGAACCTCTCGGTAGTCGCAATGTTTTTGCTTGTCCTTTGCAAACAGTTTCTTGTACTGCAGAAAATGGAAGAAAGGTCAAGTGCCAAAAATTCAGAAGCTCAAAAACGACCTACGACCTCAGCCTGGGGAAGCGGCCCTGCACCACCCCCCCAATCCCCTTAGTGAGCCCTGGCCCCCCCACCCCCACCACCCCCCCACCCTCACACCTCCCCAGCTGGCCCTGGCCCTCCAACCCCACCACCCCCCCACCCCCACACCTTCCCAACTGACCCTGGCCCCCCCCCACCCCCACACCTCCCCAGCTGGCCCTGGCCCTCCAACCCCCCCCACCCCCCCACCCTCACACCTCCCCAACTGGCCCTGGCCCTCCAACCCCCACCACCCCCCCACCCCCCCACCCTCACACCTCTCCAACTGGCCCTGGCCCCCCCACCCCCACCACCCTCACGTGCTCACTGTGTCACACCTCCCAGCTGGCCCCTGGCCCCCCACCCCCACCACCCCCCCCACTTCCCCACCCCCACACCTCCCCAGCTGGCCTTGGCCCTCCAACCCCCACCACCCCCCCACCCCCCCACCCCCCACCCCCCCCCCCACCCCCTAACCCCCCCAGCTGGCCCTGGCCTCCAATCCCCCACCCCCCCACCCCCACACCTCCCCAGCTGGCCCTGGCCCGGCCCCAAACTTGAGTATCAATCCCAACACTGATCCAGACTCAAATAGTCCGACAACATCAGGTTTAAGTCCAACCGATTTATTTGATACTAAATTCACTAGCTTTCGTAGCTGCTCATAGGTCAGGTGAAACTGACAAAGAGGGTAACCTCGAAAGCTAGTGAATTTACTATCAAATAAAGCGGTTAGACTAAAACCTGGTGCTGTCAAACTTTTTACTGTGTTTACCCCAGTCCAACGCCGGCATAACCACATCCAGACTCAAATAGCAGCTCATATTTACTGGAATTCCTCTCGCATTCCAGAGTTTTTATCACCAAGGTGATGAGATAGAACACAGAACATAGAACATTACAGCGCAGAACAGGCCCTTCGGCCCACGATGTTGCGCCGACCAGTTACAAAACAATGACCCACTAGCCTAAACCAATCCCTTTTCGTCCATAAACCTATCCACAGATCTCTTAAATGCCCCCAAACTAGGCGCATTTACAACTGCAGCTGGCAGGGCATTCCAGTCCTCACCACCCTCTGGGTAAAGAACCTACCCCTGACATCCGTCCTATAACTACCCCCCCTTAATTTAAAGTCGTGCCCCCTCGTGCTAGCTTTCTCCATCCTAGGAAAAAGGCTATCACTATCTACCCTGTCTAAACCTCTAATCATCTTATTTGTTTCAATGAGATCCCCTCTTAGCTGCCTTCTTTCCAGCGAAAACAACCCCAAATCTCTCAGTCTCTCCTCATAAGATCTCCTCTCCATACCAGGCAACATCCTGGTAAACCTCCTCTGCACCCTCTCCAAAGCCTCTACATCCTTCCTGTAATGTGGGGACCAGAACTGCACACAAAACTCCAAGTGTGGCCGCACCAGAGTTGTGTACAGTTGCATCATGACGCTGCGACTCCTAAATTCAATCCCCCTACCAATAAACGCCAAGACACCGTATGCCTTCTTAACAACCTTATCTACTTGATTCCCAACTTTCAGGGATCTATGTACACATACACCTAGATCCCTCTGCTCCTCCACACTATTCAAAGTCCTCCCGTTAGCCCTATACTCAACACATCTGTTATTCCTACCGAAATGAATTACCTCATCACGTGCTCACTGTGTTCCATCCGCCACCTCGCAGCCCAGCTCTGCAACCTTTCTAAGTCACCCTGCAAACTATGACACCCTTCCTCACAATCTACCACACCTCCGACTTTGGTGTCATCAGCAAACTTACTAATCCACCCAACTATACCCTCATCCAGATCATTAATAAAGATTACAAACAGCAGTGGCCACCAAAACAGATCCCTGAGGCACACCACTCGTAACCGAACTCCATGACGAATATTTACCATAAACCACCACCCTCTGTCTCCTATCCGCTAGCCAATTCCTGATCCAATTACCTAGATCACCCCCAATCCCATACATCTGCATTTTCTGCAGAAGCCTACCATGGTGAACCTTATCAAACGCCTTGCTAAAATCCATATACACCACGTCCACTGCCTTACCCCTATCCACCTCTTTGGTCACTTTCTCAAAGAACTCGATAAGGTTAGTAAGGCATGACCTACCTGCTACAAAACCATGCTGACTATCTCTAATCAACTCATTACTTTCCAAATAACTATAAATCCTGTCTCTAATAATCCTTTCCAAAACCTTACCCACCACAGAAGTAACATCGATTATGACAATCGCCACAGACACACGTTACTGGGCTTTGATTCTTAATTCAGCGTCTACTCCGGGCAAAATCTGCTTCAATGCAAAGTTAGAAAGGTTTGATCCAAGGAGCCTGATACCTGCTCGTAGGCCATGAATTTAATGGCTGTTTCTGGTGCAATTTTCACCACATTCATCCCGTTTCCCCGCCACAGCGACACCACGCCTCCCTCTTTCAGCATCTGCTTGAATCCATTGTACATATTCATTTGATTTGTTTTGGAAGCATGGACCTGGTTAAAGCAGAAACTTTATTAAAATATCAAGTATGTAGCAACATGGGATGTAAGCATTTATCGATTAGCTTAGAGGTTTAAAACAAGGTTGGCACGGACAAGTTGGACTGAAGGGCCTGTTTCCATTGCCACTGAGTTACTAATCCAGTGACTGTACGAGCACACCACCATCCTCCTGGATATTAGTATCTCAGCTAGAATGTGGAATTTGGTCACATGGAAGGTAACAATTTTACACAGCCTGAACATCACACATTAGCAGAATGATGCCGGGGAGACAGGCTAACGAGACAAAACCTTTGATACTTATTAATCTGACCCAAGTGACTGAGTTCTCTGCAATGAGATTCTAACCACCTTTATTTAAACAGTGCATTAATCTCTAAAACACACCTCATCATTTTGCAAGACTAATGCTTCATTGTGTTTGAGGTTAAACTGCCTGTTGTACAGTACAACATTTAACAAACTATAATCACTTAGTTTTTCAGAATACTGTACAAAACTATCAAGTTATGATAGTCCAAAAGATGTAGAGATAGATTTCACAAAATGAGAGTTTTATTATCTATCGGCAGGCTTTGTTTAGTTATATTTGGGTGCAGACAGCAGCAAGATGCTGAGTGTTTTTGGGGGTTTACCTGCATGAGGACTTTAAGTCGATCTAAAGGAGCTGTGCCAGTACGGGACACAGCGCCAGCCATTGCCCCAGACAGCAGCTGCCTCCACCACATGCCTGACTTCTTCTCCTCTTCTGAGAACTCATCAGGAATGGTCAAAACTTGTCACCAATGTCCAGAACCTGCAGACGGAAAGCGCAGCACTTTTATAAGGAGATTTATCATTGCCACTAAAGATAAATCAGCTGCCTAATTGTGACAGGCTTTTCAAGCAACTTTGTACTGTTGACCTGGTGCTGATCCACTCTGACTCTTGACCCTGTTCGAGCTAAACGACCTCGTTCTGACCTGTTGACCCTTCTCGTGCCATTACCGGGGCAGAGCGTTCTGATTGGACCGGGTTCTCCAATAGTTACCACCTTCCCAAGACTCATCTCCCCTCACACTCTGTTCCCTTTCCCACCTCCCCCCCCACCACCCTCTCCAGTGTTCCATACTACCCCACATGGGTTGGGATCTGCATTTCTTCTTGAGGATGGTCATTGCCTGGCACTTAAATGATATGAATGTTACTTTCTCATGATGCTGAACATTGTGCAGTCATCGGCGAACATCCCCACTTCTGACCTTATGGAGGGAAGATCATTGATGAAGCACTGAAATGAAGCATTGTTAGGTCTAGGACACTATCCTGAGGGACTCCTGCAGACCTGTCCTGGAGATGAGATGAGATGACTGACCCTCCACAACCATCTCCCTATGTACCAGGTATGACTCCAACCAGCAGAGAGTTTGCCCCCGATACCCACTGATTCCAGTTTCTGGGGCTCCTTGATGCCACACTCGATCAAATGCAGCCTTGATATCAAGGGCTGTCACTTTCACCTCACCTCTGGAATTCAGCTCTCTTTGAACCAGGTCAGGAGCTGAGTGACCCCCCGGCGAAACCCAAACTGGGCTTCACTGAGCAGGTGCTGCTTGGCAGAGCTGTCAATGACCCCTTCCATCATTTTACTGATGATCGAGAAGAGACTGATTGGGCGGAAATCGGCTGGCCTGGGGCCTGTGCCAGAGATGGCTCAGGGTGTGCACCTGACAGTAATTCATGATTGCTGATAAAACATCAACCCGTGAGCTCAAATAGTTTCAGCCTCATGCATTGCTGTGGATTGATGTTCTGGGCATAAATCTTAGTCAGGGGTTTGGGCCCATGAAGTGTTTCATTGTGAACTTTTTGAGGCTGGGGTGATGCCCAGGGACTGTGGAACGGCACGGCATGTTCAACTATCCAATAAAGGTCTGATCAGGGTTTGTGTCCCTTCTCGCTGCCTTCCAGATCCAGGGATCTGGGTCGATTGCAGTGTCCTGTTCTGGTCCCAGTGTATCCATCAAATCAATTTTCTTCACTCAGAGAGTGGTTGGGGTGTGGAATAGACTCCTTGCTGTGATAGTGGAGTCGGACACTTTAGGAACTTTCAAGTGGTTATTGGATAGGCACATGGAGCACTCCAGAATGATAGGGAGTGGGATAGCTTGATCTTGAGTTTGGACATAGCTCAGCACAACATAGAGGGCCGAAGGGCCTTTACTGTTCTATGTTCTATAATTCTCCTGATTCACAGATTCACCCCCGGAGATCCCGGGCTTTGGAACCCGATCTTTGTCACGGCTTCCCTTGTAATCCAGAACGTTTTGCGATTATGGGACCTTTGTGATGTCTAAGATGCTGGCAGCTGGGTAGTGGCATCTTCTCTGGGGCTGGTCTCCTTGCCTTCTCTGCTGTCTCTCATGATCCAGGACCTGTGTCTCTGTCAGAGGGGCATGCCTATGAACACCAGGCCTCCTTCCTCTTTATTCCCTGCTCTCCTCCTCCTCCAAGCAGCTCCCTTCTGCCTGTGTCTGTGTGTGCTGAGCTTGAAATCAGACAGGAAACCAACTCGGGGATTTCAGCTCCTCAAAAATATGGTTAATTGTTGGTGGGCACCTGGCACTGAAATAACACACCCAACATCATTCTGCACTGTTTAACCCTGCCCGCATACCACTAACTCTCTCCAGAGTGTTTAAGTCACTTGCTGAGCGCACTGATTTGATGGCAATTCCAGGGCAATGACAATTCGCCGTGTGAATCTGAAATACAATTTCTCACTGTTGAGTGTTTCCAGAAGTGGATGATTTCTTGGATGCTTGTTGCTGGATTGAACAGAAAGTGATCTCGCCATTCGTTCCAGTCCACTGTCATCGTCCTGTTTTCATCCATACTGTATCCCAGAGAAAGCAAATAGTACAGGTTAGAGCTGAAACCATCAACTATATTTTCCACCTTCTATATCCCAACATCAACCTCTAGAAATATTTAAATTACTCATTACATTAAATTACATTTCTGGAGAAATGTATTAAAAACAGAGTTGTCGTGATGGGAGACTTCAATTTCCCAAACATCGACTGGAATATCCCTAGGGTAAGGGGTTTGGCTGGAGAGGAGTTTGTTAGGTGTGTTCAGGAAGGTTTCCTGACACAGTATGTGGACAAGCCTACGAGGGGAGAGGCTGTACTTGACCTGGTACTGGCAAATGAACCAGGGCAGGTGATGGATCTCTCGGTAGGAGAGCATCTTGGGAATGGTGACCATAATTCTATCTCCTTCACAATTGCATTGGAACGAGATAGGATCAGACAGGCTAGGAAGGTGTTTGTCTGGAGTAAGGGGAGATACAAGGAAGTCAGGAAGTTACTTGGACAAATAAACTGGAAGGAGGCATTCTTAGGGAAAAGTACCGAAGGAAGGTGGCGGATATTCAAGGAATGTTTGTCTGGCGCTCTGCATGACAATGTTCCGATAAGGCAAGGGGGTTTTGGTAGGTCGCGGGAACCGTGGTGCACGAAGGCTGTGTTGAACCTAGTCAGGAAGAAAAGGAAGGTGTACAAAAGGTTCAGGGAACTAGGAGAGGTTAAGGATCTTGAAGAATATAAGGACTGTAGAAAGGAGGTTAAAAGGGAAATTAGGAGAGCCAGAAGGGGTCATGAGAAGACCTTGGCGGGTAAGATTAAGGAAAATCCCAAGGCCTTCTATAAGTATGTGAAAGGTAAAAGGGTGAGAAGGGAAAGGATAGGACCTATAAAAGGTGAAGGGGGAAAGGTCTGTGTAGAACCAGAAGAAATGGCGGAGGTGCTTAATGAGTACTTTGCCTCAGTATTCACAGTGGAAGCTGATTTGGGAGATCTTGCTATGGACTTGCAGCAGGTGGAAAAGATTGAGTACGTGGACATTAAGGAGGAGGATGTGTTAGAACTTTTGAATTCTATCAAGGTAGATAAGTCGCCGGGACCAGATGGGATGTACCCCAGGATACTGTGGGAGACCAGGGAAGTGATTGCAGAGCCCTTGGCGATGATCTTTGCGTCGTCAATGGAGACGGGAGAAGTTCTGGAAGATTGGAGGATTGCGGATGTAGTCCCTATTTTCAAGAAAGGGAACAGAGATAGCCCGGGAAATTACCGCCCGGTGAGTCTGACCTCAGTGGTTGGTAAGCTGATGGAGAGGCTTCTGAGGGACAAGATTTATGAGCATTTGGAGAGGTTTGACATGATCAGGAATAGTCAGCATGGATTTGTCAAGGGCAGGTCGTGCCTTACGAGCCTAGTTGAGTTCTTCGATAATGTGACTGAACACATTGACGAAGGAAGTGCCGTGGACGTAGTGTACATGGACTTCAGCAAGGCTTTTGATAAGGACCCCCATGCAAGACTTCTTGAGAAGGTGAGAGGGCATGGGATCCAAGGGCCTTTGGCCTTGTGGATCCAGAACTGGCTTGCCTGCAGAAGGCAGAGAGTGGTTGTGGATGGGTCTTTTTCGGAATGGAGGTCAGTCACCAGTGGGGTGCCCCAGGGATCTGTTCTGGGACCCTTGCTGTTGGTCATTTTCATAAATGACCTGGATGAGGAAGTGGAGGGATGGGTTAGCAAGTTTGCTGATGACACGAAGGTCGGCGGTGTTGTGGATGGTCTGGAAGGATGTCAAAAGTTGCAGCAGGACATAGATAGGATGCAGGAATGGGCGGAGAAGTGGCAGATGGACTTCAACGCGGATAAATGTGTAGTCGTCCATTTCGGCAGAACCAACGGGATGAACGAGTACACTATTAAGGGCAGGGGTCTTAGTAGCGTTGAAGAGCAGAAGGATCTCGGGGTCCGGGTTCACAGGACTCTTAAATCGGCCTCGCAGGTGGAGGAGGTGGTCAAGAAGGCGTATGGTGTACTGGCCTTCATTAATCGAGGGATTGAGTTTAGGAGTCGGGAGGTAATGCTGCAACTTTACAGGACCCTCGTCAGGCCTCATTTGGAGTACTGTGCGCAGTTCTGGTCGCCTCACTATAGGAAAGACGTAGAAACTATTGAAAGGGTGCAGAGGAGATTTACAAGGATGTTGCCTGGACTGGGAGGCATGCCTTATGAAGATAGGTTGAGGGAGCTGGGACTCTTTTCCCTGGAGAGGCGAAGGTTGAGAGGCGACCTGATAGAAGTTTATAAAATGTTGAGAGGAATAGATAGGGTGGACTCTCAGAGGCTATTTCCCCGGGTTGAAATGGTCGCTACGAGAGGACACAGATTTAAGGTGCAGGGAGGGAAGTACAGAGGTGATGTTAGGGGTAAGTTTTTCACTCAGAGGGTGATGAGTGAATGGAATCGGCTGCCGTCGTCGGTGGTGGAGGCGAACTCGCTGGGGTCTTTTAAAAGACTTCTGGATGAGTATATGGGGTTTAATGGGATTGGGGGTTATAGATAGGTCTATAGATTGGTGGGGTTGATGTGATCGGCGCAACTCGAGGGCCGAAGGGCCTGTTTGTGCTGTAATGTTCTATGTTCTATGTTCGATGTTCATTACAGTGAGGTGACCATTGCTAGCAAGTCCAGAATTTATGGTCTATTTCTAGTTGCCCTTCAGAAGCTGGTGTTGAGCTGCCTTCATGAACCCTCGGACTCACAGACTCTCACAATGCAGATTCTGTCATCACATTTGTCAACTTGCATTTATGTTGAGCTTTACCAGAGCTAAAATTATTTTTGCCCAGCAGATTATTGCGATTTGGAATACGCTGTCTGAACGGGCGGTGGCAACAGATTCATAATAATGTTCAAAAAGAAACTGAATTTGAAGAGGGAAGAGCAGGGGAGTTGGCCTAAACTGAATGGCTCCTGCAGGGAGCTGCCTCAGGAACGAGGGGCAATGTGGCTTCCTGAGCAGTGCAAATCTACCACATCTGATCAGTAAAACTTGGCATGAGTAATAAACATTGGCCTTGTGGGCCTTCCCAGAACCTGAGAATGAATAACAACATTTACAGCCTTTTAACAATAAAGATAATGTTTCACAATGATTTAAATAAGGTGTTTCCCTGACTCATAGAGGAGCATGCCATCAGGACTTAGTCACAAGGAGATACAACGCCCAAAACACATGAATAAACGATAAATTTGTGAAGGGTAAGTCCTGCCTCACAAATTTGATTGAATTCTTTGAGCAGGTCACTAAGTGTGTAGATGAAGGTAGAGCTGTTGATGTCATATACATGGATTTTAGTAAGGCGTTTGATAAGGTTCTCCATGGTAGGTTCATGAAGAAGATGAGGTGTGGGATAGAAGGAAATTTGGCCAATTGGATAAGTAACTGTCTGTCTCAGAGAAGACAGAGGGTGGTGGTGGAAGGAAAATTTTCAGACTGGAGGCCAGTTACCAGCGGTGTACCACAGGGATCAGTGCTGGGTCCTCTGCTATTTGTGATTTTTATCAATGACTTGGAGGAGGGGGTTGAAGGGTGGGTTAGTAAATGTGCTGATGAAGATTGGTGGAGTTGTGGATGAGGTGGAGGGCTCTTGTAGGCTGCAAAGAGACATTGATAGGATGCAGAGCTGGGCCGAAAAGTGGCAGATGGAGTTTAACTCTGAAAAGAGAGAGGGGTCACGGGTTTAGGATGATGGGGGCTAGATATAAGACTAATATTAGAGGGCAGTTTTTCACACAAAGGGTAGTGGGGATGTGGAATGCACTGTCGAGTAAGGTGGTGGAAGCAGGCACGCTAGGGTTGTTCAAGAGTCACTTGGACAGCCACATGAGCAGTCTACATATAGGGGGATATAGCAGGCCTTACTAAACATTGTAGGCTTGGGGTCAGTTTTAGCCTCAGGGATATAGAGTCTTTAATAATGAAATTTTTATCCACAGGCACTTACCATCTCGAGGGCATCATGGCAGCTCAGAGGCTATCTCTGTTGCTGTGCAGACACATGGATTTGGGCCTGTGTCCGTGGGAGTTTGCGCGTTCTCCCCGTGGTTGCGTGGGTTTCCTCCGGGTGCTCCGGTTTCCTCCCACATCCCAAAAATGTGCTTTTAGGCTGATTGATTGGGTAACAAATTGTCCCTATATTGGACCTCCCTGATCCTCACACATTAGGCATAGACTAGAGTCATGAATAGGTCACTGACCATGGGACGGCGGCGCGGGCTCGTTGGGCCGAAGGGCCTGTTTCCCGTGCTGTGTTGTTCTTTGTTCTCTTTGGTTCATTTTGGTAGGACAAATTTGAATGCGGATTACAGCGTCAATGGCAGTGTTCTGAGGAATGTGGAGGAACAGAGATATCTTGGGGTTCATATCCTCACATCTCTGAACGTTGCCACTCAGGATGAGAGGGGGGACTTAGTGGTAGGGGATGGGGAAATGGCTGAGGCCTTGAATAACTTTTTTGTTTCTGTCTTCACGGAGGAGGATGTGAATAATTTGCCGGGTGTTAGCGATGGAAAGGTGGTAGGAGTGGAGGGTCTCAATGACATTATTGTTACTAGAGAGGTGGTGCTCGACAGACTGGAGGGGCTGATTGTGGACAAATCCCCAGGACCGGATGGAATGCATCCGAGGGTTCTGAAAGAAATGGCGGAGGTTATAGTGGATGACTTGGTGGTTAATTTTCCAAACGTCGCTGGATTCCGGGGAAGTGCCGGAAGATTGGAAAACGGCTAATGTTATGCCGTTGTAAATGCGCAGTTGTACATGCGCCTAGTTTGGGGGCGTTTATGAGATCTGTGGATAGGTTTATGGACGAAAAGGGATTAGTTTAGGCTAGTGGGTCATTGTTTTGTAACTGGTCGGTGCAACATCGTGGGCCGAAGGGCTTGTTCTGCGCTGTAATGTTCTATGTTGTTTAAGAAGGATGCCAGGCAAAAGGCAGGGAATTACAGGCCGGTTAGTTTAACATCTGTTGTAGGTAAAATGTTAGAATCTGTCATCAAGGAGGAAATAGCGAGGCATCTTGAGGGGAATTGCTTGATAGAGCAGACGCAACACGGTTTCGTTAAGGGGAAGTCGTGTCTGACAAATTTATTGGAGTTCTATGAGGATGTGTCTAGGGCGGTGGATAGAGGAGAGCCGGTGGATGTGGTGTTTCTTGATTTTCAGAAGGCGTTTGACAAGGTACCTCACAAGAGGTTATTGCAGAAGGTAAGGGGGCATGGAGTTGGGGGTAGGGTGTTAGCGTGGATAGAGGACTGGTTGTCAAATAGGAGGCAGAGAGTGGGGGTTAATGGGTGTTATTCGAATTGGCGGTTGGTGACTAGTGGAGTGCCCCAGGGGTCGGTGCTGGGGCCTCAGCTATTTACCATTTATATAGATGATCTGGAGGAGGGAACCGAGTGTATGGTGTCAAAATTTGCTGATGACACCAAGATTGGGGGAACAGTAAATTGCGCGGAGGGTGTGGAGAGTCTGCAGAAGGATCTAGATAGGCTGGACGAATGGGCCAGGAACTGGCAAATGGAATTTAATGTTGGCAAGTGCGAGGTGATCCACTTTGGTAGGAATAATGGTAAGAAGGACTATTACTTACGTGGCGAAAAACTGCAGCAGGCGACGGTGCAGAGGGACCTCGGGGTCCTTGTGTGTGAGTCGCAAAAACCCAGCTTGCAGGTGCAGCAGGTGGTCAGGAAGGCGAATGGGATGCTGGCCTTCATAGCGAAGGGGATTGAATATAAAAGTAGGGAGGTCTTGCTGCAGCTGTATAGGGCACTGGTGAGGCCGCAGCTGGAGTACTGTGTGCAGTTTTGGTTGCTGCACTTAGGCAAGGATATTTTGGCCTTGGAGGGAGTGCAGAGGAGGTTTACTAGGCTGATACCGGAGTTGAGGTGGTTGAGCTATGAGGAGAGGCTGAATAAACTAGGCTTGTACTCGTTAGAGTTTAGAAGAATGAGGGGAGATCTCATTGAGACGTATAAGATGATGAATGGGATGGATAGGATAGAGGTGGAGAGACTCTTCCCGCTCAAAAAGGACAGTAGGACTAGGGGGCACAGTCTCAAGATAAAGGGGGGGCAGTTTAGAACGGAGTTGAGGAGGAACTTCTTCACTCAAAGGGTGGTGAATCTCTGGAATTCTCTGCCCGTTGAAGTGGTGGAGGCTGCCTCGCTAAATATTTTTAAGACGCGGGTTGATGGGTTTTTGATAAGAGAGGGGATTAAGGGTTATGGGGAAAGGGCCGGAATGTGGAACTGAGCCACGACAGATCAGCCATGATCTTATTGAATGGCGGGGCAGGCTCGAAGGGCCAGATGGCCTACTCCTGCTCCTATTTCTTATGTTCTAAGTGGATAGAGCCATGAAGAAGGCTTATAACGTGTTAGTGTTTATTAACACGGGATTTGAGTTTAAGAGCTGTGGGGTTATACCGGACCTTGGTGAGACCACATTTGGAATATTGTGTTCAGTTCTGGTCACCTCACTATAAGAAGGATGTGGAAGCATTGGAGAGAGTGCAGAGGAGATTTACCAGGATGCTGCCTGGTTTGGAGTGTAGGTCTTATGAGGAAAGTTGAGGGAGCTGGGGCTTTTCTCTTTAGAGCGGAGGAGGATGAGAGGCGACTTAATAGAGGTTTATAAGATGATGAGGGGGATTGATAGAGTGGACGTGCAGGGATTATTTCCTCGGGTTAATGTAGCTGTTACTAGGGGGCATAACTGTAAGGTTCAGGGATGTCTGAGGTAGATTCTTTACTCAGAGAGTGGTTGGGGTGTGGAACACATTGCCTGCTGTGATAGTGGAGTCAGACTTTTCAGGAACTTTCAAGCAGTTATTGGATAGGCACATGGAGCACTCCAGAATGATAGAGAGTGGGATAGACTGATCTTGGTTTCAGACAAAGAACAATACAGCACAGGAAACAGGCCCTTTGGCCCTCCAAGTCTGTGCCGCTCATTTGTCCAATTAAACCATTCGTTTGTGTCCCTCCATTCCCACTCTGCTCATGTGACTATCCAGATAAGTCTTAAACGATCCCAGCGTATCCGCCTCCACCACCCTGCTTGGCAGCGCATTCCAGGCCCCCACCACCCTCTGTGCAAAATACGTTCCTCTGATATCTGAGTTAAACCTCGCCCCCTCTCACCTTGAACCTGTGACCCCTCATGACCATCACCTCCGACCTGGGAAAAATCTTCCCACTGTTCACCCTATCCATACCCTTCATAATTTTATACACCTCTAATAGGTCTCCCCTCATTCTCCATCTTTCCAGGGAGAACAATCCCAGTTTACCCAATCTCTCCTCATAGCTAAGACCCTCCATCCCACAGAACCATAGAAAATTACAGCTCAGAAACAGGCCATTTGGCCCTTCCTGTCTGTGCCAAACCATTTTTTCCCTTGTCCCACTGACCCGCACTTGGACCATATCCCTCCACACCCCTCTCATCCATGAACCCATCCAAGTTTTTCTTAAATGTTAAAAGTGACCCGGCATTCACCACTTTATCCGGCACCTCATTCCACACTCCCACCACTCTCTGTGTGAACAATCCCCCCTAATATTCCCTTTAAACTTTTCCCCCTTCACCCTTAACCCATGCCCTCTGGTTTTTTTCTCCCCTAGCCTCAGTGGAAAAAGCCTGCTTGCATTCACTCTATCGATACCCATCAAAATCTTATACACCTCTATCAAATCTCCCCTCATTCTTCTACACTCCAGGGAATAAAGTCCTAATCTATTCAATCTCTCTGTAACTCAGTTTCTCAAGTCCTGGCAACATCCTTGTGAACCTTCTCTGCACTCTTTCAACCTTATTTACATCCTCCCTGTAACTAGGTGACCAAAACTGTACACAATACTCTAAATTCAGCCTCACCAATGTCATATATAAACAGGCAATATCCTGGTAAACCTTCTCTGCACTCTCTCCAAAGCTCGGCACAACATTGAGGGCCGAAGGGCCTGTACAGTGCTGTACTGTTCTATCGTCTATGTTCCATAAAGAGAAAGTTTACCACAATCGCACACCTCTGAAGAATCTTCTTCGCAGCTTGAAGGCTGATGCTCATTCCCAGGTTCTTCAAAGATTCAACTATCTCAGCAGCATCAATCTTCCCTAAAAAATCAAATAACATCTCACTGAAACATTCAGAAAATAACAAGTGATGAACCACGCCACATGGGAGCGCACGCACAGGGTGCCACACAGGAGCGAGCCGCAGGCTCCGAGCAGCTTGTTCATGCCCAGTTGCTGCATGTGTTCAGCAACATGTTCTGCATTGCATTTTTCCAAATTTAGCCAGGCCAGTAATACTAACCATCGTTATTCTTATCCAAACTCTTGAAGGCCAGTTTAAGTTTCTTCTCATGGTTTCGGAGGTAGTTGCTAAACTCTCCAAAGTCCAGCTGCCCATTCTTGTCACCATCCGCAGATTTGAATATTTTCTGTTTAAAGCAAAATTCAGTATACTGGTAAATAAAAACTGGGAAATGAAATGTCTGTCAGACTGCAGAACTTAGAAACGATCACCTATACATCAGTGTATAGGGCCCTTCGGCCCTCAATGTTGTGCCGAGCTTTGGAGAGAGTGCAGAGAAGGTTTACCAGGATATTGCCTGTTTATATAAGGCATTGGTGAGGCTGAATTTAGAGTATTGTGTACAGTTTTGGTCATCTCGTTACAGGAAGGATGTAAATAAGGTTGAAAGAGTGCAGAGAAGATTCACAAGGATGTTGCTGGGATTTGAGAAGCTGAGTAACAGAGATAGAATAGGTTAGGACTTTATTCCCTGGAGTGTAGAAGAATTTTGTACAGATTGCTGCAGCATCAAGAATACAGCGCAGGCGGAGGCCATTAGGCCCATGTCATCTGTGCCAGCTCTTTGAAAGAGCTTTCCAATTAGACCCACTCCCCAGCTCTTTCCCCCATAGCCCTGGGAATTGAGTCTGGGGACGAGAAGGAATAGACTCCAGGTGATAAAAGACAGAGCGAGGGTTGGGTAGTTTGAGGGTTGGGGGGGATTTTGGAAAGATAGGGTGAGAGAGAGCGATGTAAAGGTTTGGTGGGGGAAGGGAGGAGGCAAGGGAAATTATTCAAATAGAATCCTCTCTTTTGCTGAATTCGCGATAAACTCAAAACCAGCCATTTGGGAGTATTAATCCCACAACACACTGCAAAATGTTGCACATTACCAAGTGCTGCTTCCACCACCTTTTCCCAGTTATTGCCTGTGCTCTGCCAAAGCCAGGAACTCGCCTCACCTCAGCCTGCACTTTTATATTCATTCATAAAACACAAACAAGAACATTCAGCCCTTGGACCCACTCCATCATTTACTAAAATCACACTTGATCTGATAGCAACTTCCCCTATCCCTTCCAAGCTGTCAGCCTCTTGCTTACAAAGAATCTGTGCACCTCTAAAAAATATTCAAACCCTCCCTACACCAGCTCTTCCAAAACAGAATTCCAAAGATCCTCAACTCTCTGAAAGAAATAAAATCACCTCATCTCTGTTTTAATTGGTGATCCCTTATTTTTAAACCCTGAGTTCTAGGTTCTCCCACAAGCGGAAATATCCTCTCCACATCCCCTCTGTTAATATCCCTCAGTGCCATAGCAACATAAGAACATAAGAAATAGGAGCAGGAGTAGGCCATCTGGCCCTTCGAGCCTGCCCCGCCATTCAATAAGATCATGGCTGATCTGTCGTGACTCAGCTCCACTTTCCCGCCCTCTCCCCATAACCCTTAATCCCTTCTCTTATCAAAAACCCATCAACCCGCTTCTTAAAAATATTTAGCGAGGCAGCCTCCACCACTTCAACGGGCAGAGAATTCCAGAGATTCACCACCCTTTGAGTGAAGAAGTTCCTCCTCAACTCTGTTCTAAACCGCCCCCCCCTTTATCTTGAGGCTGTGCCCCCTAGTCCTACTGTCCTTTCTGAGCAGGAAGAGCCTGTCCACCTCTATCCTATCCATCCCATTCATCATCTTATATGTCTTAATGAGATCTCCCCTCATTCTTCTAAAAGCCTAGTTTATTCAGCCTCTCCTCATAGTTCAACCCCCTCAACTCCGGTATCAGCCTAGTAAACCTCCTCTGCACTCCCTCCAAGGCCAAAATATCCTTGCGCAGGTGCGGCGCACAAAACTGCACACAGTACTCCAGCTGCGGCCTCACCAATGCCCTATACAGCTGTAGCAAGACCTCCCTACTTTTATATTCAATCCCCTTCGCTATGAAGGCCAGCATCCCATTCGCCTTCCTGACCACCTGCTGCACCTGCAGACTGGGTTTTTGCGACTCATGCACAAGGACCCCGAGGTCCCTCTGCACCATCGCCTGCTGCAGTTTTTCGCCATGTAAGTAATAGTCCTTCCTACCATTCTTCCTACCAAAGTGGACAACTTCACACTTGCCAACATTAAATTCCATTTGCCATTTCCTGGCCCATTCGCCCAGCCTATCTAGATCCTTCTGCAGACTCTCCACACCCTCCGCACAATTTGCCGTTCCACCAATCTTGGTGTCATCAGCAAATTTCGACACCTGCACTCGGTTCCCTCCTCCAGATCATCTATATAAATGGTAAATAGCTGAGGCCCCAGCACCGATCCCTGGGGCACTCCACTAGTCACCAACTGCCAATTCGAATAGCACCCATTGACCCCCACTCTCTGCCTCCTATTCGACAGCCAATCCCCTATCCACGCTAACACCCTACCCCCAATCCATGCCCCCTGATCTTCTGTAATAACCTCTTGTGAGGCACCTTATCAAATGCCTTCTGAAAATCAAGAAACACCACATCCACCGGCTCTCCTCTATCCACTGCCCTAGACACGTCCTCATAGAACTCCAATAAATTTGTCAGACACGACTTCCCCTTAACGAAACCGTGCTGCGTCTGCTCTATCAAACAATTCTCCTCAAGATGTCTCGCTATTTTCTCCTTGATCACGGATTTGAGCATTTTACCTACAACAGGTGTTAAACTAACCGGCCTATAATTCCCTGCCTTTTGCCTGCCACCCTTCTTAAACAACGGCGTAACATTAGCCGTTTTCCAATCTTCCGGCACTTCCCCGGAATCCAGCAACATTTGGAAAATAATCATCAAGGCATCCACTAACACCTCCGCCATTTCTTTCAGATGCATTTGGATGCATTCCATCCGGTCCCGGGGACTTGTCCACAATCAGTCCCTCCAGTCTTTCGAGCACTGCCTCTCTAGTAACAATAATGTCATTCAGGCCTACTATCTTTCCATTGTTAACACCCAGCAAACTATTCACGTCCTCCTCCGTGATGACCAAAACAAAAACGTTATTCAAGACCTCAGCCATTTCCCCATCCCCTACCACAAGTCCCCCCTCTCATCCTCTAAAGGTCCAACGTTCACCCTAGCCAGCCTCTTCCTTTTTATATATTTATAAAATCTCTTACTATCCTATTTTATATTTAGCGCCAGCCCAGCTTCATAACATAGAACATAGAACATTACAGTGCAGAACAGGCCCTTCAGCCCACGATGTTGCGCCAACCAGTTAAAAAACAATGACCCACTAACCTAAACCAATCCCTTTTTGTCCATAAACCTATCCACGGATCTCTTAAACGCCCCCAAACTAGGCGCATTTACAACTGCAGCTGGCAGGGCATTCCAGTCCCTCACCACCCTCTGGGTAAAGAATCTACCCCTGACATCAGTCCTATAACTACCCCCCCTTAATTTAAAGCCATGCCCCCTCGTGCTAGATTTCTCCATCAGAGGAAAAAGGCTATTACTATCGACCCTATCTAAATCTCTAATCATCTTATATGTTTCAATAAGATCCCCTCGCAGCCTCCTTCTTTCCAGCGAAAACAATCCCAAATCCCTCAGCCTCTCCTCATAGGACCTCCCCTCCATACCAGGCAACATCCTGGTAAACCTCTTCTGCACCCTCTCCAAAGCCTCTACATCCTTCCTGTAATGTGGGGACCAGAACTGCACACAATACTCCAAGTGCGGCCGCACCAGAGTTGTGTACAGTTGCAACATGACGCTGCGACTCCTAAATTCAATCCCCCTACTAATAAACGCCAAGACACCGTATGCCTTCTTAACAACCTTATCTACTTGACTCCCAACTTTCAGGGATCTATGTACACACACACCTCGATCCCTCTGCTCCTCCACACTATTCAAAGTCCTCCCGTTAGCCCTATACTCAACATATCTGTTATTCCTACCAAAGTGAATTACCTCACACTTCTCCGCATTAAACTCCATCCGCCACCTCTCGGCCCAGCTCTGCAACCTGTCTAAGTCTTCCTGCAAACTATGACACCCTTCATCACAATCTACCACACCTCCGACTTTGGTGTCATCAGCAAATTTACTAATCCACCCAACTATACCCTCATCCAGATCATTAATAAAAATTACAAACAGCAGTGGCCCCAAAACAGATCCCTGAGGCACATCACTCGTAACCGAACTCCATGATGAATATTTACCATCAACCACCACCCTCTGTCTCCTATCTTCTAGCCAATTCCTGATCCAATTCCCTAGATCACCCCCAATCCCATACATCTGCATTTTCTGCAGAAGCCTACCATGGTGAACCTTATCAAACGCCTTACTAAAATCCATATACACCACGTCCACTGCCTTACCCCCATCCACCTCTTTGGTCACTTTCTCAAAAAACTCAATAAGGTTAGTAAGGCACGACCTATCCGCTACAAAACCATGCTGACTATCTCCAATCAATTCATTACTCTCCAAATAACTATAAATCCTATCCCGAATAATTTTTTCTAAAACCTTGCCCACAACAGAAGTGAGACTCACCGGTCTATAATTCCCGGGGAAGTCTCTGTTCCCCTTCTTAAACAATGGGACAACATTCGCTATCCTCCAATCTTCCGGTACTATACCAGAGGCCAACGACGACCTGAAGATCAGAGCCAGAGGCTCTGCAATCACTTCTCTTGCCTTCCAGAGAATCCTGGGGTAAATCCCGTCCGGACCAGGGGACTTATCTATTTTCAGACCCTCCAGAATATCTGGCATATCCTCCTTATCAACTGCAACACTGTCAATTCTACTCTCCTGCAATCTAGTGTCCTCCTCAGCTATATCCATGTCCCCCTGCGTGAACACCGAAGAGAAATATTGGTTCAATGCCTCTCCAATCTCCTCCAGTTCCACACATAACTTCCCTCTGCTGTCTATAACTGGCCCTAATCTTGCCCTAACCAACCTTCTGTTCTTGACATACCTATAGAACGCCTTAGGATTCTCCTTAACCCTATCAGCCAAAGTCTTCTCATGTCCTCTTTTAGCCCTTCTTAGCTCACTCTTCAACTCCCTCCTAGCCAATCTAAAGTTTTCTAGTGCACTACCCGAGCCCACACGTCTCATCCGAACATAAGCCTCCTTTTTCCTTTTAACCAACGAATCAACTTTTTTGGTGCACCACGGTTCCCTAGCCCTACCATAGAACATAGAACATTACAGCACAAACAGGCCCTTCGGCCCTCGAGTTGCGCCGATCACATCAACCCCACCAATCTATAGACCTATCTATAACCCCCAATCCCATTAAACCCCATATACTCATCCAGAAGTCTTTTAAAAGACCCCAGCGAGTTCGCCTCCACCACCGATGACGGCAGCCGATTCCATTCACTCACCACCCTCTGAGTGAAAAACTTACCCCTAACATCACCTCTGTACTTCCCTCCCCGCACCTTAAACCTGTGTCCTCTCGTAGCGACCATTTCAACCCGGGGAAATAGCCTCTGAGAGTCCACCCTATCTATTCCTCTCAACATTTTATAAACTTCTATCAGGTCGCCTCTCAACCTTCGCCTCTCCAGGGAAAAGAGTCCCAGCTCCCTCAACCTATCTTCATAAGGCATGCCTCCCAGTCCAGGCAACATCCTTGTAAATCTCCTCTGCACCCTTTCAATAGCTTCTACGTCTTTCCTATAGTAAGGCGACCAGAACTGCGCACAGTACTCCAAATGAGGCCTGACGAGGGTCCTGTAAAGTTGCAGCATTACCTCCCGACTCCTAAACTTAATCCCTCGATTAATGAAGGCCAGTACACCATACGCCTTCTTGACCACCTCCTCCACCTGCGAGGCCGATTTAAGAGTCCTGTGGACCCGGACTCCGAGATCCTTCTGCTCTTCAACGCTACTAAGACTCCTGCCCAATTCCTCCTTGCCTGACAGGGACATACCTATCACGGACTCGCAGTAGCTGCTCCTTGAAAAAACTCCACATTTCAGACATTCCCAGTCCCTGTAATCTCTTAGTCCAACCTATAGTTTATCCTACCCTTCTTTATCAACTTCTTTGTCATTCTTTGTTGATATTTAAACCTCTCCCAATCTTCTTCTCTCTCACTACTCTTAGCTACTCTAAACGCATCCACTTTTAATTTAATACTCTCCTTTACCTCCTTCATTATCCACGGCTGATTATCTCTCCTCCTACGATCCTTTTTAACCATCGGAATAAATTTCTGCTGAGCACCAAGAAAGATCTCCTTAAAGATCCTCCACTGCTCCTCAGCAGACTTACCTTCCAAAGCGCTCCCCCAATCAACATTCGCCAATTTCTCTCTCATCCTACCATACTCCCCTCTGTTCAAACAAAGGACACAGGTCCGGGAACCCACTTTCTCCTCCTCCATCTGCATCAGAAATTCCACCATACAATGATCACTCTTCCCAAGACGATCCTTTACCACAAGGTCCCTAATTCTACCCACCTCATTACATAACACCAGATCCAAGATAGCTCGCTCCCTCGTCGGCTCCAACACACACTGTTCAAGGAAACTATCCCGGCAGCATTCCAAGAACTCTTCCTCAAGCCCACCGCGTCCAACATGGGTCGACCAATCAATATGCAGATTGAAATCCCCCATAATTATCACCGTCCCATTCCTGCACGCCGCATTTATTTGCGCGTTAACAGCCCGCCCCAACTCCAGATCATTATTCGGGGGCCTATAGACGACACCCACCAGCGTCTTCCTCCCTTTGCTGTTCCTAATCTCCACCCACAACAATTCCACTTTCTGCTCTTTGGCTCCTATATCATCCCTTACTACCATCCTCAAACTTCCAATCAAATTGCCTCAAGGATCCAGCCAATACAGCTAGCCTGCCCAGCCTCTGCTCACACACTGCTGGTATTACTGGAATAAACCTCTGAACTGCTTCCAATGCATTCATATCTTTCCTTAAATAAGGAGATTAGTACCGTGCACCGCATCCCAGTACCATGCACTACACCCCAGTACTGTACTGGAGTTCAGTTACAAGTGGTGTACCTCAAGGATCTGTTTTGGGGCCACTGCTGTTTGTCATTTTTATAAATGGATGAGGATGTAGAAGGATGGATTAGCAAATTTGCTGACGACACCAAAGTTGGAGGAGTTGTAGACAGTGAGGATGGATGTTACAGTTTGCAGAGGGACATAGATAAGCTGCAGAGCTGGGCTGAGAGGTGGCAGATGGAGTTTAATAGGGAAAAGTGTGAGGTGATTCACTTTGGTAAGAGTAACAGGAGTACAGAATATAGGGCTAATGGAAGGACTCTTAGTAGTGTCGACGAGCAGAGAGATCTCAGTGTACATGTGCATAGCTCCCTGAAAGTTCGCACCCAGGTTGATAAGGTTGTTAAGAAGGCATACGGTGTGTTAGCTTTTATTGGTAGAGGGATTGAATTTCGGAGCCGTGAGGTCATGTTACAACTGTACAAAACTCTGGTGCGGCCGCACTTGGAGTATTGCGTACAGTTCTGGTCGCTGCATTATAAGAAAGATGTGGAGGCATTGGAAAGGGTGCAGAGGAGGTTTACCAGGATGTTCCCTGGTATGGAGGGAAGGTCTTCTGAGGAAAGGCTGAGGGACTTGAGGTTGTTTTCGTTGGAGAGAAGAAGGTTATGAGGTGACCTGATTGAGGCATACAAGATGATCAAAGGATTGGATAGGGTGGACAGTGAGAGCCTTTTACCTCAGATGGTGATGGCTAACACAAGGGGACATAGCTTTAAATTAAGGGGTGGTAATTATAGGACGGATGTCAGAGGTAGGTTCTTTACTCAGAGGGTAGTAAGGGCGTGGAATGCCCTGCCTGCAGCAGTTGTGGACTCGCCAACTTTAAGGGCGTTCAAATGGTCAGTGGATAGGCATATGGGTAACATTGGAATAGTTTAGGTTAGAGGGTCATTAGATTGGTTCCACTGGTCGGTGCAACATCGAGGGCCGAAGGGCCTGTACTGCGCTGGAATGTTCTATGTTCTTTGAGTGGCACTGTTGATCAGAGATGGTGTCACAGTTGTAGAAAAGGTGGACGCTGTGAAGGGATTGTCTAGAGTGTCTCTGTGGGTGGAGGTTGGAACAGGAAGGGGTCAATAACTTTAATGGGTGTTTTCTATAGGCCGCCCAATAGTAACAGGGATGTTGAGAAGCAGATAGGGAAACAGATACTGGAGAGATGTAGTAATAACAGAGTTGTTGTGATGGGAGACTTTAATTTCCCAAATATCGATTGGAATCTCCCTAGGGTAAGGCGTTTAGATGGGGAGGAGTTTGTTAGGTGTGTTCGGGAGGGTTTCCTGCCACAGTATGTGGATAAACCTACAAGGGGAGAGGCTGTACTCGATCTGGCATTGGGAGTGAACCTGGACAGGTGTCAAATCTCTCAGTGGGAGAGCATTTTGGGGATAGTGATCATAATTCTATCTCCTTTACACTTGCATTGGAGAGAAATAAGATCAGACAGGCTAGGAAAATGTTTATCTGGAGTAAGGGGAATTTTTAGAAATAGAAGTAGAAATAGAAACACTACAGTACAGAAACAGGCCATTCGTCCCATCGAGTCTGCCCCGACCACAATCCCATTCAGGCCCTAGTCCCATATTCCTACATATTATAGAACATTACAGCGCAGAACAGGCCCTTTAGCCCTCAATGTTGCGCCGACCAATGGAACCAATCTAATGACCCTCTAATGAAAATGGAGACATTTGCAAAAGCCAGGAAATTGAAAACAGATAAGGCTCATGGAATACAAAGATAGCAGAAAGAGCTTAAACTGGGACTTAGGAGAGCTAAAAGGGACCATGAAATATCATTGGCAGGCAGGATTAAAGAGAATTCCAATGCTTTTTATGCATATACAAGAAGGAAAAGGGTAACTAAGGAAAGGAAAGATCCAATTAGGGACAGTGGAGGGAATGTGTGTGTGGAGCCAGATGAGGGTGGCTGAGGTCCTTAACGAGTGCTTTGCATCAGTATTCACAAAGGAGAAGGATGTGGTGGACGGTGAGTGTAGAAAGGAGGATGTTGACATTCTAGGGCACGTTGAAATAAAAAAGAGGTATTGGAGGTTTTGAAGAACAATAAGATGGGCAAGTTCCCAGAGCCAGATACAGTGTGTCCCAGAATACTGAAAGAGGCAAGAAAAGAAATTGGTGCTTAGTGTTAGGGGGATTTGCAGGGTAAATATGTGGGGATATGGGAACAGGGGCTGGGTGGGGTTGTGGTAGGTGCAGATTTGATGGAATACATGGGCTCCTTCTGCACTGTCGGGATTCCATGATTCTACGCTCTATTCTATTCTATTCATTCCACTGGTAGGCGCAACATCAAGGGCCAAAGGGCCTGTACTGTGCTGTTATGTTCTATGTTCTGGGGACAGGGTTTCAGTTTCCAGTTGGATAACACTATGATTATCGCTTTGCATTTCTCATAAGCTCCAATTAGTTTCTCCCCTTTATGCTGCTTCTTACCATGTGGTAATTATTAGACAGCCTATACATGACTCCCACAAGTGACTTCTCCCCTTTATGATTTCTCACCTGTACTCAAACTATTCCCATATTCTGGTTTCCTGAATTTGCTAAGAGCGTTACTAACGGAGCCACCCCTCCACCTATTCCTCGCTTCCTGTCCTTCCTAAATATCCTGCACCCTCAATATTCAGATCCCAATCCATATCTTCCCACAGCCATGTCCCCGTAATTGCTATCTAATCGTACCTTTTTATTAGTAAACACCATCTCAGTTCATCAATTTTGTGTTGAATCCGACCTACACTCAGATCGAGCTTTTCATTTTATTCCATTGTTCCTTTCTAACCTCTAGTCTCATATGTTTATTCTCTATTAGATTTATAATTCTTGATCCCTTCCTGTTACAATCTGCTTTTTATTTCCTGTAACAATATCTCATATAAACACACCACTCCCAGTATGGTTAAAGAATAGACTGTCCCAATGTACAAATCTCACATTCCCCAGGGGTGTTGCCACAAACTGGAACCCATTTAGAAACATAGAATCACACAGTGCAGAAGAGGCCCTTTGGCCCATTAAGTCCACACTGACACATTAGAAACACCTGAACTCCCACCTAATTCCATGTGCCAGTATTTGGCCCATAGTCCTGAACGTTCTGAAGTGCCAAGTGCTCATCCAGATACTTTCCAAAGGATGTGAGACCTCCACCACCCTCCCAGGCAGCGCATTCCAGACCCTCACCACCCTCTGGGTAAAAAGGTTTTTCCTCACATCCTCCCTAAATCTCCTGCCCCTCACCTTAAACCTATGTCACTTGTAACTGACACTTCAACTAAAGGGAACAGCTGCTCCTTATCCATTCTGTCCACATCTATCTCAATCTTGTTCACCTCGATCAGATCACCGCTCAGTCTTCTCTGCTCCAATGAAAACAACCAAGCTTACCCAATCTCGCTGCAAACTTAAATGTTCCATCCCAGGCAGCACCCTGCTGAACCTCCTCTGCACCTCTTCCGGTGCAATCACAGAAACAGACAATAGGACACCATTTGACAGAAGAACATAAGAACTAGGAACAGGAGTCGGCCATCTGGTCCCTCAATCCCGCTCCACCATTCAATAAGATCATGGCTGATCTTTTCATGGACTCAGTTCCATGCGAAGAAAAGCGAAGGGGTACAGGGGAGCAATTTTTTCACACAGAGGGTGGTGAGTGTCTGGAACAAGCTGCCAGAGGTAGTAGTAGAGGCGGGTACAATTTTGTCTTTTAAAAAGCATTTAGACAGTTACATGGGTAAGTTGGTACAGAGGGATATGGGCCAAATGTGGGCAACTGGGACTAGCTTAGGAGTTTAAAAAAAGGGGTGACATGGATAAGTTGGGCTGAAGGGTCTGTTTTCATCATGTAAACCTAAATGACTCAATGCCCCTCACTGATTAGCTCCCATTGGACTTTTTAAGAGCTTTTCTTTTCCTTCTCATTGTATCGTGAATATCTCTGGCCATCCATGGTTCTCTGGGTTTGTTATTCCTCCCTATCACCCTCAAGGGAACATGCTGGGGTTGCACCCTCTCCATTTCCTTTTTGAATGCCCCCCAACTGCTCTTGTGTAGATTTTCCTGCTTGCAGCTGTTTCCAACCTTGGTCAGATTCTGTTTTATTTTACGAAAATCCGTTCTCTCCCAGTCAAAACTTTTTTTGTAGCTTGCCTATTTCCTTGTCCATGACAAGCTGAAATTATACCATGTTGTGATCGCTATCACAAAAATGCTCCCCCACCATCACCTGAACCACCTGTCTGTTTCCCTAAGAGGTAGGTCCAGCACAGCTCCCTCCCTTGTTGGATCCTCTACATATTAATTAAAAAGTTCTCCTGTACACATTTCAAGAAATCTACTCCATCCAAGCCCTTAACACTTTGTACATCCTAGTTAATTTAGGAAAGTTGAAATCATCTAACCCTATTAGGGCTTAGGGTGAGGGGGGCTAGGTATAAGACAAATATTAGAGGGCAGTTTTTCACGCAAAGGGTAGTGGGGATGTGGAATGCACTGCCGAGTAAGGTGGTGGAAGCAGGCACGCTAGGGTTGTTCAAGAGTCACTTGGACAGCCACATGAGCGGTCTACATATAGGGGGATATAGCAGGCCTTACTAAACATTGCAGGCTTGGGATTCTGTTTTTGCCTCAGGGATGTAGAGTCTTCGCCTGTTTAATAATGAATTTTTTGTCCACAGGCATTTAAGTCCACCTTGTTGACCAGCAAGGGGCATGCATGCGGCAGGTTGTGGTGGGCTGCTCTTGGATGTTGCTTCGGGAGTTGCCTACTGCTTCATGTCGTTGGTGTGCGTAAACTGGACCATCTCGAGGGCAACATGGCAGCTCAGAGACTATTTCTGTTGCTGTGCGGACACATGGATTTGGGCCTGTGTCCGTGGGAGTTTGTGTGTTCTCCCCGTGGTTGCGTGGGTTTCCTCCGGGTGCTCCGGTTTCCTCCCACATCCCAAAAATGTGCTTTTAGGCTGATTGATTGGGTAACAAATTGTCCCTATATTGGACCTCCCTGATCCTCACACATTAGGCATAGACTAAAATCATGAATAGGTCACTGACCATGGGACGGCGGCGCGGGCTCGTTGGGCCGAAGGGCCTGTTTCCCGTGCTGTGTTGTTCTTTGTTCTATTGTTACGTTTTTACACACCTCCACAAACTGAGCACATGTTTGTTTTTCAATATCACGCTGACTGTCGGGGGGTCTATAATAAACACCTAACAATGTGGCTGCCCCTTTTTTATTCCTAAAGTCTACCCACAAAGCTTCATTTGATGCCCCTCCAAAATATCATCTCTCCACTCTGCAGTAACTGAATCCTTAACTCAATGCAATGCCTCTTCCTTTTTTTTAAACCACCTCTCTGGTTTTGCCGGAAGATGCTATATCCCAGAATGTGTCTTTCCTTTAATCATGCTGCTGTGATGGCGGCTATACCACACTTCCACATGTCAATCATCGTTCTCAACTCATTCGTTTTGCCTACAATATCACTGGTGTTAGAGTAGAGGCCATTCAGCTTGGCCTTACTCTCCTGAAACCTAATACAGCTGCACTCCCTCTGACTGGTTAGTTTTGCTGTGATTCCATGCCCTTATTCTGCTAACAGTCTGTGTTGTCCCTCAACCCCATACCAACCTTTAACCCACATATTGATCTCCCTAATCTGATTCGTCCTTTGCGAAGTTGCATGTGGTTTAGGTAATTTATCTAGAGTCATAAAGTCGTAGAGGTTTATTGCACAGAATCACGCCCTTCGGCCTAACTTGTCCTTGCTGCCTTTTTTTTAAAAACCCTTAAGCTAATCCCAGTTGCCCACATTTGGCCCATATCCCTCTATACCCATCGTACACATGTAACTGTCTAAATGCTTCTTAAAAGATAAAATTGTACCCACCTCTACTACTACCTCTGGCAGCTTGTTCCAGACACTCACCACTCTCTGTTTGAAAAAATTGCCCCTCTGGACACTTTATTATCTCTCCCCTCTCACCTTAAACTTCTGCCCTCTAGTTTTAGACACCCCTAACTTTGGGTAAAGATATTGACTATCTAGCTGATCTATGCCCCTCATTATTTTATAGATCTCTATAAGGTCATTGGACCTCCCTGATCCTCACACATTAGGCATAGACTAGAGTCATGAATAGGTCACTGACCATGGGATGGCGGCGCGGGCTCGTTGGGCCGAAGGGCCTGTTTCCCGTGCTGTGTTGTTCTTTGTTCTTTGTCACCCTTCAGCCTCCCAAATTCCAGAGAAAAAACTCCCAGTCTATCCAGCCTCTCTTTATTACTCAATCCATCTAATCCCGGTAGCATCCTAGTAAATCTTTTCTGCACTCTTTTTTGTTTAATAATATCCTTTCTATAATAACGTGACCAGAACTGTACACAGTATTCCAAGTGTAGCCTTGCCAACATCTTGTCTTCGACATTCAACCAATGTCTTCAATAAGACATTCCAGCTCCTGTATTCAATGTTCTGACAGATGAAACAAAGCATGCCAAATGCCTTCTTCACCACTCTGTCCACTTGTGACTCCACTTCCAAGGAGCTATGAACATGTATCCCTAGATCTTTAATGTTCTGTAACTCTCTCCACGCCCTACCATTAACTGAGTAAACCTGTCCTGATTCAATCTACCAAAATGCATCACCTCACATTTTTTTAAATTAATCTCCATCTGCCATTCATAAGAACATAAGAACATAAGAAATAGGAGCAGGAGTAGGCCATCGAGCCCTTCGAGCCTGCCCCGCCATTCAATAAGATCATGGCTGATCTGTCGCTGCTCAGTTCCACTTTCCCGCCCTCTCCCCATAACCCTTAATCCTCTCGCTTATCAAAAACCCATCAACCCGCGTCTTAAAAATATTTAGCGAGGCAGCCTCCACCACTTCAATGGGCAGAGAATTCCAGAGATTCACCACCCTTTGAGTGAAGAAGTTCCTCCTCAACTCCGTTCTAAACTGCCCCCCTTTTATCTTGAGGCTGTGCCCCCTAGTCCTACTGTCTTTTTTGAGCGGGAAGAGTCTTTCCACCTCTATCCTATCCATCCCATTCATCATCTTATACGTCTCAATGAGATCTCCCCTCATTCTTCTAAACTCTAACGAGTACAAGCCCAGTTTATTCAGCCTCTCCTCATAGCTCAACCCCCTCAACTCCGGTAACAGCCTAGTAAACCTCCTCTGCACACCCTCCAAGGCCAAAATATCTTTGCGCAGGTGCGGCACCCAAAACTGCACACAGTACTCCAGCTGCGGCCTCACCAATGCCCTCTACAACTGCAGCAAGACCTCCCTACTTTTCTATTCAATCCCCCTCGCTATGAAGGCCAGCATCCCATTCGCCTTCCTGACCACCTGCTGCACCTGCAAGCTGGGTTTTTGCGACTCATGCACAAGGACCCCGAGGTCCCTCTGCACCGTCGCCTGCTGCAGTTTTTCGCCATGTAAGTAATAGTCCTTCCTACCATTCTTCCTACCAAAGTGGACAACCTCACACTTGCCAACATTAAATTCCATTTGCCATTTCCTGGTCCATTCGCCCAGCCTATCTAGATCCTTCTGCAGACTCTCCACACCCTCCGCACAATTTGCCTTTCCACCAATCTTGGTGTCATCAGCAAATTTCGACACCCTGCACTCGGTTCCCTCCTCCAGATCATCTATATAAATGGTAAAAAGCCAGCCCGCTGGTCCAATTAATCAAATTTCCGTTGCAATTGGAGATAACTTTCTTCACTGTCCGCTATGCCACCAATCTTGGTGTCATCTGCAAACTTACTAACCTTGTCCCCTATATTCCCTTCTAAATCATTAATATAAGTGACAAATAACAGTGGGCCCAGCACCGATCCCTGAGGCACGCCGCTGGTCACAGGTCTCCAGTTTGAAAAACAACTCTCTACAAACATTCTCTGGCTTCTGTCAAGAACCTGTTGGTCTTTAGCCTGGTGTTGTGAGACTTTCTACTGTGTTTACCCCAGTCCAACACTGGCAACTCCACATTCTGTCAACAGGCCAATTTTGTATCCATTTGGACACTTCACCCTGGATCCCGTGAGATTTAACTTTGTGCAACAACCTACCATGTGGTACCTTATCAAAGGCCTTGCTAAAGTCCATGTAGACAACATCAACTGCACTGCCCTCATCTACCTTCTTGGTTACACCTTCAAAAATCTCAATCAAATTTGTGAGACATGATTTTCCACTCACAAAGCCATGCTGACTGTCCCTAATCAGTCCTTGTGTCTCTAAATGCCTGTAGATCCTGTCTCTCAAAATACCTTCCAACAATTGGCTCATCACCCTGTAGTTCCCAGGCTTTTCCCTGCAGCCCTTTTTAAACAAAGGCACAACATTTGCCACTCTCCAATCTTCAGGCACCTCACCCGTGACTATCGATGATTCAAATATTTCAATTTTTTCCTTGGCGTCCCACAATGTCCTGGGACACACTTCATCAGGTCCCAGGGATTTATCTACCTTGATGCGCTTTAAGACTTCCAGCTCTTCCTTCTCTGTAATATGTACACTCCTCAAGACATCAATATTTCTTTCCCAGGTTTCTTAAGATTCATGCTTTTCTCAACAGTAAATAGGGATGAGAAATATTCATTTAGGATCTCACCCATCTCTTGTGGATCCGCACACAGATTACCTTGTTGATCCTTCAGAGGTCCATTCTCTCCCTTGTTGCTCTTTATATATTTGTAGAAGCTCTTTAGATACACCTTTGCCTTATCTGCCAAAAAAATTTCATGTGCCCTTTTTGCTGTCCTGATTTCTCTCTTAACTCTACTCCTATACCATCTTGTAGGAAGTGCGTTAGAATGCAGCTTCTGGAGGAGCGTGTAAAGGAGTTGGAGTTGGAAGTAGGGGAGCTCCGCAAAATTCGGGATGCAGAGGTGGACATTGATAGGAGTTATAGGGAGTTAGTCACTCCTAGAAACCAGTCTTGGGTCACTGCCAAGAGGAGGGGAAAGAAGCAAGTGGGGGGAAAATCCCCTGGGGCTGTTCCCCTCCAAAATAGGTTTTCGGTCCTGGAGGCTACAGTTGAGGAGGGATCAACTGGGGATAGCCAAAGGGAGCAGGTCTCTGGGGATGAGCCTACTGTAAAAGCTCAGGTGGTTAGGGGTAGCCAAAGATTAGGTCTTGTAATTGGGGACTCCACCGTTAAAGGGACGGATAGGAGAGTCAGTAACAATGATAGGAACTCAGGGCTGGTGTGTTGCCTACCAGGGGCTGGGGTCCAGGATGTCTCAGAGAGGATATTCAAGACTCTCAGGGGAGAGGGGGATCAACCCCAAGTTATTATTCATGTGGGGACGCATGATATAGGAAGGCTAAGGGAAGGGGACATTAAACAGAGATTCATGGAGTTGGGGTGGAAGCTAAAGGCCAAGACAGACAGAGTGGTTATCTCTGGACTCTTGCCTGTGCCACGGGATAGTTTAGAGAGGAATAGAGGGAGGGAAAGCTTGAACTCGTGGCTGAGGGGATGGTGCAGGAGGGAGGGGTTTAAGTACTTGAACAATTGGGGCTCGTTCTGGGGAAGGTGGGACCTTTATCAGAGGGATGGGATTCACCTGAACCAAAGGGGAACAAATATCCTGGGAGGTAAATTTGTTAAGGTTATGCGGAGTGGTTTAAACTGATTCAGAGGGGGGGTGGGATCCTGAGTAGAGGGGGTGAAAGTGAGGGGGGCGTAGATGGGGACTGCAATGCCCGGCATTGCGGGAGAGGGGCGGAACAGGGTTTGGAATGTGGTTTGAAATGTGTATACTTTAATGCGAGGAGTATTCGCAATAAGGTGGATGAACTTGCAGCGTGGACCAGTACCTGGGACTTCGATGTTGTGGCCATTTCAGAGACTTGGATAGAGCAGGGTCAGGAATGGATGTTGCAGGTCCCGGGGTACAAATGCTTTAATCGGAGTAGACAAGGAGGTAGAAGGGGGGGTGGGGTAGCATTATTGGTCAAGGACTGTATCTCAGTGTCAGAGAGGAACTTTGATGAGGACTTGTCTGTTGAGGTAATATGGGCGGAGATTAGAAATAGGAGAGGAGAGGTCACCCTGCTGGGAGTCTTTTATAGACCTCCAAAAAGTTCTAGAGAGGTTGAGGAAAGGATTGCGGAGACGATCCTTGTTAGGAGTGAAAGTAATAGGGTAATTGTTATGGGGGACTTTAACTTTACTCATGTAGATTGGAATTGCTACAGCTCTGGCTCGTTAGAGGGGTCAGTTTTTGTTCAAAGTGTGCAAGAAGGTTTTTTGACTCAGTATGTAGATAGGCCGACGAGAGGTGAGGCTATATTGGATTTGGTGCTCGGTAATGAGCCAGACCAGGTGCTAGACTTGGAAGTTGGTGTACAGTTTGGGGATAGTGATCACAATTCGATTACGTTCACCTTAGTGATGGAAAGGGATAGGCATGAACCTCGGGTCAGTAGTTTCAGCTGGGGGAAGGGTAATTATGAGGCTATTAGGAGAGAATTAGGAAGCATTGGTTGGAATGGGAGATTACAGGGACGGGGAACATCCGAGATGTGGAGATTTTTCAAGGAGCAGCTATTGCGGGTCTGTGATAAGTATATCCCTGTCAGGCAAGGAGGATTTGGTAGGCCCAGGGAACCGTGGTGCACCAAAAAAGTTGATTCGTTGGTTAGGAAGAAAAAGGAGGCTTATGTTCGGATGAGGCTTGAGGGCTCAGGTAGTGCATTAGAAAGTTTTAGATTGGCTAGGAGGGAGTTGAAGAGGGAGTTAAGAAGGGCCAAAAGAGGGCATGAGATGATTTTGGCTGATAGGATTAAGGAGAACCCTAAGGCGTTTTACAGGTATGTCAAGAACAGAAGGTTGGTTAGGACAAGATTAGGGCCAGTTACAGACAGTAGAGGGAAGTTGTGTGTGGAACCGGAGGAGATTGGAGAGGCGTTGAACCAATATTTCTCTTCGGTGTTCACGCAAGGGGACAGGAATGTAGCTGAGGAGGACACTGGTGTGCAGGGGTGTGAAATAGATAGTATTGCAGTTGATACGGGGGATGTGCTGGATATTTTAGAGGGTTTGAAAATAGATAAGTCCCCTGGTCCAGATGGGATTTACCCTAGGATTCTTTGGGAGGCAAGAGGGGTGATTGCGGAGCCTCTGGCTCTGATCTTCAGGTCGTCGTTAGTCTCTGGTATAGTACCAGAAGATTGGAGGACAGCAAATGTTGTCCCATTGTTTAAGAAGGGGAGAAGGGACTTCCCTGGGAATTATAGACCAGTGAGTCTTACTTCTGTGGTGGGTAAGGTTTTGGAAAGGATTATTAGAGACAGGATTTATAGTTATTTGGAAAGTAATGAGTTGATTAGAGATAGTCAGCATGGTTTTGTAGCGGGTAGGTCATGCCTTACTAACCTTATCGAGTTCTTTGAGAAAGTGACCAAAGAGGTGGATAGGGGTAAGGCAGTTGATGTGGTGTATATGGATTTTAGCAAGGCGTTTGATAAGGTTCACCATGGTAGGCTTCTGCAGAAAATGCAGATGTATGGGATTGGGGGTGATCTAGGTAATTGGATCAGGAATTGGCTAGCAGATAGGAGACAGAGAGTGGTGGTTGATGGGAAATATTCGTCATGGAGTTCGGTTACAAGTGGTGTGCCTCAGGGATCTGTTTTGGGGCCACTGCTGTTTGTAATTTTTATTAATGATCTGGATGAGGGTATAGTTGGGTGGATTAGTAAGTTTGCTGATGACACCAAAGTCGGAGGTGTGGTAGATTGTGAGGAAGGGTGTCATAGTTTGCAGGATGACTTAGAAAGGTTGCAGAGCTGGGCTGAGAGGTGGCGAATGGAGTTTAATGTGGAGAAGTGTGAGGTAATTCATTTCGGTAGGAATAACAGATGTGTTGAGTATAGGGCTAACGGGAGGACTTTGAATAGTGTGGAGGAGCAGAGGGATCTAGGTGTATGTGTACATAGATCCCTGAAAGTTGGGAATCAAGTAGATAAAGTTGTTAAGAAGGCATACGGAGTTTTGGCGTTTATTGGTAGGGGGATTGAATTTAGGAGTCGTAGCGTCATGATGCAACTGTACACATCTCTGGTGCGGCCGCACTTGGAGTTTTGTGTGCAGTTCTGGTCCCCACATTACAAGAAGGATGTAGAGGCTTTGGAGAGGGTGCAGAGGAGGTTTACCAGGATGTTGCCTGGTATGGAGGGGAGATCCTATGAGGAGAGATTGAGAGATTTGGGGTTGTTTTCGCTGGAAAGAAGGCGGCTAAGAGGGGATCTCATTGAAACATATAAGATGATTAGAGGTTTAGACAGGGTAGATAGTGATAGCCTTTTTCCTAGGATGGAGAAAGCTAACACGAGGGGGCACGATTTTAAATTAAGGGGGGGTAGTTATAGGACAGATGTCAGGGGTAGGTTCTTTACCCAGAGGGTGGTGAGGGACTGGAATGCCCTGCCAGCTGCAGTTGTAAATGCACCTAGTTTGGGGGCATTTAAAAGATCTGTGGATAGGTTTATGGATGAAAAGGGATTGGTTTAGGCTAGTGGGTCATTGTTTTGTAACTGGTCGGCGCAACATCGTGGGCCGAAGGGCCTGTTCTGCGCTGTAATGTTCTATGTTCAATGTTCTATGTTCTATAGTCTTCAGAGATTATGAACTTTGAGGTTCTGCTTCTTAATTGTGTACTGAGTCCTCATACTGATTGCGCAGAGCCACCTCCTTTGTCCTTCCTATGTTACTGACACCTACATGGACCATGACAACTCGGTCCCCCTCTCATGGAATGTGGACATCACCGGTTAGGCCAGCATTTATTGCACATTCCTAATTGCCCTTGAAAGAGCTGTGGTGAGATGTTTTCAGATATTGCAGTCCATGTGTACAGGTACACCCACAGTGGTGTTAGGGAGAGAGTTCCAGGATTTAACCCAATGACAGTGAAGGAACCGCTGACTTTCCAAGTCAGGATGGTGAGTGATTTGGAAGGAAACCTCCAGGTGATGATGTCCTCAGATATCTGCTACCCTTGTCCTTCCAGACGGTAGGCGTCGTGGGTTTGGAAGATGCTGCCCAAGGCACCTTGACATCCACGGCTGATACTGTGTGCTGGGGCGGAGGCAGTGAATTTTTCTGGATAAGATGTCAATCAAGCAGGCTGCTCTGTCCTGGAAGACGTTGAGCTTCTGAAGTGTTGTTGGAGTCAAATTCATCCAAGTAAATGGAGGCACTTTCCCCTATCGTCCATTGCATAACATTGTCTTTGCCACGCCTGTTGCCGGGCGGCACTGACTCGGCCACGCCTGTTGCCGGGCAGCACTGACTCGGCAACGCCTGTTGCCGGGCAACACTGACTCGGCCACGCCTGTTGCCGGGCAGCACTGACTCGGCCACGCCTGTTGCCGGGCAGCAGTGACTCGGCCATGCCTGTTGCCGGGCAGCAGTGACTCGGCCACGCCTGTTGCCGGGCAGCAGTGACTCGGCCACGCCTGTTGCCGGGCAGCACTGACTCGGCAACGCCTGTTGCCGGGCAACACTGACTCGGCCACGCCTGTTGCCGGGCAGCACTGACTCGGCCATGCCTGTTGCCGGGCAGCAGTGACTCGGCCACGCCTGTTGCCGGGCAGCACTGACTTGGCCACGCCTGTTGCCGGGCAGCACTGACTCGGCCACGCCTGTTGCCGGGCAGCACTGACTCGGCCACGCCTGTTGCCGGGCAGCACTGACTCGGCCACGCCTGTTGCCGGGCAGCACTGACTCGGCCACGCCTGTTGCCGGGCAGCAGTGACTCGGCCATGCCTGTTGCCGGGCAGCAGTGACTCGGCCACGCCTGTTGCCGGGCAGCAGTGACTCGGCCACGCCTGTTGCCGGGCAGCACTGACTCGGCCACGCCTGTTGCCGGCAGCAGTGACTCGGCCACGCCTGTTGCCGGGCAGCAGTGACTCGGCCACGCCTGTTGCCGGGCAGCAGTGACTCGGCCACGCCTGTTGCCGGGCAGCACTGACTCGGCCACGCCTGTTGCCGGGCAGCACTAACTCGGCCACGCCTGTTGCCGGGCAGCACTAACTCGGCCACGCCTGTTGCCGGGCAGCACTGACTCTCAAAATGTGAAGTTATAAACTTTGGAAGTCGTAATTTGGCAAGGAATTATTCAATGAATGGCAGGAAGCTAGGAAGTTCTTTGCAACTAAGACACTGTAGCATTTAAGGCAGAAGGATATGTTAGTAGAGTAATGAAGGGATACTTGTCTTTATCAATCGAGGCATAGATTATAAAAGCTGAGAGGTCATGTTGGAGTTGTCTAGAACTTTAGTGAGGCGACAGCTGGAGAACTGTGTGCAGTTCTGGTCACCACATTATCGGAAGGATGTGATTGCATTGGAGGGGGTGCGGAGGAGATTCACAGGGTGCTGCTGGGATGGAGGGTTTAAGTTATAAAGAGAGGTTGGAAAGGCTTGGGTTGTTTTCATTGGAGCAGAGAAGACCTGCCAATATGAACCACCACACACTTATCCGGGTTGAAGTCCATCTGCCACTTCTTCGCCCAGTCTTGCATCCTATCAATGTCTCACTGCAACTTTTTGACATCCCTCCAAACCATCCACAACACCTCCAACCTTCGTGTCATCAGCAAACTTACCAACCCATCCTTCCATTTTTATAGAAATCACAAACAGCAACGGGTCCCAGACCAAATCCCTGGGGCACTCCACTGGTGACCGACCTCCATGTAGAAGAAGACCCACACTTTGCCTTCTGTGGGCAAGCCAGTTCTGGATCCACAAAGCAACGTCCCCTTGGATCCCATGCCCCCTCACTTTCTCAATAAGCCTTTCATGGGGCACCCTTATCAAATGCCTTGCTGAAGTCCATGTAAACCACATCTATCACTCTTCCTTTGTCAATGTGTTTAGTCCACATCTTCAAAAAACTCAACCAGGCACATAAGGCACGATCTGCCTTTGACAAAGCCTTGCTGACTATTTTTGATCATTCTAAACTTTCTCCAAATGTCCATAAATCCTGTCTCTCAGGATCTTCTCCATCAACTTACCAACCACTGAGGTTAGACTCACCGGTTGATAATTTCCTGAGTTATCTCTACTTCCTTTCTTGAATAGAGGAACCACATCCGCAATCCTCTAATCCTCCAGAGCCTCTTCCGTCTCCATCGATGACGCAAAGATCATCGCCAGAAGCTCTGCAATCTCCTCCTTTGCCTCCCACAGTGACCTGGGGTACATCCCATCCAGTTTTTGGTGACGTATCTAACTTGATGCTTTTCAAAAGCTCCAACTCATCCTCTTTCTTAATGTCAACATACTCAAGCTTTTCAGTCCGCCGTAAGCCTGCACTACAACCCACCAAGATCCTTATCCACCGTGAATACTAAACTATTCATTAAGCACCTCTGCTATTTCTACCGGTTCTAGACAAACTTTCCCACCGTCACATTTGATAGGTCCTATTCCTTCACATCGCATCCTTTTGCTCTTCACATACTTGTAGAACGCCTTGGGTTTTCCTTAATCTTACCTGCCAAGGCCTTCTCATGACCCCTTCTGGCTCTCCTAATTTCATTCTTAAGTTCTTCTTACAAGTCATATTCTCCTCTAGATCCTTAACATTACCTAGCTCCCTGAACCTTTTGTATACTTTTCTTTTCTTTTTGACTAGATTCATTACAACTTTCGTGCACCACGGTTCCTGTAACCTACCAAAACTTCCCTGTCTCATCGGAATGTTGTCGTGCAGAACTCACGAATGAGGGGGATCTCACGGAGACTTTTAAAATTCTAACAGAACTGGCCAGGGTCGATGCAGGAAGGATGCTCCTGATGGGTGGGGGAGTCCAGAGTCAGAGGTCACAGTCTGATATTCAGGTAGACCATTTAGGACAGAGATGAGGAGAAACCATCAATCGAGGAATTGAGTTTAGGAGTCGAACATAAGAAATAGGAGCAGGAGTAGGCCATCTAGCCCTTCGAGCTGCCCCGCCATCCAATAAGATCAAGGCTGATCTGTCGTGGCTCAGTTCCACTTAATGTTGCAGCTATATCGGACTCTGGTCAGACCCCACTTGGAGTATCGTTCTCAGTTCTGGTCACCTCATTATAGGAAGGATGTGGAAGCCATAGGAAGGATACAGAGGAGATTTACAAGGATGTTGCTTGGATTGGGGAGCATACCTTATGAGGATAGGTAGAGGGAGCTTGGCCTTTTGGAGAGACAAAGGACAAGGAGTGACCTAATAGAGATGTATAAGATGTTGAGATATTGATCGAATGGATAGTCAGAGGCTTTTTCCAGGGCTGAAATGGTTGCCACAAGAGGACACAAGTTTAAGGTGCTGGGGTGTAGGTACAGAGGAGACGTCAACTGTAAGTTTTCCACTCAGAGGGTTGGGGGGGTGCGTGGAATCGGTGGCTGGCAACGGTGGTGGAGGCAGATTCCACAGGGTCTTTTAAGAGACTTTTAGATCAGTACATGGAACTTAGTAAGATAGAGGGTTATAGGTAAGCCTAGTAATCTCTAAGGTAGGGACATGTCGGCACAACTTTGTGGCTGAATAGCATCAAAACTGAAATATGAGGAGGCCATTCAGCCCCTCAATCCTGTTCCACCATTCATTACCATCTCAGTTGATCATCAAATTCAATATCCTGATCCCCTTCAGCTAAATCTAACTTCTTCCTGAAATCAGATGTTTTGGAATCAGCTACTCCCTGGAGTGATGAATCTTCATCAATGATATGATGAAGACGCTGGAGAAGATGTTGTAGTTTCTCTATGTTTTGTATGTTAAATTTCTTCACCCAGAAGGTGGTGAACCTGTGGAATTCATCACTCCAGGAGTAGCTGATTCCAAAACATCTGATTTCAGGAAGAAGTTAGATTTAGCTGAAGGGGATCAGGATATTGAATTTGATGATCAACTGAGATGGTAATGAACGGTGGAACAGGATTGAGGGGCTGAATGGCCTCCTCATGTTTCAGTTTTTGATGCCCCCGCCCAGTCTGTTGTTATTCTGTCCAATCAGCATCAACTCAACCACAACCACCAGGGCCCAAAACCATTAAAGGTCAGAAAATTCACCCGGCGCCACTCAGACTCACAGCCCGGGGGCCACCCAGGGGCACCCCCCCACCACCACCCCACCCCACCCGGGGGCACCCCCCCACCACCACCCCACCCCACCCCACCCGGGGGCACCCCCCCACCACCACCCCACCCCACCCCACCCCACCCGGGGGCACCCCCCCACCACCACCCCACCCACCCACAGGACCCCCCCCCAACCACCACCCCACCCCACCCCCCCACTACCACCACCACCCCCCACCCCCCACGGCCCCCCCCCCCCGGCCCCTCCCCCCCCCCCCCGACCACCACCACCCCACCCCACCCCACCCCACCCGGGGGCACCCCCCCACCACCACCCCACCCACACACAGGACCCCCCCCCACCCACCACCACCCCCCCCGGGCCCCGCCCCCCACCAAACCCCCCCACCCACCCACAGGACCCCCCCCAACCACCACCCCCCCGCCCCCCCCCCACCACCACCACCCCCCCGCCCCCCCCCCACCACCACCACTCCCCCCGCCCCCCCCCTCACCTCCTGGGCCTCGGGCTGTAGTTTGAGGCCTCGGGCCTGCAGCGCCGCCCGGAGCTCGGACACATCCACACACCCGTCCCGGTTCACATCCAACTGGGAGAAGAGGTGCGAATATCGGCGCTCGGCCTCGGGCTCGGGCTCGGCTCCCTGGCACTGAGCGCACGGCATCGGGAGCGGCTCCGGGTCAGTCCGGGGTCCGGGTCCGGGGGCGGCTCCGGGACAGCGGGCGGGTGTCGGGGGGAGTGGGGCCGGGGGCCGGGTCTGTCCGGGGCCGGGAGAGCGGGCGGGTCAGTCCGGGGTCCGGGTCCGGGGGCGGCTCCGGGACAGCGGGCGGGTGTCGGGGAGGGGGCCGGGTCTGTGTGGGGCCGGTGGCTGAGGGCCGGTGTCGGCTGTGGGGGAGTGGGGCCGGGCTCCGGGTCCGGGATGTGGGGCTGGGAGCGGCTGTGGGCGGCTCAGGAAATGTGGAATTCAGGGCGGGGAGATACGGCCTGTCCGCCCATCCCAGATATACTAGCCCATCCCCGCTGGAGAATTCCTGAGATTAGAGAGAAAGGCGGAGCTGGGATTGGGTGGAGATGATGTGGGAATGTCGGTGTTGGACTGGGGGAAACACAGTGAAATCTGACAACAGGTTTCAGTCCAACCCATTTATTCAATAGTAAATTCACTAACTTTCGGGGTTAGTCCCTTCGTCAGGTGAATGGAGAGTTCTGGCCTCAGACAGAGCATATAAATCACAGACAGTTTACAGATTACTGATTAGAATGTGAATCCTTACACCTAACCTGCTGTTCAAGAAAACCCAGCTTGCAGGTGCAGCAGGTGGTCAGGAAGGCGAATGGGATGCTGGCCTTCATAGCGAGGGGGATTGAATATAAAAGTAGGGAGGTCTTGCTGCAGCTGTATAGGGCATTGGTGAGGCCGCAGCTGGAGTACTGTGTGCAGTTTTGGACACCGTACTTACGCAAGGATATTTTGGCCCTGGAGGGAGTGCAGAGGAGGTTTACTCGGCTGATATCGGAGTTGAGGGGGTTGAGCTATGAGGAGAGGCTGAATAAACTAGGCTTGTACTCGTTAGAGTTTAGAAGAATGAGGGGAGATCTCATTGAGACGTATAAGATGATGAATGGGATGGATAGGATAGAGGTGGAGAGACTGTTCCCGCTCAGAAAAGACAGTAGGACGAGGGGGCACAGCCTCAAGATAAAGGGGAGGCGGTTTAGAACAGAGTTGAGGAGGAACTCTTCACTCAAAGAGTGGTGAATCTCTGGAATTCTCTGCCAATAAAGTGGTGGAGGCTGCCTCGCTAAATATATTTAAGAAGCAGGTTGATGGGTTTTGATAAGAGAGGGGATTAAGGGTTATGGGGAGATGGTGGAATGTGGAACTGAGCCACGACAGATCAGCCATGATCTTATTGAACGGCGGGGCAGGCTCGAAGGGCTAGATACAACATAGAACATGGAACATTACAGCACAAACAGGCCCTTCGGCCTCGAGTTGCGCCGATCACATCAACCCCACCAATCTATAGACCTATCTATAAACCCCAATCCCATTAAACTCCATATACTCATCCAGAAGTCTTTTAAAAGATCCAGCAAGTTCGCCTCCACCACCGATGACGGCAGCCGATTCCATTCACTCACCACCCTCTGAGTGAAAAAACTTACTCCTAACATCACCTCTGTACTTCCCTCCCCGCACCTTAAATCTGTGTCCTCTCGTAGCGACCATTTCCAACCCGGGGAAATAGCCTCTGAGAGTCCACCCTATCTATTCCTCTCAACATTTATAACTTCTATCAGGTCGCCTCTCAACCTTCGCCTCTCTAGGGAAAAGAGTCCCAGCTCCCTCAACCTATCTTCATAAGGCATGCCTCCCAGTCCAGGCAACATCCTTGTAAATCTCCTCTGCACCCTTTCAATAGCTTCTACGTCTTTCCTATAGTGAGGCGACCAGAACTGCGCACAGTACTCCAAATGAGGCCTGACAAGGGTCCTGTAAAGTTGCAGCATTACCTCCCGACTCCTAAACTCAATCCCTCGATTAATGAAGGCCAGTACACCATACACCTTCTTGACCACCTCCTCCATCTGCGAGGCCGATTTAAGAGTCCTGTGGACCCAGACCCCGAGATCCTTCTGCTCTTCAACGCTACTAAGACTCCTGCCCTTGATAGTGTACTCGTTCATCCCATTGGTTCTGCCAAAATGGACGACTACACATTTATCCGCGTTGAAGTCCATCTGCCACTTCTCCGCCCATTCCTGCATCCTATCTATGTCCTGCTGCAACTTTTGACATGGCCTACTCCTGCTTCTATTTCTTATGTTCTTATGTTCTTAAAGATGCGGATAATGTGTGTGGAAGGAGCACTGATCACAGGTTAAAGAGATGTGTATTGTCTGCAGACAGTACAGTAAGTGAGGGTTTGCAAACCCAGGCAAGTCACGGGGGTTACAGATAGTGCGACATGAACCCAAGATCCCTGTTGAGGCCGTCCTCATGCAGAACTTGGCTATCAGTCTCTGCTCAGCGACTCTGCGCTGTCGTGTGTCGTGAAGGCCCGCCTTGGAGAATGCTTACCCGAACATCAGAGGCTGAATGCCCGTGACCACTGAAGTGTTCGCCAGCAGGAAGGGAACAGTCTTGCCTGGTGATTATCGAGCGATGTTCATTCATCCGTTGTCATAGCGTCTGCATGGTCTCCCAATGTACCATGCCTCAGGACATCCTTTCCTGCAGTGTATCAGGTAGACAATGTTGGCCGAGTTGTAAGAGTATTTACCATGTACCTGGTGGATGGTATTCTCACGTGTGATGATGGTATCCATGTCGATGATCTGGCATGTCTTGCAGAGGTTGCTGTGGCAGGGTTGTGTGGTATTGGTGGTCACTGTTCTCCTGAAGGCTGGGTAGTTTGCTGCGAACAATGGTCTGTTTGAGGTTACATGGTTGTCTGAAGGCAAGAAGTGGGGTTGTGGGGATGGCCCTGGCGAGATGTTCATCTTCATCAATGATATGTTGAAGGCAGTCGGAGGAGTTTCTCCAGTTACGTCGAGGGCATCCTGAAACCCATTGTACAAAGAACCCCCAGCTTTTGTCGCGACACTACAGACTTCCTACTGAAACTCAGCACACACGGAGCAGTTCAACCAAGGACACTCCTCGTCACAATGGATGTCTCAGCGCTCTACACCAATATCCCCCACAATGATGGCATTGCTGCCACTGCCTCAGTACTCACACCGACAAGTGCCAGTTTCCAGATGCAATTTTACAACTCATCCGCTTTATCCTGGACCACAATGTCTTCACCTTCAACAACCAGTTTTTCATCCAGACACACGGAACAGCCACAGGGACCAAATTTGCACCTCAATATGCCAACATCTTCATGCACAGGTTCGAACAAGACTTTTTCACAGCACAGAATCTTCAACCAATGCTGTACACTAGATACATCGATGACATTTTCTTCCTTTGGCCTCATGGTGAACAATCATGATGCAACTGTACACAACTCTGGTGCGGCCGCACTTGGAGTTTTGTGTGCAGTTCTGGTCCCCACATTACAGGAAGGATGTGGAGGCTTTGGAGAAGGTGCAGAGGAGGTTTACCAGGATGTTGCCTGGTATGGAGGGGAGATCCTATGAGGAGAGACTGAGAGATTTGGGGGTTGTTTTCGCTGGAAAGAAGGCGGCTAAGAGGGGACCTTATTGAAACATATAAGATGATTAGAGGTTTAGATAGGGTGGACAGTGATAGCCTTTTTCCTAGGATGGAGAAAGCTAGCACGAGGGGGCACGACTTTAAATTAAGGGGGGGTAGTTATAGGACTGATGTCAGGGGTAGGTTCTTTACCCAGAGGGTGGTGAGGGACTGGAATGCACTGCCAGCTGCAGTTGTAAATGCGCCTAGTTTGGGGGCGTTTAAGAGATCTGTGGATAGGTTTATGGACGAAATGGGATTGGTTTAGATTAGTGGTTAGTGTTTTTTTTTAAAAAGCTGGTTGGCGCAACATCGTGGGCCGAAGGGCCTGTTCTGCGCTGTAATGTTCTATGTTCTAATCACTGAAACAAACACAGTGAGCACGTGA